>VWYH01007275.1:2327226-2661335 GCA_013399365.1 Pampusana beccarii
GGGGGCGGGGCGGGCGGTGCAGGAACACCCGGGAGGTGACAGCCCGGCCCCGCCCTCCCCGCGGCGAGCGGGCGCCCGCGGCGAACATGGCAGAGCAGCGGCGCTGAGCTCCGCGCCGCCGCCCCCCGCACTTGTTGGCCGCGTCCGCCGGGGGAGGGCGGTTATCCCTGCCCGCCCCTCACCCGCCTCTGTCCGCTGAGGGAGGGCAGCGTCGGCGCCTCCGCGGAGGCGTGTGTGATGGTGCGGGCATGGCGGGGCAGCCGGCGGCCGCGGCGCTGCTGAGGCGGGGGGCGGCTGGTCCCGGTCCCGGCGGCGGCGGCCAGCGGGGGCTGCCTCCCTCTCCTGTGCGCCCGGCGCTCGCCTTCCCCCGCCCCGGCCGGCGTTGAGGGAAGGAGGGAGCGCCTCGCTTCGCCTCGCCGTGCCGTGCCGCCCGCCTCGCCCCTCGCCGCCGCCATGCTGCCCGGGGTGGGGGTGTTCGGCACCGGCCTGACGGCGCGGGTGATCGTGCCGCTGCTGAAGGCGGAGGGCTTCGCCGTGAAGGCGCTGTGGGGCCGCACGCCCGAGGAGGCGGAGGAGCTGGCCAAGGAGATGAGCGTCCCCTTCTACACCAGCCGCATCGACGAGGTGCTGCTGCACCAGGACGTCGACTTGGTCTGCGTCAACTTGCCGCCGCCGCTCACCCGCCAGGTTGCTGTCAAGACCCTGGGTGAGTGGGGGCAGCCCGGGGGGGTGGGTGGGGTAGCGGGGGCGACCCCGCTCCGCGCTGGGGATTCGCGCTCGGCTCGGGCTGAACGAGATGAAGCCCCAGCTCAGCGCGGAGTTTTTCCTTTGCTTTGCTTCCCCCCTCTCCGCCTCCCCGCCCCACCTTGTTTCTCCGTTCCTTTGGAGAGGGGCTTGGCCGAGCCCGAGGGGCGGCGGGGAACGGCGCTGCGGCAGCCCGGGGTGTGACATCCCGCATCCCCGGTCTCCACCGGTGTGGTCCCTGCCAGCAGGCACCCGCCCCTCCGCGATGCTCGGGCAAGCCTGGGCAGAGCCGGGCCTGACACCCTGCCCATGCAGCGGGGGAGGGAGCAGGTGTCATCCGTGTCGCGATAAAAAGGAGAAAACCATCATCCTGCCAGCGTTTGGCCGGCGGTTTCCATACGCGCCTGGCAGGGGAGCGGGGAGCTGAGCATCGCTCCAGTGGTGGGGGCACCCGCGCTGCTCGGGAGGCTGGGGGGGGCGGCTCAGCCCCGAGTCCCCAGCTGCAAACCGGAGAGGGAGGCAGGAAACGGTGACAGCAGAGGAAGCGTTTTTTACACCCGAGGTTTAATTAAGATCACGTACAAAGGGAAGGAGGGACTGAGAAAGCAGGCACGCACTGTTGTAAGCTTCTCTGGTTTCAGGCGTGCAAAAATGTGCCGCATCTCGCTTTCTCTTAGGTGAGCCTAAGTCCGGGCTTTCAGCTTCGCGATCTCTGATCCTTAAACACTTGTTTTCTGATGGATTTTAGTGAGAGCACCCTGCAGAGTAAGGAAGTCTTAATTTATCCCTACAAATGTAGGTGGGAAAAAGGTAAAAGCGAGGGGAAAATGCTGTGAGTCATCTTTGTAGCAGAGCGCGTTGAGGTGAACAAGTCAGGGTGGCTGGTTTGGCTCTGGGGCTGCAGCTATGTAGGCTGATTGCTATCGCTTTCAGCCTCATAAATGTGTGTGGCATATCGTAGTGTTACATTGCTACTGGCGTACTCATTAGAATTAGTTACCATTCAAATGTTGCTGATATCACAGGCAGCTACTGTTTTCAACCTTTAAAATTAAGCAATTAAGGGAATTAAGGCAGTACCTAAAAAAACTTAAGTACAGTGTAGGCATTTGTCTGGAAGCCTTGCTCAGTGTTACTTTTTGTACTTGGAAATGCTTGTCTTTGAGTCATAGTATTTGCTTGTCTTTATAATATACTTTTTGACTTTTTCCTAAAGATACAACACTTGCACCAGAAGCCTGACTTGCTTGCTGGAATGCCGTGTGAATGGATTTGTGATGTAGAAATACATATCCCACAAAGCAAAAATAAAAGGCAGAGTCAGTGTAACAAGGTTTCACATTTGATGCACATTGATTTGGTGACAATTATGTCAGTTTTCCTGTGACACTCCTTCCTGCAGGTGTTGCTCATGCAAGTGCCCTGGCTTGCCTTTACTCTTGGAGGTAGAGTCCCACGAGGTTTCAGGCAGACACAAGGCATCTGGTACAAAACCAAAATTTCTGAAATAACAAAGAAACACAATTGGTGTATTTTTTTTTTCCAGAGGGTGTAAGGTGGTATTATGTTTTGAACCTCTCTGAATATTTGCAGCTAAAGTAGAAAAAAAAAAAATCTGTTCCCGAACTTGTGCTGAATTTATGAATGATGCTGACAATTGATGTAGCCGATGGTACTGATAACTTGCTGATGCAATCTGCTAGCAACAGGCTAGAGGAATAAAAAAAAGTGTTTTCTCCCTATTGATCAGTACTGTACCATTCTCAGTTCCCTTTCATCTCTCGTTAATTTGGTTTCTTCCTGTTCCCCTGTTGTTGTGTGTGAAAACACATGGGATGGTCGTTAAGTAGGGATTAAACATGTTACAAGGTGATGATGTGCAACATGTGATGGGTTTTTTTTTTAGTATATTACTTAAAGGGTTATTATTTACAGAAATATCTCTTCAACTATAAATAATGCTTCCCCCAGTTATTTTAGAGTTATATATATATTTTTTTTTAAATTCAGATATTTGATTTATAACAATGAAAGTTCTTTCATGTTCATACAGGTGCAAACAAGGGGCTAGAGCAGAGGTTCCGATCTGTTGAGAAGAACACTTCCCTGCTGGGAGCTCCCATTTCCTGGTCCCCCTTGTGCTTTGTAGCTTGGAACTGCTGTGCTCGGGAGTGATTATTTTGCCTTAATCACTGAATTTTCTGTTTTGAGGGGAGAAGTACAATTGCATTAATCAAGTGGGGCTTTCAAAAGCCCCTGGTAAGCAGGGGCAATGTTGCATAGATTGAGGAAAGCAGAAGTTGGAAATACATTCCTTACGATGATAAGGAAAGGATGTGGGTCTTTTTCTCTGTGTTTTTTAAATTGATTATTTTGGGGGGTGTGTGTGGTTTTGTTTGGTGGGGGTTTTTTTGTTTGTTTGTTTGGTTTGTTTTCCTCTTGAGATTTTGCACAAGCAACATTATGTGGCAGCTAGTGATAGGACATAGACAGGGACACCAGAGGCTTTACTCATAGATGGAGGCTTCAGGAAGGCTAAACACAATGCCCTGCATTGCAGCAGAAAAGGTTGAGAAAGACATGGGTTATTTGTTGATACACCCAGGTCTGGCTTCCATATGAGAAGAGGCATATCTGGCCTGGGAGGAGACAAGGAACAGCTTTTTGTTTGTACCTGTGTTTTATTTTAAGTTGGCTTGTTGCCCAAAGCTGTGTTTTCATTTGAGGAGGCTTCATTATTAAAAAAAGGCTAGGGAAGCAGTTGGCGGTGTTTCTGTTGTCTGTCTAGAACTTTGTTTACACTGTGAATTTACAGTGTGTTCAGATCTACTCTGGCCTATTTCTGATGCGGACTCTCGAGATGAAGGTGGGGTGACACAGGTGTCCCTGCAGCTTTATTTAAATCAGACCACGCAACGGGAGAAATTGGGTTGCTTTGTTTTCACTGGTACCTCTGACATGTAGATCTGTTACCGCTTTAAACGTATTTTTGGCGTGGTGGCTTGCCAGCTGCTATTAAAACACAAATATGTGAATACACGTCCCAGTTGAGGAAGTCCCCAAACTGTGGCTTCCTAGAAGGTGAGGGAAGTGGGGGAGAAAATGAGAGAGATAGAGCTTTAAACTTGCCTTGTTAAGTTTTCCTCTAAGCCTCTGCTGCTCATCTCTGTTAGAAACAAGACCCTGAGCTGGGCCTGACTCTGTATGGCAGTTTTCTTAGGAGCTAGAGCAGTGTTGGGTGAGTCTCTGGAACAGACCAAGTCCAAGAGAGAATTGGGAACTAGGCTGGTTTGGACAATGACTGAAGGCATGAATAAAACCTGTGGCATTTTGTGTGAAATATGCTGATGGCCTGTGTCACAAAGGAGTCAAATTCCCTGTTTGCTTCTACAAAATGGGGCTGATCAACCCTTTCTCTTTCCTGCCTCCGGTCTATCCTACTTGCTTACAAGCTCTTTTGTTTATTGCTGTTTGTACCTGCTCCCTGTAGTTGCAGCTACTGGGTGCTTGCATAATACAAAACTAGTGTCCTGGCAGACTTGCTGCTTGGTAGTCAAGGAAGATCAATGACTGAATATTTGGGTAAGCATAGAAAACAGTCTTAGCGTTGAATAAGGGTGTTTTCCCTTCTCACTGAGCTGAGAAGTTTGGCACGTATGCTAGAAGTGGTCTGCTTTACCCCTGCCCATCTACATCAGCAATACAATTGTATACGGTCTGAAAATAGAGATGTGTTTGCATACAGGCACAAAATATGTCACCAGGGTTCCTATTTGTGCTCAGCATCGGAAGAGTTGCTGGTACAGACAATGTGAGTCTCCACCTAATCCAAAATTGTCAGTGCATGACTTTTCACAGTATAATCCTCCCCCCCTCCTTGTTCCATACAATATGACATCCTTCAGATCCTGACTTAGAGGGTTGCTCTGTGTGACTAAACAGCTGCTACATCAGGTGAAGTGATTTACTGCAGGTGGTGCTGAGAAGGACCTGAGGACATTTCATCTCTAAGTTGAAGGGGAAGTCACAGCTGCTTCTGAGTTAGTTTCTGGTGCTGTTGGTGCCTGACTCAAGTCAACTTGGCTAAAGAGAACTTGCTCCTGAGGTTCGCATAGGTGTTTCTGGGGAGCTATGCGTTGTGTTTCTGGGGAGGGCCAAGAGCCAGATGTTTTTTAAGGCGTGACTCTGGAGATGTTACCCTTAGTTATATTTACAGTGGTTTTGCTTACTCCTTAATCTCAAGTTAAGAATGGGAACTCTGCACTGTGTGCTGAATATTCACTGTCTGTGTTCACAACTATGTCTACACAGTACTACTTTTTAAACTGTTTATACTGTAGTAGTGCATGATAGGAGTCCATTCTGCCTGGGGACTATACAGAGTATGACTTTCCCAGCTGTCTAGAGGTTGTTCCTCTTAAAGAGCACTTAAATTTATTTGCTGACTGATACTTCTTCTATTTTTGGTTGTGGTCATTAGGGAGCTTCTTTATTTAGAGAGAAATGTAAATAGTACTGCCCAGATCCTCACCTTCCTACCCCTGCCCAGGCATCATGGGCACTGCTCAGGCTTGCAGTGCGGGCCTGCTCTCCAGGAGATGTTTGTGAGAACCCTGTGTTAAAGCACTGACAAATGTATCTCTGGATTGACCTCTGAAGTGGGAGGAACATCAGCTACAGTGAAGTAATTCACAGATCTGATGCAATCTCTAGTTAATTTCTACATTCCTCCGCACCCATTCAAATCAGGCAGAGGTTGTAACAGTGGATAGAACTTGATCCAGACTCTGTGAAGTGGTTAGGATCCTTTGGGATGAGGTGCTCCATTAAAGGAAAACATTATCATGAATATTTATTATTAATAGCAGTGTAATATCTGTCCTGCAATGTTGAGTTTAAATTTGACTTAACAGCAGTGACTTTCAGCAGAACACGCTCTTGTACTTGGGAGGCAGATGATTTTGCAGCATAATAAATGTGAATTATGGTCATCTTATTGCAAAAGAAAAAGTCAGATGAAGTGCTGTCTATCTTTAATCAGCTGAGCTAGCAAAAGCTATGGTGCCTCTTTTGCATGTTAGAAAGTCAGTCTGAAGAGCCTGCTTGCAATTGGCTCCAAGTTGTCTTTCTACTTGAGTGACGGCAGTACACCACAGCAAATGGCACCTAGCTCTTCCATTGACCTCCTTCTCTCGGTACTGTAGACCTTTAATTCCACTGTTATTCCTGCAAAACTCCTACAGAGATACTGTGAGATTTGGCCTCTGAGACGGTTAAGGTAAAGAACACTGTTCAGGTACTGTTAAAAAAACCAAACAAAAATAAAACACAAGAAACCTCCTTGTTTGCTTTCTGGCCTTTAAATAGAAGGTGTGTTTTTGTTTTTTCCCACTTGTCCTCTTCTGCCTGAAAGTAACCACCAGGTCTGTTGTTGCAGTGCAAGGGTAGGTTGGGAGCCCAGTATGGACCAGACTTGGGATACTGGGGTGCTGAGCTCTTGCTGGGATGATGCACCCAAATTGGCCTAGACTAAGGAACAGCCAGCTGTGATTGAAGTGGTTGTATTAAACTCTGTTAGGCATGAAGACCACTGTTACGATCCCGTACCTGGTTGTGTTGCTGGAGTTTCTTCCATACTGTTTTAAAATGGAGTGCCTGGCCCTGGGGATCCCAAAAGGCTGCAAAGATGAGTTGCTGTGTTGCTGTCTCTGGACCAGTGTGGGCGGCTGAAACAGGATGGGCTGGAACTGTTGAGGGCTGCTGCAGGTCTAGTCTTGTTCCCACTCAGCCAGAGGCCATAGAGATGTCAAAAGCAGCGTCTCTCAGGTTTAAGAAGTTACCATCCTTTGTCAGAGGTGACTGTGCCCTGTAGGTGAGTTGTCTGGAACAAAAGTGTGCCCAAGTCCTCAGCTGTTCTGCTTCTCCCTCTGATTTAAATGGCAAAATGTGATGCTGGACCATGGACACACTACCTTCCATCCACTTGAATGCTGCAGGCTTGGACCTTGGGCGCAGGAGCCCAAAAAGAAGCGAGAGCGGTGCTGGCCTCTGTTGCTGCTGATGTTGGATCTGTCACACTTTGTTAGGCATAGCCCATAGTCAGGGTGGTGATATTTTGATGGGAAATCTGACTTTTAAATACATGAGTCAGAGGTGCTTTTTTGTGTGTGTTGTTGTTTGTTTGTTTTTTTCTATTTTTTTTCTTTAATAATCTTTATGTAGGCAACTCCTTATGGCCTTTTTCTGTTTCACTGTGCTGTGAACACTCTTCTTCTTGCACCATTCTGGTCTGTAATTGGTGTCAGGAATGGTGGCATATACAGCTATTTTTCCTACCATCAATGGTACCGGAAAACCTCAGCTGTTCCAGACCTTCCCTCCGTGACTTTCCTTCTTGTTGCCAGGTGTTGGGACTTGTGCTGCTGGGTGCTTGGTGGTGTAGGTCAAGGGCAGCGGACTTCGAGTGGGAGCTGTGCAGATGGAGGACTTGGTATCCTGCTTGTGGTGTTCCAGGTTTTGGAAGAATATTAAATAATAGGGGAATTAAGGAAGAATGTGTAGATAAATGTGGAGAAAGGAAATATGTTGCGTTAAATTTTCAAGTTTCTATCTTTTCTCTCTCTTTTTTTTTTTCTTGAAGCCCTTTCGTGCCAAAGATTGATACTACATGACAGATTTACTGTAAGACTCCAGACATGGAGCACAGCCCCTGATGGAGGCAGGGTAAAAACTCCACAAGATGCTAAAAACATGGTTCTGACCAATGTTGTTTGAGAACTAGGTAAGCTGTGTTGAAGCGTATTACAATTTACTGCCCTTTTCTTTGTATGTGCAGTAGATTTTGACTATTTAGCAACAGTGGTGGCAAAGCACCAAGAATGAAAATTGAGTTAAATTTCTACTGGTGTTTCTCGCAGGCCTCTGCAATGCAACAACACCCTTCACTGTTAATATCATTTTGCCACAGTGTTATCCGGAGCTGCTACGAATTGTTCTGGTTTCCTCAAACCACCAAAGCAGAAGTGTTTACCCTACTGCTTTTTGTTTATTATTCATATAAAAACCTCTTAGCTCGTAAGAGTGAGCTCTTAAAGTCAGGGACTTAATTTACAAGGTCAGTGTGCATGCAGGTAACAAAACCATACTCCTTACAAAAAATGATTTCAGGTCTTAAGTCTTGATTTAAACAAATCGATTTAAATGGCTGTGTAATTAAACAGGAACAATCCCTTGTGTAGGTTCCATAAATTGATTTAAGGCCTGGTCTGCACATAGATTTTTGTACTAGTATAATTATGACTGCAAGGGGTATGATTTCTGTAATGTAATAATTGCTGCATGGCCATTAGAAGTGCAGCTGGTGTGACTCCTGGCATGAGTGCTTTTCTGCCAGCATAATGGCATCTCTATTTGGTACAGGTTATTCCTGCTCCTGTGCAGGCGTAAATGGTTGGTTGTGTATACATTTAGAGCATTCAGCTTGTATAAATGTGTCAGTGTTACTGGTGTAGTCCAGCTGTAGATGTATTGTTACAACTATACCCTGCATAAAGGTGGTTAATGTATTAATTTAGGTGGTTTATTGTTGTGGACAGTGGGAGGAGTCCAGTTTGGTGTTTGGGTCACTGAGTTTAGAGAGCAGAAGTCCCCGAAAGGTCTAAAGAGTTTTTCCGTGCTTGTTCAGGAGCTGGCTGTGCTAAAAATGTGGTGAAGAGCAGAGCAGGCCGGGCCTGGCTGCACCACACAGCCAGCACTGAACACCGGTGTCAGACGAGACTCGCGTACCTGGTAAGTGGAAGCGTAATTACCCTTGAGTGCTGTGGGTACCTCTGGTAGCTGCATTTCCCTGTGGTGGAACTGGTGCCCAGGGCAGCATAAACACCGGATCTTATTAACAGATAGGGCTGTGATCAGACCCACAGGGTAACAAGAATTTTAGGGAATTGTGGGGGATGAGAGTTTACCCACCCTCCCTGCCCCTTCTCCTTTGGAGAGAGATAATAGCATCCTTTGCTTTAGCACAGCCAGGGCTAATGATGAGAGTTATTATCTATCAGGCCTAACTCCTAAGTATGAGCGTGGTGCAGAGCACAGGAAATGAGAACATGGTGAGAGGAACTTGATTGGTGGTAATGTAAGAATAAACATAATGATTTAACACATGGAGTAAAATTACTTTTGTCATTTGCTACTGTGCCAGAGTTTAACCTCAGGGTGAAAACTGGTGCCTTCAGTTCCATCACAGCAGCAGTTAGAGCTTTAGTGAAGCAGATGGGGGTGAAAAAAAGGTAGCAACTTTGTTTTGCATTCTGATGTTTCCATGGCTTTTATCAGCAATAAAGACCCTTGTTTTGGCATTTCCTTGCAGTGAATGTTTGGCAGTCTTTAGCTCTTCCATCTGGCCAATTTTGCAAGGAAATGCCCAGAAGGGAGGTCATGGTTGAATTAAATACTGTCTCTAGGGTACTGGGCTTCACATGACTAATGAGAAGCTTTTAAAAATCTAAATAGAGTCAAGCAAGGAGAGAGAACTTTAAAATAGTAGCTGTCCTTTCTGGTCTGAAGTGACGTTGCTTGAAAATGTGAAACCAAACACTAGACTGAGCACTCAGAATTCTTTCTCTTGGTGCCTATACATATGCACGGTATATAATTCTATATGTGTGCATAGATCTACAAAAATTTAAAAAAAAAAAAAAAAGGTGAAAAAATACGTAAATTAAAAATTCCTGGAAGTCCCTCCCATTCCCTCATTTCCTCAGCCCATAAAAGACAATGCAAGTGTTACTGTTTTGTATGGGGATAGGAAAGGGGAGAGAGAATAGCTCTGAGAACATCTGGAACAGTTGTAGCCAAGCACGTGCATGTTAAAAGAAATTCCAGAAACGTGCCTAAAAAATGCCTGTAAAAGCTTGGATTCTGATCCTGCTTGCTATACTGTAAATGCAAGTAAAGCTCTACTGGATCAAAGGAAATAGCTGAAATTTACAGTGACATTACTGGGAACACGTTGTGACCTGAAAGAAAAACTCCCCATGCCGCAGAGAGGGGAGCTTGGCCTTACCAGATCTGTGTCCTCTCGGCAAAGGCATCTCTGTCAATGTAGGAAATGATTGGTGAGGGTCTTGGGACACGGTTCTGCAAACCTTTGCTTACTTCAGTAGTCCTCTTGAAGACAAGATTCCCTGATTCCTTACAGGGGATATTAGTCAGGCGCAATAATTCATGTAAGCAGGAATTTGCTTGCAAACTACTTTTGTGCCAGTTCAACAAAAAAACCCCCTGAAGATATAGCTACTTCTATGTAATTCCACAGCTCGATATGGTTGTGCTTCTGTAACATGTTACGGCAGCATGTCTGCAGGAATAAAAAATAAGATGTAAAATATTTGGAGCAGAGGTGCTTAGAAACGTTAGCCACAGCCTGTGAAAGTCTATCACTAAAGAAGCGTGACAGAGCTTGCAGAACTCTTGTGTGACTTGCTGCTTGCTTTGAAGGAACTTGACAGTTTAGTGTTGTGAAAGATGCTTGGTGGTTAAACAGTGTGAGATGCTCTGATAAAGACTCGCTTCTCAGGCAGAGTGCTAAGCAGCACCCCTGAGACTAGTTTGTGGATACAGTATTATCCAAATGCATGAAAAGGTGTCCTGAATTTTGTATCCTTGGACTCATTATTAATGTTGCAGAAGAGCTATGCTTAAAAAATCTCTGTCATGAGATACTCAATTTGCAGGGATTTGCGTCTTTGCTAAACTACTCAAAGTGTGTTTGGACGTGGTCTATGACAATTGGTGTAGCTTGAGAGAATCATGGAACTGAAATGTAATTCTGGCTATAATTTTTACTGGACCCCACCATCTAACCATTAGGAAAAAATACTTTGATGCATTGTATGCCTAAAAAGAGGAAAGCCTGTGTTTGCAAGGCATCTCACTTCTATCTCCTAAATGCTGATCTGTTTGCTTGTGACATTCAGTGCTAGCTAGCAGATTTATTTTTGCCTTTGATTATAGTGCTGTCTCGCAGCTCTTCATATAAATTTAATTGTGTTGGCACTGTGGTTGTCATTGTTTGAGGTTACAGATTTGTTCACTGAGGTGAAGGTGATCCTTCAAGGTCTGATGTACACAGATGTTTTGGTGGCTGCTGAGACCACACCTGCTGCTGTCTGTGTGCAGAGAGACCTGACCCCTTTTGTGGGGACTAAATTGTTGCATTATACCCTTGGTCTGTGTTTGTGAGACGCTGTAAGCAAGAGTGACATGGTGAGAATAAGCTTGAGGATTTCTGTCCTGAGCTTTCCTCTTCTGTAATGTAGGATTTGCATTTTAGCTACCTTGCACCTACTTGCCTTCCTGAAGCTGGTTTCATCTTTCAGGACTTCCGAAGGTATAGATTGGGAATGGGGGAGCACAGGGGGATTAAGAGACTTGCTGAAGCTTGTGTGGGAAAGCGATGACAAGGACAGAAGTTGGGTCCTCTGTCTGCTCTTGTCTTTCCCCACGAGACCCGCTGGGGCTGAGCGCTGTTGTGTGGATGGTGATTGTGACAAACGTGTCTGAGCTGCTGGAAGATGACCCATCTCAGTCCCTCTGGCCATGGCTTTTCCCTGGATGGTTATGCTGGTGGTCTAAAAGCAGTGTGGGACGAGAGAAGTGGGGGCAATGCAGAGAAACCTGATTCCCAGTTGAAAATAAGCTCTACTCTCCTTTTGTGGCTGTCCCTTTTTAATGCGTGTGGGGCAGTTCGTGAAGGAAGCGCAAGAGCTGTTCTCCAGGGAGGATGCATGGCTGGGATCGAGTGATCAGTGTCTGTGGTGAGTTTGAGGATTCTTTCTGTCACTGGTTATTCTTTGGGTTATTAATGCAAGTAATCATCTTTCCAGTGTTGGAGCTTTATTTAACAGATGCTGTGAAAATCTTATTAAGCCAGCTTGCTATGAGCAGTGACGGCTCAGCAGCTAAGAGACTTGTGTATTTATGTTTAATGAAATATGGAGTTTGTCTTTAGTGTATGTTATGGCCCTCTGCATGCTGGGAAACTCTTTTCTTTAGCAAATGGGCAGTGTCTTTCCGTGCTGACTGGCAAAACCACTTTTTTGGAAGACATACAGTAGCGTACACATAAGCGATGTTAGTTGCAAATACAATGTTGAACATCAGCTTAAGATGATGAGAGCAAGTTCAGATTTGCAGCTGCTGTTATGAGGTGCTAAAGTGTAAAAAGACACTTAATATCGCGTCTGAACTTTTTTTTAGTTCTGGAGACTGCTTGGCTAGGGCCTCCTGCATTGGGCAGAATAAATCTGAAAGCACTGAGTGAAAGCAAGTAGGTAGCTGCTGGAGCTGTCATGTACTGTCTCAGTTTAATTGTGCTTATAAGAAATTTGTGCTAGATGGAGCTGCACTGTATGGGGCCACATGCGATGTCTTTTCCTTTCTGGCTACGTATGGAAGTGGCCTCAAGTTGCACCAGGGGAGGTTTAGATTGGATATCAGGAAAAATTTTTTTTACAGAAAGGGTTGTCAGGGATTGGAACAGGCTGCCCAGGGAAGTGGTGGAGTCACCATCACTGGAGGTGTTCAAAAGGCATTTAGATGAGGTTCTTAGGGACATGGTTTAGTGCTAGAGTTAGGTTATGGTTGGACTCTGTGATCCTGAGGGTCTCTTCCAACTGAAATGGTTCTATGATTCTATGTATTTTAGTTCGTTTCACCAAGTCAATAAATAGGCGGAGTATTTGAAAACATTTCATTCTCTCGGTGCTCAAAATAAATTTGTGGGATGATGTTCTAACTGCTGAGTTGGATTTTGGCAAATCATTAAAGGTTCCCTTGAAGAGTCTTAGAAGTAATGCAACAAGTGTGATATTAACAGGCCTTGTGAGCTCTTCAGCATCATAAATGAGGAATGGATTTTGAGACTTTTGCTTTGGGGAGGAATGACTCTCATATCTCCTTTCCCTGAAAAGGATGCATCAAACAGTTAACAGTACAGGAGATAACCTGCACCATAAGGTTGGTAGCATAGAAGTATATGAAGCTCTGTATGTTGTTGGTTGTTTTTTGTTGGTTGTGTGTTGGCGGTTTTTGTTTGTTTGTCTTTTCCTACTATATTTCCTACTATTTCCTAATATATTTTACCAAGGCACTGAGGACATGGTTTGGGCACTCTGCGAGGACTGTGTTTTCAGAGTTCTCCTAACAGATAACATCCATGCCGATCGTTTCCTGGTCGGAACTGTCAGGTGTTTGTACCGCAGCTCTGGACCAGGAAAAGGAAGATGGATATTTCTAGGTTTTCATAACTATCTGTCTCATCTAAGTACACTAGCCTAAATTCTGTGTGGATTGTGTGGTGCTTACAGCTGGGAACTCAGTGTAGGAACCTTGCAGATCATATGGATTGTAATGAGTGTATATATATATATATATATTCTTTGTGTATCAAAAAAATCTCTAAAAAAAACTTCAGGTGGGCTTGTGCTGTGGCAATAGGCTTGTGAAGTTGCTACAACTGTTAATGCACAAAAAGCTGAGAGCGTCATATTCTTCAAGTCCTGCCAGCAAATGAAAAGATATGAATTTGCGGTTGAGTATTGTTTACAGAATACATATCTCTAGTAATAAGATTACCTTTTCAGTTTCTCCTTTCTGTCTTTTTCTGTCTACCTATTCTTTTATTCCTGGGCTTGCCTGGCACTGTAAAGCCTGTTAGGGCCTGAAACTAATATTAGGGAAATTAAAGGTGTGAATAATGATGCTTACTTCAATTTGCTTGCAGCAAACGGTGGGTGTAGTATCTTGGAAAAAAAGAAATGGCCACAGAGAAAGAGAAGTCAGAAAATTAGCTTCAGGCTAAGATGGACTCCATAGCTGTGATTGGAGAACTGTGTACCCTAAGCCTCTGTTCTGATTTGATGCAGCTGTGCTGTCCCAGTCTCTAAACCTGTAATTACAAGACTGAGAGAGGGATTGAAGTGGGCAGTAGTTAGGATATTAATTAAAATACCATGGATAATGTGGGGAACAGTATACCTTATGTGCTTTATTTAAAGGAACTGGAGAATAATTCATTGAAAATGCCATAAGTTGTCCATCTTGGGGCTTGTTTCTTCTTCTGAATGTTCAAGCAACTGTCATTTGCTTCACGGGGTGCAAGACAGTGGAAATTTGGGGCCCTAAGTCAAAACAAGGTATTTATAATCGAATATTCATTTTATTAGGGTTAAGCTATGTTCAACTGGCCCATTGCTTTTCAGGCATGCCAGCCAGAAACAAGACCTGTGTGGAGTAATGTAAGGTTTACCTCTACATTTCCTGGAATTAAATCTTTTGTGTTCATGCTGGTATCTCCCTGTGCACTCATGCGACTCAAACTCTTTCCCACAAAAATATGGATGCAGTTGGTCTTCTTCGTTCCTCCTTGGGATTAAATTAACCAGAGGTGGGGCAGGCGAAGAACACTTTGGGCAGCTGGGGACAGGAGTCCATGTGCCTCTGGTTCCCAGTTTCACAGATCCTATAGCCCTTAGCACAGCTGTGAAAATCCTTCTCTCCTGTGCTTTTTTCACAGCTCTGATGAGAAGTTTTACAGTGATGGGAAAACTCTTGGTGCTGTCAATAGCTGCAGGTGTCCGAGTCTGTTGATTCGAAGCACATCAATAGCAGTGAATGACCAGAGGCAGTGTTAAGTTGCAGGGCTCTTCCAGAAAGTGAGATGTCACTTGGATGGGGAGGTGGATATATTGTTAAGTCTTGTTTTCAAGGTCAAGTGCTAAAGGATGCACAGCCCCAAAGAACACATTGTCTCTGGAATTTTCAGTCATTCAAAATCTTTCAAATGTGGCCCATGAGAGTTGGATCAGTATTAGGAGTGTGTCACAGCTCCTACGCATGGTGCTAAATCAACTTCCGTGTGCCTAAAATATAAAGATGTGAAAACCTTCTGGTTTGCTACTGGCAGAAAGTCATCTATTGGAAGCTGCTCTCTGTCCAGCAATAATTTTGTCTAAAACTCCCAAAGAAACTGGTTTCTACTAAACAGAACATTATAAGAAATGGAGAGCCAAACCCATTCAGTTGCATTGTCTTGGCACTTTGGCAAGATTGAAAAAGGTGGCCAGACCAAGGTTTTTAAACAAATGCTGCTTTTTTTTTGTAGTAGTAGTAGTGTAGTGTTTGCTTTATGGCTGATGCCTTGTTGCCAAGTTTCATCTTGGAACAGTTTTTATAGTTAAGCTGTAAATTCTGGGAGTGGTATAAAGAGTGGAGCCGATGGTGGAAATGTGCAGTGGGCCATAGCTGTGCCATGCTGCCACTGCTGTTGATACCTAAAATCAAAAAAGCTTTGGGCAAATCAGAGAATATTGGTTTGCTCTCCGTGTAGCTGATTTTTCTTACATTCAGTGGCTTGTGTTAGGCTTGGTACCTTCATTTGGAAACAGTGCCAAAAAACAAAACTTATAGGGAGGAGGAGTAGTGTGGGCTGTTGAATGGTTGAAGTCCTGGATTAGGGGTAGAAACCGCCCAAGTCTTCCCTCTGCCCCCTTTTGCAGGAGCCAGGCGCTTGCTGCTGGTTCCTTGAATGTGACTGCAGCATGGCAAGCCATGCCCAGCTTTGTGCAATGCCTGATGTTGAAAAGGCCATAGCATTCTTTGGCATTTCTTGTCTTCAAAAACACACACTCGGAAATGCCAGATAACATTTGCCTGGAAGAGGAGGATGTGTTTCAGTGAAATGATAAGAGGGGAGGGGCTGCCTGAGCATGCAACACCTCCCTCCTTAGAAATAGGGAAAATAGATGAATGCGGAAAGTGGAAAAGCACCCGTCATGCTGACAAATTTGGGCTGAGGAAACCAGCCAAATAAAGGGCGGCAGGGGAGGGGATGGGAGAGAGCCAGAGCAGGAGGGAGCGAGTGTTTAAGGCAGCAGGCTGTGCTGCTGTCACAGGGCTAGCAAAGAAAAATGGAAGGGGAAAGAGTGTGGCTGGGTGGTTGTGGCTGCAGCTCTTGATCTCCCTGCCCACTTTCCCGCTCACCAGCTGTGGGATGTGTTCTCCATCTCGGTCCCGCTACCGGTCTCTGGGTGGCTTCCCTGGAAGGGACAGGGCAGCAGGTACCCCTGGACATGCTGTGGGGGCTGCTGTGGTGTGGGGGGTCCCTGGCAGCAAGACGTGGGTGGGAGGAGAAGGGCTGAGGCAGGACCTGGAGTGCTTTGCTTTGCACTGGGAAAGAGTGAACCAGGAGGGATGTTGGGGGGAGGAAGACATCATTGACTTCAGTGGGAGCTCTAACATCTCCAGCACTGAGATACAGTGAATGAATGAACCCTCCTTGGAAGAGAAAATGATAGCCATACACCTTGGAGATGGAAAAGGTTGAACAAAGAAGTGTGTTCCCTTTCTGTCTTCAAGCTAGCTTGATCTTCCCAGGGAAAGGCTCTTTAAAGGTTCTCTCCCTGTGGAGTTTGACTTCATAGATCAAGACTCTTGAGTGGAGAAATAAAGCAGCCTGTCTGGCACTGCTGACTTCATGCTGAGTTACCAAGCACTGTTCTGGTCAGGCAGATAATGCTTTGGGCACCAAATGCAGCAGCTTACTGAGAAGATCACTGTGGTGGTAAAGGATGGTAAGTTAGCCTTCCTCTAGAGGAACAGGAGGAAGCTAAAGGGGATTTTAGCGCAGTTATAGGTTTTTGGTTTATTAAACAGAAGTGATGAATAGCTGTTTCAGTATCAATAAGCCATGAGACATTTGATAAGAGCTTGTTGAATAACTTCAGAAGTTTTTGCCAAACACGGTAAGGTCTGTTTGTGACCTGTGGTGTGCCTGACTGTGGCGCAGCCTCACAAATTTTCAGGTATGTGAGCTGTCTTCTTACAAAGTTGGTTACCGAAACACATTGTAGGCAGCAAGCCAGTGTCACCTAGCCTGAATTCATCCTTTGTGTAGAAAATGGATAACAGTCTGTTTAAAAAATTTATTTTTGAGAGGAGGGCTTCCCAGAGACTGCTGTTCCAGTGCCAGAGCACAGGAGGAAAGCTCTGGTCAGAGCTCTGTTAAGGCTTGCTCTTGGTTGCCACACTGAGCTCTGGGTCACAACACTGCCATCTGCCTTGTTTTGCTGATGCCACCCATCTCCTCTTAGCGAGGACCTGTAAAGATACTTGTGTATTAGCCTGACCTGCACTACCATGCAAGTATTATGGTTAGGTGGGCTCAAACTTATTTGCTGTCATGTTTGAATGGAGATAAGTGCTGCAGTGGTAAAAAAGATGCTGTTACCAGCATTCCTGCAGTCTCCTTCACTGCTGAGACACAGGCTGAACTTCCCTGGTGTGTGCAGTACTCAAGTATACTCCTGGCAGCCCCAGGAGTCCCAAGCCAGTGGCTTGTAGGCAACAAATTGTGGTTGTGTGGCTTGTGGGTGTCTTCACAGTGATCTGTGGCCCTGCCAGGCCCAGGTGGAGGGGGAGAGCAAACGAAGCGGTGCTTTTATCTGTTCAAGTGTTCTTTCTTCTGGGTCAGACAAGGCTTAAGATTATTCCTTGGCTGCATGAGCAGGGCTTGTGTCTGGAGGGGGAGGAGATGGGAGGAAGAAGGATGTTTAGGCCCTGATGAATCCTTCTTGAAGCTCTTGTTTATTATCAGTCTCCAGAGTGGGAAAGCATGACAGAAGTACTCTGCTTTCTCTTTTCCTGGGGCAGTATTTCTGCCTTGTGAATTAAAGAGTATGTCTTCAATCAAAAAACAGCAACAGAAATGCAACTGTGAGGATGTGAGTGATGCTTCGTCTTAAGAAGGGTTAAAGGTACAGTACAGCAGTGTTACTCAACACGAAGTCTGTGAGATAACAGAGTCTGCAGATACATACCTTCCTCTAAGGGTGGGCAATCAATCTGCAAATGGAAAAAATGCAATAAATTAGTATTTCAAGCTTAATTTAGTGTTTATATGGTAGCAAATGACACAAATGCAGGACCAAGATACAAGACAGCTCCTCTTCCCCCTTGCCCCCTGGAAAAGCTGGGTGGTCCTTGGATTAAAAGAATGCTTTTTTTTTGAGAATGCTTTGCTTCTAAGTTACTGCTAATTGTTATCCATCTGTCACCTGATTCACAGCCCACACTGACACATTTCTGAGCACTGGGCTTGAAATGGAGAGCTAAGAGAGCGCTGACTTGCTTGACTTGGCTCAGTGAAGGGCTTAGCCTTTTCCTAACATGGCTATTTCTAGAGTTTGCATGACTTTGTAGAGTTGAGCTATGTTTTTCTTCTCCTGGCTTCTTTTTATGCAAGTTTTTCTCATGTGAATTATTTTTGGTTAGATGAGATTTACAAGGAGGAGTTGACGTTGCGTTTCAAGGTTTGCTCCTGCTATTGCATTGGCTTTACTGACATCATATCCCCTGGGGTCAAACCTCTGGGCTGAGAGCCAGTATTTTAAAAAGATTTTCTGTTTTTTCAGGGTGGAGGAATACTTTGTAATTTCACCCCCTATGAGTTTACCCTCTCCCTCTTGCACTGCTCATCTGTTATTTTAGATTCCACCTCTACAATTATGGAAAAAAAGGCTAGTTTAGCCTTTATTGTGATACTTCATGCTTAACCATCTGCTTAGAAGGCATTGATGATACTACATGCAGCTTGATCTCCTCCTGACTAATTTCTGACTTGTTGGTACATCCCTGTATGGTGTTAAGCAACCTTTGAACCTCACTGTGTCACAGCAGTATACATGAGGAGTAAATCTACTGAAGTCAGTCAAGTAATACCAGCGTGAAACTGGAGTGACCAGAAAATCGTGTCTCCTTTCTTCTGGATTATGCACAGCAGAGAGGAGTAAAAGCCTCAAGTAAGCAGAGAGAACTTGGAAAGCAGCTTTTTTGATTTGCCTACCGAAGAGACTGGCCAAGTGCGCTGAAAATAATTTCAGAGACCACAAGCTGATTTGAAGTGGGTCCCTGGAGTTGTGTAAACAGACGGTGCATTATTCATGAGCTAGCTAAGTGTTTGCCCTCCTCCGGCAGACCAGGATGTGCAAAAATGTGCCTGCTTGCTTCACCTGGTTGACTGGCCCTCTGGGAAGGATTCTACTCTTTGCAGAAGGCTGCTGATATAATTAGGCTGATTTTTCACTATGACTTAGGGCCTCTTACAGGAAGCCCATACGAATTTCACTTGTTAAGGCTACATTTGCCAGACAGTAGTCAATGGGGATCAAAAGTTTGAGGCACACAAAAGCAATGCAAAGGGAAAGATGAACAGGTGTACCTGTGCACTGACCATGTGGGCTCAAACACGTCCCATGCTTGTACCTCCTGTATCTCACTTGCTGAAAACAAAAATAACAGTAATTTTCATTAGAAGCTGTCGATTGTGGCCTCCTTCACTGTATTTCTGAATCATAACCCTGTAGAAAGCATACCTCACCCAGCAGGAATTTAGCAAATCCAATAACAGGCTTATGACGCTGGATCTGGTGTGAGATGTGTCAGCTCAGCTGGCCACAGCCTGGCCCGAGAGCAGAGGGCTGGCCCTGTTCACACCGATACCTATGATGTTCCTGTAGGAAGTGTTTGTGGAAGAAAATGCTGTTATGCGTGGTTTCTTCATCTTGTCACAAGCCACTTGTCATAACGGAGTGAGGTAGACACAGAAACATGGACTTGGAGCAGTTGGGGTGGCCACAAAAAAGATACTGGTCAGTGGCCATTGCCACTTCCCTCATGCTGTGTTTTTTGTTCCTGCAAACTCCGCTGCTGACTCTTTCCTTGGTAGCTATCTTCCTTTCTGATTTTTAATCCAGCAGCAATGCTAAAATGACGTTTTCTTCCTTTCCCATCCTCCACTGCTTGCTTTACCATCTAAGCACTGAGGCTACAACAGCTGTAATGTTAATGTACCATGAGCAAAACGTGCTAAAAATGCTATGATCAGACAGACAGCAGATTAATGCTGTCACTTGAATGTGTTCTACCAAGTTTTATTTAGTATTGTGTGTGTAGCAGTGGATATTTCAGCTGGCACAGATGTGCAATAATGTTCTTAGTCCCAAGACTGCCCTTTCTTGTAATAGTCGCAGTTCATTACAAAGAAGTAAGAGTGTTCAGAGAGAGAGCTGGCATAATCATGGCATACTGGAAGAACTGGTCATCTTACATATTTGGAATAAGCTGCTGTGAATTAATCATAAAAAACAACTATTCAGGTGTGAGTTTCTCTGGCAAGCAAATTCTCTTACTGCATCATATGTTCACAGCCATTTGAGAAAGACAAAGTTGTTTAGGTCATCTAGGCAATCTCTTGCACAAAGCAGGTTGTTCCCTAGAGTGTATTTTTTGTGATATATCTAATATTAAATATTTTACCTGGTGGGGATTCCACCACCTTCCTCAGAATTCTGTAGTTCAGGTTGCTCTCTCTGCTGGAAGCGGTACCTTTGTTGTGAGGCTATATCGTAATTTCTTAATTCGATCACATTACTTCCACGTAACTCCAGCTTTTAACACCTTACTGAGTTCCCTTCAATCCTTTTTGTCCCATTCTGCTGTTAGAGATTTCTGCATTAGTGTGTCATACCTATCTTTCAGTGTGATTGCTGAGATTATCTCAGTTTACTAATTACTCGCATCATCTTTTGAACTGCATTCAGATTCAGATGTCATTAAAATGCACCAGAGGGTTAGACCATTGGGATAGAAAAGCTTGGAGTTGGATAATCTCGCAAATCAGTTTCCAATTTAAGTTATATCCAAATGGTTTAGTAAAAACAGAAAAGCTGCTTTCATGGTGCTGTGGTCACAGTCCCTCTTCTGGTATGGGGTCAAATATGACCCATCAGAGGATCTAAAATGTTCAAAGCCTGCAAAGACATTGTTGAACGTATCAGTTGTCACTGTTGTAGAGCTGGATGGATCGGGGAGAAGAAGGACCAGAAAATTGTAACGTGTTTTCTCAGGCCTTTTGAACAACCGCCTTGCAAAGGGGTTGTGTTTTCACTCTGCACCGCCACAAGCTGTCTGCAGAGTGTGATGTGCTTTCATGCTGCACTGCGTGAAGGCAGTCTGCAAGATCATGCTGGATCTGGCATGTCTGTTGATCACAACCGTGTCAGATAGGTAGAAGCTGTGGTTGGTTTGGTGTGGTGTTTGTTTTGTTTTTTTTTTTTTTTTTAGCTGTTTGGTGAGCAGCTCAGTCTATTTGTTGCAAGCCTGCCAGCAGCTCTTGCCATTCAAGTGGGTGATGTTCTAGCGGTATCTGAGAGCTGGTGGAGAAGGGTGATATTCGGATGCAGCCAGTTAAAAAAACAGCATATGCTTTACAGGAACGTTCTATATCCTGAGCTGAAGTGAAATTTTACAGCATCAAGGTAGAACAGTCTTATGGGGGGATAGTGGCCTGTTGGGAAGCTTACTTAAATATCGGACACACCAAGAGGGCCTGTACTAAGAAACACATGGATTTCTGCTATGCAGGAATCCCAGGGGTGGACACAACCTTCTGAATGTAGAGATCTTGTTAGTGAACGTTTTGAGGGTGGTAACAGCTAGTGTGTTTGGGGTTATGTTAAACATTAGTATGGCAGCATGAGACCCTAGGGATGTATAGGTGTACTCCATAAGTTATGTCAACAAATTAAAATAAAAATATGTAAAATTATGCTTGAGGAGCTACCCCTTGCGGGGAGAGGTTCCCTCAGAAGAGCCTTCCTTGGATGGTCTGCTGAGCTTTGTGGAAGAATCTCCTGTCTCTGTGAGATGCTGTAGGAGATGAAATCTCATAACTTAACAAAATTAGGTTACCCATCCTGTGTCAGTGACCTTAGCTGACAACTGCCTTCCTCTCAGAAGAGTGGCTGAGGGCTGAATGAGCATGGAAATTGAAACCCCCATGCGTTCAGGTATCCCTTCAGGATTGGTGCACTGATGTGAATGCTGTGGAAAAAATTGTAGCTGCTATTCAGGAGCAGGATATGAGTCTCTGGGGATGTCAGTCTCATGCTTCCTCCAGCCTTAAATTCACAGAACAGTAAAATGCAATTGTTGTATTATGAGACCCAATGTAATACATGAAGTATGTGTGGCGCATTAAAGCCATCTGGTTCATACAGAAACTCATGTATAATTCACAGTCTTTGTAAATATGTCAGCTTAATGCCTCTCTGTCACCTATTGGCAAGGCTCTGTCTCCGTTGGGTTAGTCAAACCTGATGGCTTCTGAAACCGAACCCTGAATTATGTGACAAATAGTGCCGAACTCTGAACATTGCTGAATAACAACTACTTTCAAGTTCAGGAAAAAAAAAAAAATCTTTTTTTTTTGACAATTTTTGAACTTCCTTGTCTCCTTAGTACAATTTTAAATCTTCATCCTTGTTATGATGGAGAAACTCTCTACTTTTTCAGTAAAGCAGGATTACGTGTAGTCATGCACACCAGCACCAAGCTTGAGTTATCCTTCCCACATTACATATCACTTCTTGATGTTGGTGGATTGCAGTTGTTAGCCATCTGGTAGTTCTTCCAGACATTTGTTTGTAGTTTAATATATATGATATTTTCCTTCAGACTGTAGCTTGCATGTAGGCTTCTGAATAGGAGTCACTTGCTAATACGTGACAGTGCACAAGGCACACAAATGTGCCATGCCATAAGGCTCTGGGTGACTTGTATGATGAGTGTCTACTTTTCGTTAGCTGAATTGCCTGTATTTTCTGGATATACTGAGCTGTGCTTGTTGTAAAGCCTGTGAGAGTGCATGATCTGGTATGTTTGGTGCTTGCAAGCACTCCTTTAAGTGAGAGCATTGGTCTTTTAAGTAGTCCATAGAAAGCAGCAGCTTGGATCAGTCACTGGTACTTGGAGGAAGAAAAAATCAAGTCCCAAATGTACCATAGGGGGTATGAAAATAATATTAAATAACAAGACATTTTCCTCTGGCTCAGTCAGAGATGCTGTTGGGCAGTAAATTACTAAAACACGCTGTTCTGTGGGATGCTGATGTAGCCTGGGCTGGAGCCAAAGTCTGTAGAAGTCTAAAGGAGTTGTCCAGTGAATTTAGCCTGTTTTGGACCGAGTCCTTGGATGAGATTTTCAGCAGCAGTCAGCACTGCTCTGCTCCATTGACCCTAACTCCAGCAGGAGTGGAGAACCCAGGGCTGAGCTTTCCCGGCCTGCCGAATTTAACACAGTTTTTGAGTGACTTGAAAGCACTGAAGGGAGGAAAAATAATCTGCATTTTTAAGTCAGATACAGTTTATATTCTCTCAAGAGCTGGTTTTACAAGCGACTCAAATTCAGTTATTAAGCTCTCTTTACCACATGGCTGATGTGAATTATTTTCCTCCACGCAGATGTGCCAAACTAGAGGCAGTGAAAGGTGAGGCTGCATTGCTGAGTACAGCTTTTTGTCTGGGGCTGGGAGCCCTCTTGGGGAAATTTAATGGTTGTCTATGAGAAGGAGCTAGAGCAAGAGATTTTTAACATCTGGAAGCCTTCCCAGGGCACATGTTAAACTCTCCTCCTTTTCCTGAGCCCTGGTTTCTTCTTCTGTCTCTGGGCTGCCATTCATCACATTTTTGACAGCCAGTGAAAGTTGTGTGACAGCTGTAGGGTTTTATGGTAGTTCTTTATTCTGTCTTGAATTCCTATAATTCCTCTCATTGGGAAACAAAATAAAACGTATCTATAATGAAAACAGGAGCAAGTCTTCCTACAAATAAAACAGCACAAAAGCTGGCTACTCTTTCCCACTGAGGCTATCTTAACCAAGCAGCCTTTCCCTTACCGCCTTCAAAGCCCTTGATGTAAGGAAGGGGGGTGATTACTCTATCATTAAGGATAATGGCTACTTACTTTTGGAAACAATGGACTTGATGAACCACAAAAAATGACCTAATTTTCAAAAGTGCGCCTTGGAGCAAACTAGCTGTGTTGGCGATGGAAGTGCAGACATTATCATCATGAGGTGATAAAAAGTGACCTTTTGTTCTGAGATAAATTGCTGATAATTTTTTTTCTTGAGGACTGATGTGGCTCCAAGCATGGAAATGTCAAGCTAGAAAACAATACTAGCATTTAAAGTAACGAGCATGTAATTTAAAAAATATTTGAAACCTTATAATGATTACAAGTGTTCAGGCTTACATGACAGCTGGCTAGGTTTTCCTATGATCACCTTGCATGTGCTAAATGTATAGCTTTGCTCTGTCTGCAGTAGGATTTTACCATGTATACATCAGTACATTGAAGATGGCTCCTCCTGTTTCATAAAACCACAGAACGGTTTGGGTTGGAAAGGACCTTTGAAGATCACCTAGTCCAGTCCTCCTGCCATGGGCTGGGATGTCTTTCACTAGATCAGGTTGCTCAAAGGCCCATCCAGCCTGGCCTTGAACACTTCCAGTGTTGGGGCATCCACATTTAGATAATTAGACCTGTCCACTTGGGTTACAGTGTGGTGAAAATGTACTGGGACTTGTGTTGGCAAGGATAACAGAGTGTTAGTGTGCTAACTGAGGTATTCTTAAAAAATAGGGAATACTGCTGGGCTTGCTGTCTGAGCTGGGTTGAATTATAAACTGGAGGTGGTGGTGGCGGCACAGCAGAACTATTCCCCTTCCTGTCTCAGTTCTCTTGGTAGCCTCTCCAACCTGTGTGTCCCTGGAGCTTGGAAGATGTGCATAGTATCTGCAGCCTGGGCTGAAAGGGTGAGTGCTGCTCCGTTGTGAGCAGCTTTGGTGTTTATATGGATGTATTTCTCAGGCTGTAATCTGAGATTCACTCCTGATTTCAGGACTGGGAGTAAATGGCACAAGCAGCTCATATGGAGGAAGTGTTTGGCCTCTCAGAAGAGGCCCTGGCAGGGAGTGCTTATCCCAAGATGCAGATGCGCATGGCAGAGACTTTGGGTGACAGGACCCTGCTGCTGTTTATAGTGGTTGCTGTGAAATAATCACAAGCAGCTGCATGTGAACCTAATGAAGAAATACGAAAAACAAACTATGCAATGACAAGCAGAAAAATCCCATGGAAATATCGGAACTGGAGGGGAAAAAAAATACTTGTTTTGAGCCTGGGTAGATGACTCTGTAGGCTGGTGATTTGTCAAAAGCTTTATGTGGAAGTAACACAAAAACTACTGGTATCAGAGTAATACAGGTCTTATGTGCGTTGAATAAAAGAATGCTGCAATTTAGGCTTGTAAGTTTAGGCCTACTGCATTTTATGAAACCTTAAACTTGCCTTTTGATGCCCATGTATCTTGCCTCTTGCCTGTGCATGCATTCTCCCCATGACCTCCAGATCCTTTTTTGTCAGACACACAAATGTGCTATCATTGCTTTCTGTTAGGCCTCTAATGGAGTACACAGATCCTAGCAGCGTTATAATGTGATATTTGTGATTGCTGTTTGAAGCTGAAGTCTGTTAGTGCTAATACTGAGCTCTGAGCTCGTGATCAGGTATTTTGGTCTGACACTCTTTGCATGTTAGCGGTTTTTCTGTAAAATGCTCGGTGGTTTTACGGATGCTTATGTGCGTGAAACTGAGGTAGAATATGAGGATATGAATCTCATTTACACTATTGTGCCTCTTCCTACTGTAAAAATGCTTTAAAATGATCATGTAGTAAGTATATTAGCGCTTAAGGCTGATTTAGACTTAGGAGAATGTAGTGAAGGGGCCTTGGGGTAAGTGAAAGTCGGGCTCGTAATACTTAATGTCTCTGAAGGGGGTTGTTCTATTGGCATCTGATAATATGTTCTAATTTATGGGGAATCTGTTATTCAGCCACCATTGCAAGCTTAACTGTTTCAGCTGTGTAAGCTTTTGGTAGAGTGACAGGGTCATTATTCAGCGCTTGTAGCCCGAATGAGTGAAGATTCCCCACTTCTGCTTCTGTCTTTGCCCTCTAAGAGACACGTGAGAGACTTTGGTAGAGCCCAGACTTTTTTGTCAGTTCAATTTTAGATCACTTCAGCATTTATTACTCTTTTGCTATTGCTTAGTTCAAGTGGAATATTCAATCCAGCTTATCTTCCTACAGCGTATGGAATTCTGCCACACACATGCTCCCCCACGTGCTAATGAACTTCAGCAAATAAATGCTTAATCTTCCATGGTTAAACATAAGAATTAGATGATTAATAGAAGTATGTATATTGGCCGTTTGATTTCACACATAGGTTCCTAATGGCCTCATACTGAAGCAAATCAGTGATTCTAAACTACAATATGGCTAATTTGTTTGACAAAAAAAGGATTTTATAAAAGCATTAACTTTGATCTCTCTCGAAAATGCAAATATGCATGTGTATACAGAAAGGGGGAGGATCATCCTTTAAGAATTGCATGCACTTTTGGAGTACATTTTAAACTGATTTACTGCAAATGCTTTGTTTTACTGGCGGTGTGCAGTTATGGTGGTTGAAGGTGATCCAAGGCTTGTAGAACACACAATATCTTCTATTTGATTAACTGATGAAGTTGGGAAAAAAACTCCAGGCTTTCAAGCACATTTTCTTGTGTGGGTTGTTTTTTTTGTGTGTGTGTGTGTGGGGGGGTGTTAATTTTTTTTTTAAGTTTTTGAGTGTTACAGGAGCCTTAGTGGGCGAGAGAGATATACTGGAACTTCATCAGACTTTCTGTTCTTTAGTTTTATTTTGCATTCTGCGCAGTGAACCATGCGAAAGCTCTTACCACTTCACTGGTGTACGCCGGAAAAGTGTAACTGAGAGCTTATGTAGTTCTGAACAAACAGTGCAGCGAAATTGCTTTCTGACCCTTTTTGCTATTCAGGCTTTTGCCAATGCTGCTAAGTCACCTAAAAGCCTGGATTAAAAATATCTTGCACAGTCAGAGCTGGTCAATCTGTGCTTGGTTTATATGTCTGGACAAGCAAAAAGTTCTCATTGATGATTGGTTAGGCTTTTGACATGTGTACCATCGCCTTGTTTTAGGACTTTCTTGTACCACAGGTTTGACCACATTTGAATGTGGTTCCATCCTTCCAACACGTGCAGAGACAAAGATGATTTTCTCTGTACTTCAGGCAGGAGAAATGGCTCTTGCATCTCAAGCATTCTGGACCACAGCAGCGGAAGGCCCAGGCTTTCCAGTACAGAAGGCGGGAGCACAACAGGAACAAAAGTCGGCTGGGAGTCACAGTTTTCTGCCGTGACATCTCCAAATACAAAAATGTCTAGTTATTGCCCTGCCTGCCCTAACCTCGTCAGGTTGCCATCAGCAACAGTGAAGCTGGAGTAGCACAGGCACCAGCACATCCCCTGTAAAGTCACCAGGCATCCTTTGGTCTGTGATGGTCTGTGCCACCGTAATTTCATTGCTATTGCTGCTAGAGTAAAACTCACTCAAGTGTGTCAGCACATGCAGCAGTTGTCATCTGCTTTGTGGTGTAGATGTGACCCTGGAGAACGGAGGTACGGTGCTGTCTCCAGAGGTCTGAGGGAAACATCAAGCTTGGCTCCAGAATGTGTTACAACTGCTCGTCTTTAAAATGGAGACGAAACTTAAAATAAGGTAGATTAGAGGTGGGAACCCCCATGCAGGCTTTCTTGATTATTCTCATTCAGGGTGGTGATTCCATATAATGGTATTGTATATGAGTTTATGACTCAATGGGTTGAACTCAGGCTTGACTTTTACTTCTTAAGCTGTTACGAAACCTGAAATAGTTATACTAACAGAAACAATACTGGTGCAGCTGGTTAGTTATAAAGATGGTTTATGCCAGTGTAGTTTCTCTCTGTAAGAAGAGTGGAATAAAGCATAATACAGATATAATTGTTTTCACAACAGATGGGCTAGGGAATCTGAGGGTGCTTGGGAAAGGTTTTAAGAATTACTCCAGAGTCCAGGCTAAAATTGTTTCCTATTTCTGTGGGTGGCTACTAATAAACTAAATTAGGATGCTTGTGTTCTAAAATATTTATTTAACTTTAAAATTTCATTTTTACTTTCAAATAGCAAAAGCAGTGGTGTATTTTGTTCACTTGCTTCTACCTCTTGGCTCTTTTGGTACACAAGCTACTTGCATCCACAATAAGTGAAGATGCATGTGGCCATATTTTAAATCTCCACCATGTTACCATGCATTACGTGGTACATACATACAACAAATTATCATGTTACGCATACATTACCATACAATAGCCCATATCTGGCACATGAGCAGGACTCCACTATGCTAAGGTACTTGTGTACATCAGCACGGAGCAGAAAGCTGATTATGTCTGAGCTTTTCCTCTTGATATAATTTAATATATAACAGATGGGTATAGATGGTACATGGAGGAGTGCAGGGAAGACAAGGGCATAATATTTTCAAGAGCCAGACGTCAGTTCTGATGTAGGTGGCACTGAGAAGTTGACACAGGGAAAACTGGAGGAGACGAGCAGTAGCGGTAGGAAAGGTGGGATGAAGGAAAGCATGAAAATGCTTGTTGGAAAATCTGATAGTTGAGTGACAGCAGATGGTTTTGTAGCGTGATCAGAAGCAGGAATCGATGCCTCAATAGTGAGGAATGATAGATAGGGTGAATGTAAGTGATGGAAAGCCTTGAAACCAGAGATAAGTTTGATGCAAGAATGTGTGGAGTGAGGTGATAGTGACAGGCTTGGGCTGTGATCTTTGCCGAAGCCACCTGTGTGGGAGAGAACAAGCTTCTCTTTATCAGGACTGGAGAAAGCGATGTTGGAGTCACTGAGATGTCTGGTGCCAGATGCCTGAGAAAGGAAGAACTGTACAGAAGTTGTGGGGAAAAAAAAAAAAAAAAAAAAAANAAAACGCGCAGGATGTCCTGTCTGCCCCTCTGGGTTAACACAGGCTAAAATAAGTTGTGAGTTTAAATTGCATTTTCTGTTACTAACTATTCCACGTGCAAGTAGTTCCTGGAGCAACAGACCCATTTTTCTGTTTAGCTTAACCCTCTTCAAAAATTTAGCTTAACCCTTTTCTATTTAGCTCAGCCCTTTCCAAAGAAGCATATTTCTGGTCTGGAAGAATAGTGTCTTCCTGCAGAGTTGACAAAATGGGGAGAAGATATGACGATAAGCTCTGTCTCAGCAAGACCTTCAGCATAATCCAGGTTTGTAGACCTTAAAGAAGTGCATATCCAAGATGACAGCTAGTGATACAGGGCTGAGCTGTGTTGTCCCCAATATGAAAAGCGAGAGGAGGCAAAATTTGATGAGCAGTGAAGCGTTCCCTTTTACCATGTTGTGCTTGAGCTGATGGCTACGTGATGTGGATGTGCTGTCCAAAAGACAGGCCAAAAATTTACCGAGTGCTGAAAGTAAGAAGCCTGGAAATAGTTGTACGTATGTGTGTCGTTAGTTTGCATACAGTTGAAACCACTGATAAAATTAGCCAGAGATAAGATGCAGAGGGGGAATTAAAATTGATCAGGGTGTTGTGTGTAACAGGACCACAGAACATGGGAGAGAGTGTTAAGGAGGGCATGAATAAAGCAGGAGAGACCAGGTTTGGACAGGGTCATACAAAATTATGGCTTTTACATGTCCCGAGAGACAACCCAAACAATTGTATTAATACTGTTGTAATATTGTAAGGTCACATTAGTGATGCTGGATGCTATTAATACTGTTACAATGTTTATGTAATAGGGAATATACACAATCAATGGTTATATTCTAATCTTGGCAAACAGTTGAATTAACATCATGTGTGACAGTAATGAGACAAGAACCTTTATGATGATTAATTGCTCAGTGCTAGCACTGCTGCTCATTTATTGAAGAGTGCAATGTTGTTTTGTTTTGTTTGTTTTTTTTTTTTAATTCTGTGAAAGATTCACCAGTAACAAAAATAGGTTTGATGTTGTAAATTTTTTTTCTGGCCTCCTAAACTAAATATTTTGGAGAGAGGATTCAGCAACCAAACTGTGGTTAATGGGGCACTTTTGGTTCTGATTATGTTGCAGATGTCTTGCAGCTAGCTGAAGTTTTTGATTGCCAAAACTCGACAAGAAAGGGGAATAGGAGCAAGAAAAACTATTTTCTGAAGGCTGAAACATATGTACCTTTTCACAATGTAGAACCTTGAACATTTTTACTGATAGCAGACTTAGGCTGAGGAAATGCAATTTTAGTGTAAAAACCATATTTCATACTGAAGAAGTAAATAAGCAGAAGTTTTGAAAAATGATTTTCAATAAGCCTGCACCCAGTGAAAGTACAAGCTTGGCTCTATTTCTCTTTTCAAGCTCAGTAGTATGGTGCTGGTGGTGTCAGTGATACTGGATCTTCATAGGGACACTGAACAGGCTGCAGCAGCAAGACCTGTCCTGGGTTTTTCTTGCAGGCTGGGGACTATGAGGGAAGAATTGGGGGGCTGGTGTGGGAACTGTTGTGTGACAGCAGAAACGCAAGACCATTCTGGGCTGTGACAACGAATCCTTGATGTTCATGGTGTCCATGGAGAATCCAGGGCCATATGGCTGTTACGTGTTCCCTGGGAGCTCCTCACTGGTGTGGCAATATGAGGGTTTTCTTGGCCTCTATTTCCCATTTGTCCTGAAGTTTAAAAAATTTTCAGGGTGGTCTGTGGTGTTTTTACCCCATCTCTTTTTTTCCTTGTTGGAAGCAAATACACCTCCTGCTGGAATGACTGAAGGGAAGAAAACAACAACAGATTCAAACCCACAAACAAACAATCCCAAACCAAACACCACAAAAAACCCCCCCACTGTCAAGGAAATATTCATTATGTTTTCTGCTATCTTGTGTTCAGACATCTTACCTGCTCCTGTAATCAGTGGGAATTTCTGCCTTTAAGAAGTGAGCAATGTAGCACCGTTTGTGATTCCATTCATTTCAAATCACCCTGTGATTTCATTAAATATTAAACTTTCCAAGAAGTGAATAATCTGTTAGTCAAATATAAACTATGAACATGGCTTGGTTCACTATTCTGCTTGTCTCTTGTGTACAAAGCAGGCATGAAGCTGCTGCCATTTTGACGGGATAGTCTGTGCTCTGCTTCATCCCTGTGCTGGTACCCAGAGTGTTCTGGTACATAGTATAACCCAGTTGTTAAAGATGGATATGGGTGACTTCTAGAAACAAGGCTGGAGCAGAAACAGAGGATGACGTTTAGAGACCCACATAGCACATCAAAGTTATTGGAGGATGATCTGCACAAGGAATCTTTTAATCGTAAAAGAGCCTGTATTTGCTGCTGGATTTTGCCTTTGTTTTGCAAGAGTGATCAAGATCTGTTAGGTGTATTAACAGCAAATTAGGAATGCTAGTGCCAGATCACCTTACTGCGGTTTCTAATGGGCTTGGTTAGTTCAGTGTGAGCACTGACACTTGCAGGTGTGACATTTTGATTCTTATTTTCCTTCCTCTCTTTAATAACCTTTGCCACATTCTTCCTCAGCCTGCTACGTCAAACAGACTGGTCAAAGTCATAGGACTTCTGGCTATTTTCTCTCAGAGTACAGAGAGTTGTTCTAGTTTTTTTGGTTTTGTTTGTTTGGGTTTTTTGTTTTCTTTTTTTTGGGGGGTTTTTTAGAGGTAAAAAGAAAGGGAAGTGGTTGAATGCCGTTCCCTTTACCGGAGGTGCGTTCTTGTCTGAGCGAAAAGGTTTGTGGTCCTTTCAGGAAACATTCAAGTTGAGTTCAGAAGATTTGCTTCTGGGAGCTTGTTCAGCAGCTGCATCTCCTCTGCCTTTGTATACCTTACAGAAAGTACTTCTAAACAACTGATCATCACGGAAATTCCTGACTGGTCAAGAAGCAGGAGCAATTTGCTTTGGGAAAGTAGTTATTGATCCATAAAAGCAGAATAATTGCAACAAGCAGTAATTAGTGAAATCAGATTTCACTCTGCACTAACTGCACTTGCCTATTTATTATACTGCAGTTGTTGGCAGTTTCCCATCGAGTTATGTCACTGGTCTGCCATTAATAATATAGTTTTAAACCCATTGGTAACAAACTGATTAAGTCTTGAAATTTCACTATCCGTGCTCAGCCTTGCTTCACAGTGCTGTAGTAAGTTGGTGTAGTTAAGCTTTTGCGAAACTCTGGCAGTGATTCCTGCAGATGACAGTGGTGGCACCACGTTACATCCCGAGATTCTCTGAGTCATGTTAAGATTCAGGAAACAACCATATAAATAGAGCTCTCCAAATAGTACCTTTACATCATCATCATGTGTTTCCAGTTGGGGGATGAATACTTCCTCATTCCAGTGTGGTTTAACTTTTCCAGACCCTCTCTAAAACTAAATATAGTCATAGAAAGTGTCTCTGTGCGTATAAACTAAAGTGGTTGAGTCATTTAAGACCTTGGAGAATCAAAGAGGATATGCTGTATCATGTTAATACATCAGTGTTAGTAATATAGGACTGCTTCATTGTAATTAGTGTAAAAAAAAAAAAGGGGGGGGGGAGGTAAGTACTTGAAGTTAGTATAAGTTTGGAGGTTGGTAGTTCTGTTACACATGGACTGGCCTTGCACAGATGATTCTGTCTGATCCCTAGACTTAGAAAAAGCTGCCCATCAATGGGACATCTGGGTACCTTCCACCCAGAGGAAGCTGCAGAGTCCCCAGGCAGCTTTGTGGCTTTTCTGGTAACTCCCACTTTTATAAGTGAAGCTCCATGGGCAGTAGCATTCCCTTTTGAGGGGAATAGTAAGGAAGAAGGGGGATCCTCTGGGCCTGATCTTGATGATTGCTGAAACATGTGCACTCATTTTATCACTCGAAACTCCCAAAGTAACTGTGCTGGAGGCTTCCATGATAGGCTCTCAAATTCAGAATCATCCAAAATCAGTGGTTACTCCTGAAAGTGTTGACTTCTAATGTTACACTTTCCCATTAATTTAAAAGAAGGCATTGAGTAGGAGTAAGTGGTATTATACATAGAATAAAATATGATATGATCAAGTGTTTGGCGTCTGTACAGAAGTCAGTAGCATTCATTAGATCAAAAGGACTAATGAAGGGTCATGTTAATGAGCATTCTCCTAACACATTAGAGGAGTTCATAACACTTAACCCTTCCATTATTATAACTGCTCAACCCTGTACCTTAATTCTTCTATTGTTACTGATCATGGTGGAGTCTTGCCAGCTGTTCTTATAGTGCAGTTCAATCTCAAAAGGCAAACAATAACCAATGTACATAGACATCGCTTCAAACTGAAGGGACGGTTCCCTTCCAATCTTTGGATGTAGAAATACAGAAAGGAAATCACTGTTTAGGCCTGTAATTTGCCAGATGGCCAGGGGAGCTGATAATCCAGAGAGATCAGAGCTCTGCAATGCTGATGCTACTGCCAAAACCTGGGGAGGAATGCTTTGTTCCACATTGGTCTTCTACTCAAAGAAGTCTGTGAAGACAATTTTTTACTTGTAAAAGGAGACAAAGGTAAAAAAGGACTTCCAATTCTGGCACATCATCATCAGACTAAACGAATCAGCATGCTTGTTTGCCTGTTGATACCTAGAATGCTTTTCTGCTCTGCTGCCTTTTCACAGAAATACTGGTGTTTGAGCCTTTGAAAAAAAAATTAATAAAGGCATGCTATGTGAGCAGAAACCATATTTCCTTTTCATATGATTTCCAAATAGGAATACCAAGACCTCTCTTTATACCTGGTTTCCACAGATTTCTGAGTAGTACTTAACTACAAGGTTTCTGGCTGGTCTTTTTGGAGAATAAATCTCTTCATAAAGCCTCAAAGAAGTCTGAAGTTTCAAGAGGAAAACTTGGGGAAAAAGAAAAAAAATCTCAATTGACCTGTAAGCTTCAAAGGGAGCAACTTTTCCTTCAAGCAAGCCTTGCAGTCCCTTCAGGCAGGGGATCCCAAATGAAGGCAGAGGCCCCAGACGAGTTGTGCCTGGGAGGAGTGGTGCTGTGACTCCAGCTATCAGTGGTGTTTGGGATAGCAAGCCAGGTGGGGTGGGATATACCACCAAAAGCACGTCTTCTAATCAGAAGAACTGGAGAAAACCCCCGCTCTTAAGGTTTTTCTTCTCTGTACCAGATGTTTGTACTCTTCTAATGATGTGGTTGGATATTCTGGATATACAGAAATGAAAGGCCGCTTCTGAAGTTTTGCACCTTAGCTTGCAGATGTAAGTACAAATATTTGTGGGAAAAACAACTGGCAGGTGATGCTTGAGTTTTTTCAGCAAGAGCCAAATGCATTCTGTTGTTACAATTCACGCTATGGTGAATTGCATTCAGTATGAATCCTTCTAATAATTCATTTGAATCTGGCAAATACCCTCATAAATCAAAATATGCCAAAAAAAAAAGTATTTCTGATTATTTTTTTTTCATTGACAGTGGGAACTCTTTCACCAATTTCTGAAATGCTGACTTTTCAGTACTGAAAGGTGCTGCTTGTCGAGCAGCACAAAGAAGTGCTGCCCATGCTCGCTGAGCCAGGGAAGGGAGTTGTACGCTTGCTGTCATTATGGGGAAGTTCACGTGTAGGTAAATGGTAATTTTCCAAACCAGAATTTGGCACAGTAAAACTAATTTATTCTTCCCCTTGAACAAAAAGACTGTAGAGCTGTTATCGGGCAGAGTGATTTGTTCTTTCTGAGATCCAGCAGGAAACAAATTGGGGGGAAAAGCAAACACAGCAGTGTCTTTGCCTGTGGTTCCTGCTTCTCACATGCAGAAGCCTTACCAGTGTTCGGGTGTTATCTAGGTGTGGAAGTGAAAATGTGCTCCTCAGCCTTCAGGTTACCCTGTCCCCAGCAGTAACCCGTCTTTGCTCTGCCTGAAAAGATCTACTGTGTGTGAGGCATCAGCTTAGCAGTTCAGATGCAGAGAGACTGGGAAACAAACAACAAAAGCTGCTTGGGAATTGCCAAGAAACACTCTGCTCCAGTAACTAAACGGGGAAATTAACATTAATGTTAGTGTAAATTCAGCATTGATGTGTTCAGCTCTGTCTCACAGGAAAGAAATGTTTACTGTTTCCTTGCTGGTGCGCTGCCCTGTTATGCTGATGTCTAATCCATGTCCAGAAGGGTTTTGGGGAGGTCGCTGTTCATTTATTCTGTCTTGTTGAGCTAAATCAGGCTGTGCTTACAGCTTTTGTGTTTTAGTGCGTGGCAATCCCCCCGGTATGCCTTCTCTGTGGCAATGGCAATACCTTCTCTGTTTCCAAGACATCACTTGTAAAAGCACACAGCATCTGGCGTGAGCTCAGGGAACACAAGTATTTAGTGCTCTCATAGTTAGCCCTGTTTCTTTTGGTGTGTATTTGTTCTTCGGAAGCTTTTGTAGGATGCAGGGACTGGCAGGATGTAGAAGCATATGATGCCCTGGATTATGCTGTCTCTTGTAAAATGTTTTAGCCTTGAGTAGCAGTCATTCTCTTGCCTCCCCTGGCTGTAAGGAGCAGCGTGATTTGCCACAGACCAAGTTCAGGTCAGTCATCTAAAGAAGTTTGTTATTTACTTTCATGTAGCATCCATAGACTCCTTTCAAGGCCAAAACAACTGTATTTGAAGTGTGTGTGTGTATATATATATATATTCCTTATTCTGAGAGCCTATGACCTTATTGGGCACAAAGCAAAGCCAGGAGGAAATTGTAAGTTAAACAAAATCAGTTAAATTTTAGCACAGAAGCACATATCTTGATGCTGGAAGAAAGAGCAGTAAACTTTCCAGCCATTCTTGTGGCGTAGTTTTAGCATTAGAACATTTTTGGGGCAGTGCATTTGGAAGAGTCTGTGAAGCAATGTAGAACTAAATTACTTATCACCTCATATACATGCAGACAATATGTGCTAAATCATCAGGAGCTATGTTGTGTCTGTATTTCCAATGAGAGCAGCCTCAGCATGAGCCCTGCATGCTTCCAGCAAGGGACTTCTGTGAGCAAACCACAGAAAGAAACAGCTTAAAGAGCCCCTTTCTCCATGCAGCTTTTGGGGAATATCTTTTGTTTAAACACAAGGAACAGAGCCAGTAGTGCCTGGAAGGACACAGGCTCCCTGCTGAGATGTAAATCACTTTTGATTTTGTCTGGAAGATATATTCTGGGAACAGAAATGAGTGACTTGAGGAGCTGTGAGATCGGAAGAGTGGCAGGTGACAACTTTTACATGGTGTGAGAGGGTGCTGGCTCTCTTCACACCCTGACAGTGCTCTGAAGGGAAGGAGAAGGGTCTTATCCTGTTACCGAAGGGGCATGATCTCTTTGGAAGCGAGTCAAGTTGGTAAATACAAGTTAAAAGGCTTGCCCTTGGCTGGTGTTTTTGGGTTACCAACTATTATACTTGCACTCTGTTAGCATATGGGAGCCCACTGTGAACTCAGTGTATCCTGCAAACATGGTGCAAGAAAGCAGCTCCTTCCTCAGATGGCTAACACTCTATTTGTCACATTCCTCTGTTGTTTTGAAGATGCCTTTCTTGCTGATGTTGCTACATGAAAACTCTGCACAAGCTTTTGGAAGCCAGGCTGCTAATGAATGAAGTGGCCTCAGATGCAGAAACAGCAAATGGGAGGAACAAAAAAAATTGTTTAATCTCCTTTTTTTTTTTTTTCCTTTCCCTTTCATGTACAGCACAGAAGGTTTCAGCTATTGATAATGATGATGACAGCAGTGGGTCACTGCTTCTTCAGGCAGAAGAGGTAACGTGCCATGTGCTGGAATTTCTAAAAGCCTGGCCTTTTGCAGGAGTCCTGCCCGGGGAGGACAGCCCTCTGGTGTGGTGTACTGGTTTGAGCGAAAATCAGTTAATTTTCTTCATGCAGTTAGAGAAAATTTTCTTTCTCATAGCTAGCATGGTCGTTATTTGGACTTTCAGAACAAGAGATAACACCCCAGGACAGAGTTAATGTTTTTAATTGCTCTGGTCTGAGAGCCAAGGACATTCTGAGCTCTGCCCACAGGTGTGAGGCATCGAGGAAGGGGGGCATGGATGGGGCAGAGCTTGACTGACATCCAGACTGATCAATAAGAGTATTCCATCCCATTAGCGTCATACTTCATATGTAAGGAGAGTTGGGATCCTTCGGCCTCTCTTTTTTTCGCTTCTTCGCTTTTTTTGTCGGAGCCAGGGAAGTTCTGCTTGAGGTGTTTAGTTGGGCCTTTTGCTGTTTTGCAGAGGCCTTTGGGACTTTCTGCCTTTTTGCCTTTTTTCTCTTTGGGATCAGCTGTTCTGGACCAGGTGCTGTTTCCTGGGACTGGCTGCTCAGTGTGGACAGAGTTTGTGAGGAATTGCACTGAGTATATTTTATTTTATATTTTTTAATATATATATATATATATTTACTAGTAGTGTATTAGTATTTTGTTATTTTATTTATTTGTGTTTATCTCAGCCCAAGTTTCTCCCTTCCCTTTCAATTCCCACATAGTAGCATGGGCTTCACTGGGCCCTGGGTAGCAAGGAGTGGCTGTGTGCCCGGGCACCTAAGTGGGCCTGTAAGCCTTGCAATGAAGCCTGCTATGGCTTCTTCAGCTGGCAAGTTCAAAGCCTGTGTGAAGTCCAGTTGCGATTTTACGTGCTGTTTAGGCAGACCAAGAAAATGGTGCCTGCATGGAAGAGTGCAGGTGTGGTGGTAGTGGAGAGGGGCTACCACAGTAGTAGTGAGAGAGGCAGCAGAAAGTAGGCTAGTAGGGTAAAACTGACTTTAGAACAACTATGCTTGCTGTGAAGAGACCTCCCAAGGGTATAGTTTGGAAACGCTGATGTTTCTCTGCCTAGAGCAAAGTTAAAAAGCTTTTAAATGTAAATGTATGCCAAGTCTCCTCTTTCCACTTTATTCTCTTGTAATAGTTGGCTAATTTTCTTACTGACAATACAAAGCTACAGTAGGCCTTGACTCTGTAGTGTAAATCAGGTGCCATTCCAAGGAAGTCATTGGTATTTTCCTGGTGTCCAAGGAGCTTGGGGAGCCTAAGAGGCCTATTACAGAATATGTTACCTATTTTAACTTGCTCTTCAAGAGAGTGGCCTCATTCTTGTCATCTTTGCCAGTGTGGCACCAGGGAAGGTGCAGTGGTGTGACCAAGAAAAGAGCGAATGAAAGGGACTTGCCCTTGGTTTGGGTACTGCAAGTGCCAAACTTATTGAGACATCAGTTGCTTTATTAAAAAAAATTAAAATCTCACTGGCTTTGCAGGTGGATTTGAGCTGGCTGAGGAGTGTTCTAGTTATGTAGCAAGTTACAGACTTTCATAACTTCAGAGTAGGACTCTGTCCTGGTCTGGGGAATGTTCCTGTGCAAGAGCGCAAGGTTGTCAATTCCGTTTTAAATAACTTTCTCTATTCCCAAAGCCAGTGAGGTGTTTCTTTATTAATTCTTACCACAAGGCATGAAAACAAGTACAAGCCAGTAATCTGTGGAGATCTAAGATGCTCAAAATTAAGAAGAATCAGAGTTTTCAAATTCAGTAGGTCACACTCTTATCATCGATGACTCAGAAGTCAGTCTCATCCTTTGCTGAGGCTTGGGATCTCACTGGATTTGACAGTAAAGTTTGTCAATGTGAACAAATCAGCTTCACATGAGTGTTCATATGATCAAATGACACATGGAACTCTAGTTTTAAGATCTATTTAGTTTATAGACAGAAAACAAGAAGACTCAAAGGTGATTTATTTTTTTTTCCCTAATATTTGAGTTGAAGTTCACTTGACTTGGTCTTTTGCAGGCAGATAGATTCCTGCTGGCCTGTTTCTGTGCCCCTAACAGTGTAGCAAAAGATTAGATGCAGGTGAAAGATAGCTAAAACAAGAGTGAGAAAAGCCAAATTAAATTATTCCTGTCACTGATGTCAGTCATCACTAGATGGCCACTAAACATAAAGCAGTTCCTTTACAGGCTGGAAAACATTAATGCATGTACAAAAGCTTTGCAAGCCAGATAATTATTAGAACAGAAAAACATCAGTGATGATCAGTCAGCAAGGGAACTATTCTTCCATGTCCTGTGGCATCTGTTGAGGTCCCTTCTCAAAGTCCTTCTGTTCTTATTGTTCAGAGCATGTGAGCTCTAGGCCCGGCAGGCATGTTTGTAATTAATGTTTCCAACGTCATCCTGATGCTGGTTGCTGTGCCACGAAGAACATGTGTTCCCGTGAAGTCGGGCTGTCATGAGGACCGCTCAAGGGTAGCGCTGAACTTTCAGGCTACTGCATTATAAACTGGTCTCTGTGCAGAATAATAAAGGCAAGCCTTGGTGGAGAAGTGGGTGAGCTGAGATTCTTAAGATAAAACCAGGTTTGAAGAGGGAAGGGCATCAGCCTGTCAGGGGGACTCATAAAGGGAGTTCACCAGGATTCTTAGTGCTGTGGAAGTGAAATAACTACAAATATATGCTTATATAAAAGAATGCTTATCTGCCAGGGAATTCACTCCCCTGGGACATGGTAAACAGAGAAAACGTTCATAGCCTTCTTCTTCAGTAGGTTTCATGAATATTGGCTGCAGCCTTTTTTTGGATGCCCATTACTGGCGACTTATAGGGCACCCACAGTTGCAAGTGAGCAGTCAGCAGTCAGGCATAAAAAGATAAATGCCCAACTGAGACATGGCAACATTTGTATCTGGCCCTGGATTCTTCTCCAACATTGCCCAGAGGGTGTGCTGATCAGGGAGGGTGGCCCCTGTCCGCAGCCTGTTCCTCTGCACTCTCCTGCATCTGCCTCTTGTACTGGGAATGTTAGGAGCATCCTTGCCTATTCCTTGTATTGTTTGTTTATTGACCTGTTGTCCTTGGATTTGTTTAATCCCTTTTTTGAACCTGCTGATACTGTCTGCTTGTGGCAGACGTCACAGGTCATCACTGTGGCAACGAATTCTAGAAGTTCACTACTGTCTCAGCAGAAATGTACCATCTTTTATTAATTTTAAATTATTTCTTGCTAGTTTTGGTGAATACCTCCCACATCTAATAATACTGAACTGAGTGAAAAAACAGTTCTATGAGTACTGTATCCGCTGTCTTTATAATTTTGTAAATCTTGATCATACATCTGTCAGACTTCTGCTTTTTAAGCTGGAGACCCCCAGCCTTTTCAGTCCGCCTTGGTAAAGCATCTCCTCTGTCCCCTTAATCATTGCAGTTGCCTGTCTGTGCACCTGTTTCCACCTCATCTTTCTTTAAATGCAGGAACCAGAGATGGCCTCAGTACTTGGGAGGCCTGTAGGCTTGTGGAGATTGAACTTAAAGATAGAACCAAGGCCATGAAGAATTTACTGCACTAGAGGACCATCACAGTTGCCAGTTCAAATACTCACTGGGCACAGAGATGGAAATATGTTTGTAAAACACTGAAATAATAACAGCAGTTTGCAATGTACTTGATATTTTGTACTGTAAATAGTAATGGCACATTGCAGAAAAACAGAGATAGGGCGGGTCGAAATAACATAGCACTACCTCACGCTTTGTGAATAAAATGGTTTAGCACATGGTCCCAACCCTGCCAGCACTTCCAGCTGTAGTGTTGCCAAGAGCAATCACATGAATTTGCAGGGACTGTTCACGGAAGCAAGCAGCAGCATTGCCTTTGGAAACCCATGATGCTTAGGTGTGTGCATATACAGGTAAGGGGTTGTTTTCTTTTATCAAGTCTTGTATTTTGCTGATATAAATATGAGTGCCTTAAAAAGGTAGAGTGAAGGTTGGGTGTAATTGTGTGGAAAGACTGAATTTCCTCTTTGTGTACAAAATTTACAGCTAGACTGAGATACTGTTTTATGCAGCTGAAGATTAGGAATGGATCTGAAGGGTCCCTGAACTTTGACCACAGGAGTAAGGATTTTTAAATGTTGTGATCAGTTTTTTAGTGAGAATTACTTTTTGCTAAGCTTTGTTGTGCCATTGTTCCCTGCAGAGGAAGAGTTAACCCTGAAGAGGTGACTTCGTGTACTAAGGACTATCACTTTTTGGCATTGCCCACTGGAACAGTGAGGGCATATCCCAAGTTCTTGCTGTGTGATCAACTTCGTGTGAATTTTAGCTCCTACATCCTTGGTTGTTTGCATGCTTTGAAGCTGGATAGCTGTCTTGGTTTTGGTAGATGTTTTTTTTTTAAAGCCTTAGAGACCACTATTCTTGCCAGAGATCAGCAGTGAGGTTTTACCCTACTGACCCGTGCTCCAAGGATGTCCATGTATTTTATTGGAAGCTATAAATGGGTGTATCAAGTTTGATTTACTGATTGGTGAGGAGAAAACTGAAAGAAGTGTTGTGTGTGAAAGGCATCACAGTACTTGTTGGCATCTTCAGTCCTTTGTGTGTACAGAGAAGTGACAGTATACATCAATATTTAGTTTGAATTTCAACATTTTCTATCAAGGTAACAGGATAAGTAATTTACAGTCAACATTTTGTCCATTAAACTTCATCTTATGCATCTGATTTCCAGTGTTTTATGAAGAGCAACACATTTTCTAGGATAAATATAGTCTACTTTGGCACCTCTTTCATTCATTTTTCTGCCTTTTCCCTCTTCATTATGAATGATAATCCATCCAAGAAGCTGCATTGGCTTTACTGTGCAGCTGCACTCCACATATTAGCAGTTTGGCTGCCTTCCCAAAATGGCACATTTCAACTATGACTGTCATAAAAGCTGCTACCAAGGATTCTAACCATACTGATAGACTTGTGTTTGGACCAGCTTCATTATATTTTTAAGTCAGGTCATAGTCAAGAATATTCCTGGACCCTGGCTGCACAGTACAGTAACGCTCTTAAATTTCATCTCATGGGACATCAGCTGTCACTTTTGAGTCATTGAGAAATGAGTTTGATATCTACCCAGTCCTTGGTGAAACATTTGCTCATAGGACCATCTGCCCCTTTAATAGAGTTGTCATTTCGGTATCGCTTCCATTTCTGCAGCAGCTGCCCATTGATAATAAGTCAGACATGGGGATGTCACAGAGGAGAACAGCAGAGCCTGACTGCAGTCCTGTCCTTTCCCTCAGCTTGCTCTGCCAGCACATCATCTCCCCAATTAATGAAATCCTTGTTGTTCTGTCTGCCTGATCCACCCTTCAGATTTCTTACTGAACTGTCCCCAGCCAGAGAGGCAAGTCATGCGGTAGCTCAGACCAGATGCCTTTTTCATGGCCTCCACTTACAGGGAGCATCTTTCTGTGCCTGCTGAGATGTGTTTTTTAGCTTGGCTTGGCTAACTCAAATTAAAACATTGGCAAAGATACAAGAATTTAATGTTTCACATGGATTAGCATTTCTAAATTCTCTTTTTAGGCTTGAGCTTGAACTGATAATCTCTGTTTATTATTAGACTTGCCAGACATCTGCCTTTCAGCTGTCAAAGTTAGCATCCTACAGAAGCACTGCAAATCTGAGCTGTCCTGTTTGTGGTACCCCAAAAATACTGAGCCACCCAGTGACTCTCACAGGGCATGAGGGATTGGCACTAATGCTGTGTGCCTTGGGATACAGGCACCTTGTAGGCTGTTTAGCCTGAGTGAAAAACTTGTTTTTATGAAAACAGCACCACTGTGGGTGACTTTCAACCATGCTTCTCTTACAGGTGTCCTCTGGTACCAGGCACAAATGTGCCAAATAGGTGTTATGAAATAATGTGGCATGCTTCTAATAGTTTTGCCCATTAGCTTGAGACTGGGGAGATGCAAATTAACTTTTCTGTCCTGTTATTGATTTTCTGTATCCTTTGTAGTGGAGGCCTGTCTCGATTATATGTTTAGGCACCTGGTCTAAAAGTTATGTATCTAGTCTTGACTGGTTACCAAGGCTCTTTGTATATGGTGGAAAGATGAGCACCATCCTAAAATGTGTGCCTAAATTAGATAAGGTAAATAGCTTCCTGGTGGTGTGTATTTCTATTGAGTCCAGAGGAATTCTGGATTGTAAATTTAGACTAGATGCTTAATTTTGTGATGGCAGAAAGGAGGAGAAGTGAACCCAGGGCTTGTAGTCTCTCTATGCCTCTTTTCATGAGCTGTACAAATCGTTAATGGTTATCTGCTATTCCGCAGGATGTTGTGGTTGGTATTGATGGAAGTGCCCAGGGATTTTTATAAGTAACTAAGTTATGCAGAAGGGAAACCTGTCCCCATGTAGGCAGCGGTGACCCAGATGGAGTGACAGTGCCTTCTTTTGAGTGGGAAATAAAAAGAGAACCATTATTCTCTTCCTGAACAGCTAGCTTTATGATTTATAAAGTCAAGAGCATAAGCAGCTTTTGTGGCAATTTTGACTCCATTTTCTGCTTCCCTACAGTTGGTCTTTCACAGATTTCTGTATGTGTACCATCCGATCACAAACTCTGTGCCTCCACCCAAGTTTGGGGAGTAAATGAATTCACCCCTTCCTCCCCCCCCTCCGTAGTTCTTCCCCTTCTCTGATTTGAGTGCTCTCTTTGAGGACCAAGAGGATAAATTAAAACAGGATGGTCTCCTCTTCAAGTGATTTAGGTGCAGATGGACTGTAGCTACCATTTCCTTTGATTTCTCAGATATATTTTTTTTTCACTCAACCCTGCAGTTGCATGGAAGACTTTGAGGAGCTCTGTGCACATTGCTGGTTTGCTTTGCCCAGGACTTTTGGCTGCTTTTTTGGTCTTCAGGTTATCTTCCAGGTACAAGGAAGGCAGCAACTTCTTTTATGGTTGGAGCACATGCTGTCTGTAAATAGAATAGATTGTTAGGCATAAGTGCTGCATAGAATCTTAGAATTGTTTTGGTGGGAAAAGATCTTTAAGACCATCAAGTCCATTAACCTACCACTGTCAAGTCCACCCCTAAACCGTGTCCCTAAGAACCTCATCTATATGTCTTTTAAATGCTTCCAGGGATGGTGACTCCACCACTTCCCTGGGCAGCCTGTTCCAGTGCCTGACAACCCTTTCTGTGAAGAAATTTTTCCTAATATCCAATCTGAACCTCCCCTGGCACAACTTGAGGCCATTTCCTCTCATCCTATCACTCGCTACTTGGGAGAAGAGACCAACCCCCTCCATGCTACACCCTCCTTTCAGGCAGTTGTAGACAGCGATCAGGTCTCCCCTCAGCCTCCTTTTCTCCAGGCTGAACAGCCCCAGTTCCCTCAGCCGCTTCTCATCAGACTTGTGCTCCGGACCCCTCACCAGCTTCATTGCCCTTTTCTGAACTCTCTCTGGCACCTCCATGTCTTTCTTGTGGTGACAGACCCAAAACTGAACACAGGATTTGAGGTGTGGCCTCACCAGCCTGAGTACAGGCATGCATCCTGCCCTTTTGGGATTGTGATAACCCTTCTTGTGAGAGGATCTCTCACCCATGTCTTCTGGGCTTTTGTGAAAAGGACACAGGTGTCTTTCTGTCTTTGGGAAGCATGTTCAGGTTCATTGGGCCCAACTGACAGGGTGCTGGGTATCTCCCTGTCAGAGCTGGCCGTGTGAGCAGGGAGCAAGTTGCTGTGCAGGACCTTGTGTGCTTGGTGCATCCTGCACAGTGGTGGCAGTCATGGAGCTCTCGAGCTTCGCATTTAGTCTCATTCAGCCCAGCGAGGTGGTGATGAAGACATGCCACAGGGTGGTTTAGCTCAGTACTCACCACTGAAAGGAGTATGAAGGCATTACAGCATCATCTCATGGATTTTGACTGTGTGTTTCATGCCACTTGACAACCTGGAAAGGCTTAGAGGAAGTCGCAGTGGGTGATGCCTCGTGTGCCAGATAAGACCAGCTTAGCGACAACTTGCTGGTGTTTTTTTTCCTTCTAGGTAAGATTCATGTTGGTTTATCAGAAACTGACCCACCAGAACCAGATGCTATATTCAGTTGTACCTCTGAGGCTCTGTTTGAAAACAATTTCACAGGTCTGGAGAAAAAGAGTCTCTTTCTTCTAGTGTGAGTTGCAGTGTGGAACTATGGATGTGTTTTTTGCTTGCCCCATCCTGCTGTACTTTCCTCACAAAAAATACTTTGTTAAAAATTTCCTGGTTGGTTGTAAAAGCCACCTAAGGGCTCAGACTTGTGTATTTGCACAGCTCTAACCCCAGCATGGCATGACTTGTGGGTAATAGGGACTGCTGGAAACATTTTCCCGCTCCTTTGTGTCTGTGCTTATTGAGGAAACTGGGAAATGAAGGCTTCAAGTGCTTTTCCATAGAAACCTGCTAGGTTGGCTTTCAGTTGTGATACGAAAATGTCACTTCCCACCAGGCAGTTTGCACGTTGTGCTGTCCTTGATCCCCATAGCGGTACTGTCTTCCGCACCATGAACAGGAGATGCGACGCTTCTCATTTACTCTGAAGTGCGTTCCTGGTGGCACATCTCTACTGTGCCCTACGTGATGAGAAGGGAGAGTGTATTCTCTCATAGGTGCGCGCTATGCTTGCACCGCAAGAGCTCCCTTGGAACAGGCTGACAGATGTTATGGCACTGGCATAGCTGGGGTTGCTTTGAAGCTGGCTGTAGTGCTTATGAGATCTTCCCCAGGTGTCTTATCGTTGCATGTTTTGTACTTCATCTTCCTCTACACAACTTGCAAAACAAAACCCCATGGCCCACAAGGTAAGTTGACAGTCTGGTGTGTGCTGAAGAAAGCCTTGTGTTCTTTTAACTCATTCCCTTTATATCTCGTTTACGGACACAGGCTAACGTTTGTTATTAAGGGACACATTTAAACTCCTTTATTCATTAAAGTTGCAGATTATGACCTGGCCTGATCTTAAACAGTGTACTTGTACCACAGTTATGCTTATCTGTTTCACTCTATTTTGTTAAAATAGTACTGGGTCTTTCTTTATCTGGGGCAGGGAACTGGTGAATGTGGACTCTGAGCCCTGAGACTTTTCTCCCTCTTCTCTCACTGAACGCTCACAGGATCTTGAGTCTTGGTGTCTGACCACAGATTGAAATCCTTCGTGGCCTGCCATGATCTTGTGACTGCATAAATCGGCTCTAGAGTTTGGCTCCCGATTGTCGTTTTTTTGTTTTATTGTTTATTGTGTTCCTAAAGCAGTGATACATAAGGAGACAAGAGTTTCTGAAAGAGGATTTAGGTCAAGCTGAAAAAAATTGCTATTAAATGTCATTGATTTTTTTTTTTTTTAATATAACTGGGACTCTTTTTTGAAGCCCTTCTTTAAATATTTAGTGACATTTTTTCCTCTTTAACTCAAGGGTCAGTGTCTTGTATTGGCTGATTCTATACGTTCCCTTGCCAGCATATAGAGGTCACCAATTGTTTCTTTCCATCTTACCAGGCTTGGCTTTCCACCATGTCTGTAAACAGTGTTTTGAGTATCATGTCCAGATGATGGTCCAGCTTCCCGCAGCTAGGTGCTGCTCACTGACTTCCTCTAACAAGCCTTTCTTTGCTGGTTGGGATACTCTTAAGCCGTTCTTGCGTTTCTCAGGGTGGGTCAGGTAAAGGCCATGTGCTAGTATAGTTTTATGTTTCCCGCTTACATAGGTTGTCTCTTCCCTGCTTAGCACCTTGTGTATGGACCGGCACCTCTGCAGTCTGAATCTAAATACCTTCACTCCCAGTACAACTGCATTTTGTAGATGAGAGTGTAACATCAGTTCCCACTTCTCCCCATGCCCCCTCTTTTTTCTTTTGTTTGTTTGTGCTGAGATGTCCATGTTATCATCATGGCACACTGTGTTTTTAATACATTTTACCTGCAAAGGTAAAGGCATGCATGACTGAACAGTCTTAGCTGTTAAGTCATGGGCAGTTTTGATATATCCTTGAGCTGGATTCAGACAGTTCTGTGAAAAGTAGAACTAATGAAACCTGATTTTCGCTTTTTTTCCTATGTGGAATTATTGAACCTGTTAAAAAAAGTCATCAGGAGTCAGATGGTCAAACACATTGGCCTACAAACAAATGTACACAAAGTGTGATCCCATGAGCTTTATTTCCTTATGAAATTAGCCTAAAATGATTCTGTTGCTAGTCCCTCCATACTCTGTCATAGGAAAAAAAACTACAGAGAATTGAACCTCTGAAGTTTTTTCATGGTCAAGCTAGTTTGCAGGTTGTTTGCAAGCTGTTAAGAAATGGAAGCTTTATCTCCTCTCCTGTGCTATTCTGTTAGTTTCCTTAGTATCTGATTCATATCTTCACCTGCTAAACCTTAAGGATTTGAATGAATAAAACTTTACTAGGAAATCTGGCATAGAACTGAATAGCAAAGACAAATATTTTATCCCATATGTTTTCAGTAAATCAAAACCAAAACTTACAACAATAAAACCCAACACAACCCCAACAACCCCCCACCCCAACAAAAAAAAAACAACAGAAGAAATGCCAACCAAAACAAACAAACAAAAAAACCCCAGCACAATCAAAACAAACAAACAAAATGAAACCATAAAGTTCAAGTTGAAATCATTTCTAGGATGAAGCATTGCAGCTGTAGACGTGCGCAGGCACAGGTTCAAGATACTACATCCTGTCTCCAATTGCAACTGTAGAGGTGGAATACAGCTTCTGTGGTGGGGCTGGCCAACCTCACTGATCCTGATGCTCCAATACGAAAAATGGCCCAATGTAATGACTTAAAATTAGAGATCTGACTTTCATATGACTAAAACGTGCCTAGAAGCCCAGTATTACATCAATGGTATTTAACTGTATGCCGTGATAGGATCTCGCTTCCGAGACAAGCTGGTGTTTGATGAAGCACCTTCTCATGGTGGGCAGAGCACACCTAGGTGTTCCTCAGGGGTTCCTGCCCATGTACTTCTCATCTGGGCCTTCCAGAAGAATTGAGGTGGCAAACAGACCACTGCAGGTTTTCTATGCTTTGCTTATGAATGCAGGGGAAAAGCTTTGTCCCCTTTCTACACCCACCTATGTTTGTATGCATCAAAGTGGTGAATGAAGGCTTTAGCCCATCTTGACTGGTTGCACAGAAGCCATGCACAGTTCATGTTTGTGTGCCTCAGATTTATCCTTGTCACTAAGTTTTGATCCCACTGTGAAGCGACAGTGGAGAGGGGCAAATGGGGACAGGCAGTTCTTGCAGAGGGAAGCGAAGAGAAGAAGCTGTGGGTGATTTTGTGTGGCAAATTAAATTAAGCCCTAGTGAGGCAGCTGGAGCAGTGTCTTGGCCAAGGAGGGGAGAACCAGCCTCTCCTGCTCCCCGTGATGCTGGGACTCATTTCTTCCTCAAAGACATTTTGAGTGTTATACAGAGAGGTGCCCTTTTCCTTGTGAGCTTCAGTGGAAATGTCAAATAAGTTGCAGTGGTTTGTGATGAATGGATAGCGGCAGACGAGATAGGGGCTGCCCAGCCTCGCTTTGCTAAAACTGCCCTGTCCTATTGAAATGTTTTATAGGGAGACAGAGCCCAGTGCTGAAGACAGGACTTAATTGCGTAATTCCTTTGGGGGAAATAAAAAGTGCTTTCAGTGCAGATCCAGTCCCCTAGAGGGACTGCAGATTAATGGCTGAGAAGCCTTAACTGAACTCAATCCGTGGGAAGTTGTCTCTGGTCATTCACGGAGACAGTCAAAGTAATTTCAGTCTTAAATGGACGTGGTATTCCTCTTCCTTTCCTTTCATAACCAGCACTGAGGGTTCCTACGCTTGCAGACTGGCTATGGGGTTGTGTTGGTGTTTTGCAGCTAACACGGACGTCTGGCACTTGGACTCAAGCTGCAGCATTGGCCTGTGTGGAAACATTCCTGCAGCAAAGCCACGCCGGGCTGCTTGTGCCTCACTCACTGTCGTGACCACCTCTTTGTGACATGGCTGTATCCCACACTTCTTGTGCTGGTATCCATCAAGGTCTTTTCCAGCCAGTTCTGGCAACTCAGGGAGAAGCTGTGTGTCTTGTGGGGGTGCTTCGGGGACCAGTGGTGGAGGACCATCCGATGCCTTTGCTATTCTGGTTCAGGGTAATGTGGAGTTGAGCCTCTAACTGCTGTCATGTTTCCTTGATGGAGGGGGAGAGGGCTGGGATTAAAACTCCTTACAGTATGCAACAGCAGTACCTATAGCTGGCCCCTTGGATAATCCGAAGGGATGCTCTGCTCTGTGAGGCTTTGACATTCTCCTAGGAGTGTAGTGGAGTGCGCTCAATTCCCACCCGTTAGGTACCTGGTCAAAAGGCTTTTTCATGTTGTACTTCTGGGAAGCACAAATTGCAGTGCTGCCATCTGCGCACAAGGGCATCTCTGTGTAAAGCTCAGTGGGGCAAGCAGGACACAGTCCTTGTGGAGATCTCTCCTATAACTCTAGTCAATTAAAAACTGATTTTTTTTTTTTTTAAAGTGCATTTGGGATATTTTGAGGCAGGACCCACTAATGCTGTGTGGTATATTCACTGTGGAGAAGGCGGTGATGTTTTTCTTAGGTATTATTTGGGCTGTAGGGAATAAACTGGTTACATCTAGCAGGTAGAGAAGAAACTGGAAAGCAACTGCACTTCGATACAATTAGATGGGCAGAACTGAACAGCAGAGCTCTGCGCTCTTGGTTTCTGCAGCCACCCTTAGCTGCCTAAGTGGGGTGGGTCCCCTCCGTAATCCCAGTGCTTGGCATAGTGGCATAAACAAATGAGTAAAAATCATATGACTTTAAAATTTTGCTAAGCTAAAGTAGCAACAATGTGACTCTTTATGTATGTGCATAGGAGTAGTCATTAATCAGACTGTTCATGAGGCTCGTTTGTTTCCTCCTAGGAAAAGCTGCTTTCACATTAATTATTGTGTCCATATGAGAGGTGGAGGTGTACTGCTCTGTCCTTGTCACTGGGAGAGGATGTGCTGGAAAGCCAAGCCTGTGGTGGATACTTGCTGTGAATAACGGGTCTTGCTTGCTTCCTTTTAGCTTTTTTCAGTGATTAGTGAAATTGTCAGAGGATTTTTGGAAGAAAAAAAAATCCTGCCTAAATTATAGATTGTATTGTATTAAACTTCTCCTTTCCTCCAGTAGATCCTTTCTTCATTTTCTACATTCTATGTAACATTGTCACCTTTTTCCTGGCTTTGTACAATAATGCCAGAAGTCAGAGCACCAACTTTTTTCTTGCCATCTTTCCTTCTCTGAAATTCATATTTAATTGCCTGCCTTCACATTTTTCTGAGCAACTGACTCAAGTAGGGACCAGATGTAGATGAATGAAGATATGTTGCAGCCTGATATTTTCATCTGGATATATTCATTGCTTATCGTCTCTTGGAAGGTTATTTGCCTGGCAATGAAAACTCTTCAGTAATGCAGTGAACGTGCACACCGCAAATGTTTGCTTTCTGTAAATGAAGGGATACATTAGAGTATTTTTCTGAAATAGAAGCAGAAGAGCAAGAGCTGAGCTGGAATTGGCACCACTTCCCCTTAGCAGAATGTTGTGACCAGGTTTCCATGTTTTATCAATTCTTGCTGTGGCAGGGACAATTTTTAGATGAGCCAAACCAATGATGGCAACAACAGAAGCCCTGAACCACAGAGTTGGAGAACAAAGTATTCTCTGTGGACTTAGGAGGGCCAGTTTTGTTGAGAACAAACTTTTTTTTTCCAAAGGATAGCCCAACTGGATGTGACTCAGAGGGGAACCATCCAAATTTCTGAGAAGCCCAGCTTCTTTTCGGTGTCAGCCAACTGAAACCTGCTGTATTGTAAAAACCCTGGCACCAGCACAGGCGTGTGCTTTGTTCTACCTCAAGTATTGCAGTGTTAAAAATAATTTTATTAAAGGGAAGCCACACCTATAATGTAACAGTAAAGGTTTGTCCAAGCTAAATAAATTTGCATTGCTGTGATGACATTCTATAGAAATGGAAAACTCCTCTCTTAAATGTGCTGCTGTAGTGCAAAACGAAGCTCACAGCAGAGACTCTGTTCCAGCATGTTGCCACATTTTCTGTCCTGTCAGGTTTCAAGGACAAACACTAGCTGCACAGTTTAGAAAAAGCATTTTTGAAACTAAACACATTTGCGGTGAACAAAAACTCACTTAAGGAATCTAAATACCCAGGCAGCATACAAAATGCATGCAGTATTTTTGCAGCACGTGTAATAAATCACTGAAGATCAAGCAGCCTCTTGTCTCCTGGTACTTTGAGCTTCTGGAGATGTGAGCACCTTGCTACAGCCTCTGCTGTGGCACCCCCCCCAAACCTGGCTGCAGGGTGGTTCTCTGCTCAGATCCACCAAGTCATGTCATGTCAAGGTCGCGGTGCCGACGATGCAGGCAGCACTCAATACATAGATAGTGCTGTGCAAAGATACACTGGCTGTATTTTCCTGTGGCAAAGGATCATCTGTCTACTGTATCTGACCTTGCCCGTATGTTCTCTGATCATCTTTAAGAAGATGGCGACCTATGTGCAGATACTTAAAGAAGGAGGAGGGAAGGAACATGTACATACATACATACTGGTTTGGGTTGAGGTACCCTTGGCGGGTCAGGATGTGTTCAGTAAAATAGCTCAGGTGGCCCTCATCCTGGAAAATTAACCTTGACTTGTTTGGGTGCTTCTCTTGACTTCTGCCTCAGGGGCAAAGCCAGCTATTGTAATGTCCCAGATAGAAAGGCATAGGCTTGTGGGGCGATGCAATGTTTGGTACGACTTGCTGCTGCAATAGGAACATCTCTTCAGTGCATGCTACTGCTTTTAAAAAGTTTGCTCGTAGGCTGATAAGCCTGGGAAATGAAAATGCTCATGGTCAGGACACTGAAGTGGTGCAGGGCACAGCAGCCTGAGCGTTCAGCAGGTGCCTGGAGCTGGCTGCTGGGCTCTGCTTTTGTGCCGGCCGCCCTGGTCTTGTCAAGAGCAGTTTTAATGGTGATGCTGTGTGGGTAGCACCTGGAGGCAGGGCGAGCCTTTTGGCAGGCATAATGATGTGCAGTTGGGTGTTACTGAACCAGATTTGGGCTCGGAGAGTAACACATTACTACAGCGGTTTCCCTGAGCAGCCGAGTGCCCTTCAATGTTGCATTTGGGCCAGGCTTAACCTCATGAGAAACAGCTAATAGTTATTTTGGCATCTCCCTCTTGATGCACTGAGGCACAGGGGTGAGCTGCTGCTGGCTCACAGAGAAATCGGCATCTGCTGTGTTCGGCCCACTGTTTGTGTCTAGCTAGGTGCGGTAAATATTAATACTTAAATGGAAACAGAAGAATAGAAGGTACATTGCAAATATCTCTTGCACCCGGTGCCTAGCCCCTCTGGAGGGCTTGCACAACTGACTGGCATTTTTCCACACAGGCCTGCTGCTGCTGCTGGGTATAAACACAGCCAGGTGGTGTTTCTGCCGTGTTTTTACGCAGTTTCCATCCTGGGACCCCATCAACTTCTCTGTACATGCCTGTGTACAGGACAATAGCCAGGGATGGCTCTAGCCTAAAGCTGGTATTATATTTCCCTCTGACTGCATGGAGTTTTGCTGTACACAAAGTGTCTGGGAAATCTCTGCCATTAGGCAGTGGGACCATCAGTCCTACCGCTGAGGCCTTGTCTTTCACTTCCAGCTAAACAGCCATCACTCCTAACACAGACAGCTGAGATATTCCAACAATCTGCTAAGTGCAGGTAGGGCTTTTTTTAAAATAAAAGTGGAAATGATGGTAGAATTGAATGGAAAAGCTGAAAGAATGGCGTAATTCATGCAGGTGCAGAACGTTTACTAGGGGAAGAAGCCATTAGATACGATTGCTGCCTTTGCTACTTTCGCAATATCTGTACCAGGAGAAATCACCTAACTTCTTGACTCCTCTTTCATCTGTCTTTGTAATGGGAGAATAGTACCTGCTTGGCTCTGCCTGAGATCTGTGGGTGAACAATCACCTGTAACCAACCCACTGGCTGCTTTCAATAATACTGCCACTACTTGTTGGTCTCCTAATTCCTGCAGAGGGATAATCTGGCTCCCAGTTTCTTCTATGGCAGATGCAGGTACAAACTTGCAGCTAAGTTGGAAGTAGGTGGTGACACTGAAAGGTCAACAAGTTCAGCTCTGACACATCCCAGGGAGCCTTTTGTTTGACATAGGGGGATTCCCAGTTAAAGTTTAAATAGGCTGGAGTCATAAATGGAAGGGGAAAGTAAGAGAGTGGTTTTAGCAGATTGACCCCATTCCTAAGCAGAAACAAATATATGAATTTTAAATCAGCCCCTTGACACACAAGACCTGAGTGGCAGCCTTGTGTCACTGGCCAAGAGGGGTCTTGTCTGATGGCTCACGAGCTTGTGCTGGAGTGCAAAGTTCTCCTCTAAATCCACCCTCATGCAGTCACATTTGGGTTTCTAACATCAAATTCATCCAGACTGAAGCACATCCCAGATAAGAGAGACCTCCCAAGGAACTGTCTGTCTGACCTGCATGTGGGTTAGTCCTGGTGTAAGATGTGGGACGTGATGTTTTACATACATGGTTGCAGTGGTGTGGCTTCTAGTGTGGCTGCTTATGTTGGAATAAAGATGACGTACAGAAGTGAACCAAACCACTATAAAGTACTTTATCAGTAAAACCATATGTGCGCTTGGGGTGGTGGGGGGCATGATATGTTTTTTAATGCATCATTATAAAATTATAATGAATTGGGCATAGACGTGGCCTAAAAAAATGAAAAATCCCAGGCTAGCTTTCCGTTTGTACTTACTGAAGTGTCTTTTGAGTTATTAAAACCCAGGGCTATATTAAATGATTTTAAAGATACAAGCTTGTTGTTATGAAGCCACTTGAGATATTGCACAATGTGACTGCAGAGCTATGCAAATTGGAGTTATTTCCATTTGACATAGTCACTGTAATTATTGAAAGCTTTTCTCCAAATTTATTTTTTATGGCTGCTGCAGTTAATTCACAATCTCCTTTTAACATTGGCAATCGTAATTATTTGCCCAGAGCAAATCCTTGCTAACAAAGATCCTGTTTTCTTTAGCCTGCAGCTTTTCTTTTGATTTCATGATGAGGTGCTGTTAATCAGAGGAACCAGCCCTGGCCTCCGAGTATCCAACAGGGCAGAAAAACACTGCAGTCAGAAAAAGAAATGCAATTAATTAACCAAAGCTTTTTTCTAGTATCTCAGCCCTGGGCCTCCCGAGTTGCTGTGTTTGAGTGGAGAGGTGTTCTGTGAGAAGATCAGAGTTAGCATCTCAACAGGGCTTACAGTGAAAACTATCTGTGCCCACTGTGAGGTTTTTTCCTCTTGAGTTCTTGCTCATTCTTCTGTTGGGGCTACAGGTAGAAAGGAACATGTATTTGGGGAAAACAGTGTTATTAGGTTGAAGAAAATATCTCTATAGCTGTTTTGCATAGGAATCTGAGCCAAATCTGTGACTGAAAAATGCAGTAGTTGAAGGGCTTTAAGCTTCTAGCTGCATATTGTCATTCAGAAATAAAGCCACTCTTATTCACTTGAAAATGCCTCATCCTTTCTGTCCTCCTTTTCCTTGGAGATCAGTGTGTTACGCAGCTTCTGAAAGGAAATGTAAGCGCAAATGCTTTCTAAGAATTACTGACCTACTTTAAAGGTATTTTGTTCTTCATTGAGTCTGCACCTGCAAGAGTGTAGGTGGATAAAAATTACATTTCTTTGACCCACTGCAGTACAGGTCAAGTGCAGAAGAGCTCTCCCCTGTAAGGTTTTTGCCCCAGGAATATTACTTCAAGTTCTCCTGAAGCTTCAGAGGGATGAGGTCCAAACATAGCCTTGCAGCGAGCTCAGGGCAGCATAAGGTACTGCAACCTGGGCTGCACTTTTCCCATAGCAGAAGATCTGTCTGAAGCTGGCACAGCGAGAAGAACTATCCACATTGACCCATCTTTCTGCTCCATGTTTCCAGCATGTACACGGTAAAACAAAGCCTGTTGCGAAGAGGGGCTTGTTTTCCATTGTGTTTGTGGAGCATCTACAAGAGGGTCCCGGGATTACGATACGAATGCATCAAAACCAGGTACAGAGGTTGATTAAGAACATGTCAAGTTAGGCTGCCATAATTGCCTAGATCCAGCCATAGTGGGGAAATGTTCCAGTGTTAATGTTTTTTCCAGCAGCTTTTCAGCGGTGGGGAAGACTTCTCAGGCTCCGTTAGAGCAAGCTGTGGAAAAGCATAAGTGAAATACGGCTTCAGCTGCTACTGTAGCATAGCGGTGTCTTGTCCAGTGCACACTTAGCCAGCGTGAGCACGAGTGGCATTTTCCAAGGAACCCTTTCGGAAGGATTGGTCTGCGGATTGACTGCAGACCGGGCAATCTGGCATCCAGGCAGATTGCACCTGATGAGTTATGGCTCTCTGAGTCAGCTGCGGAGTCCTTGGCTCTTGTGTGAGCTCTGCAGTTTGGGGAGTCATTAATCAAGCATCCGTCTTTTCCTCATGGCCCTCGGGTTGGAGCCAGGGAAGCACCATGTCAGCGTCTCGCGTAGTTAGAATTGCTGATTCACTTTGATCTGTCCTCGCTGCTGCTTTTTTGGAATGGGTTTATGGCTCTTCTTGAGCAGCACTTAGATCTCTCTGATGGGAATAAAATATTAACTGCGGAGGTATACCAATTTGAAGGGTACTACCTTTTTGAGGCGGATTTAAATTTGTTTAGATGTTTCTCAAAGAAACTGAGAATTAGGAAGTAGTGTTGGCTGAAAAGTTAACGAAAATGCAGTTAGTTTAAATCACAGCTTGTTTCTCATCTATTTGGTGATGTTCCATTGACCTTATTGCTTGAAGAGCCAAACTGATGGCCAATGTGACTAGTTTCATTAATGGTATTAGAGCTGAGGTAGATCTGACCTGAAGTTTGCTAAGGCATGATGCCAAGTCCCCTGAAAACTCCATTATCAAAATTGTCATTAAAATGGGGGTGGGCCTGGACTGAAGGAACCAAATCCAGTAATGGCTGGATGATCCAGAGAGGTAGGAGTCTCCTATGAGCATGTATTTTGGCTTGATAGTATCCCAACAAAGGGGTTTCATTATGATTAGCATTTTAATTAGACTGGCTTGATTTTCTTACTTGAGACAAGCTAACTTATTTTCTTCACCTGTGTATTCTGCGGTCCTGATCCTTGCTGTTCTTGGCAAGGCATAAAAGTCACCACTGGTCTGAGCAGAGGACTTGGGCTGTGAGGCAGAAATGAGAAGTCATGGTCTCTCTCCTCTGCTGTGGCCTTTACTGAGAGCGCAGCAGTCGTGGCAGCCTCTCCAGCCCTGCTGCAGATACCAGTCAGCAAGCAGAGGGGGGACCTGCTGACACAACCACTGTAAAACCACGGAGAGAACGTTCTCCCCAAGACACTTTGTGCAACCTGGCATTCGTCCATCCCCGCATAACTTCACATCACTCCAGGACATCCAGTTCCATTGCTAGGCACAGTCTCGTGGGCTCTGGTAGGGTTTGCCCAACAACTATAAACCGACATTGCAAATTTCTGAAGTTTTATATTTGAAAGAGAAGACCTGACTTATGGTGTGAAGCTGTATCTACAGATACAAATGGGAACACACAGAGTGTGCATGCACTCACTGTCGAATGAAAGAAATGTCACTGCTCACATCCACCTACCACATACTTGTATTTGGGTACGTGAAAGGGACTGTCTCACGTTCCTTCCTCTGCACCTGTGCATGTCTGTATGTATTTATACTGAAGTCAAAAGCATGTGTGTGAGGTGCAGTTTTCAAATGCATCTGGTTGTGTTAGAGCAGGGGTGTCAAACTCATTTTCACGGGGGGCCACATCAGCCTCGCGATTGTCTTCAAAGGGCTGAATGTAATTCTAGGTCTGTATAAATGTAACTACTCCTACATTTAACAGTCCTAAAATTACATCCAGCTCTTTGAAGGCAACCCCGAGGCTGATGTGGCCCCTGGTGAAAATGAGTTTGACACCCCTGTGTTAGTGCATCCCAGTCCATAGTTGGGTGCTTTCGTGTCCGTAGTCAGTACAGTATTTGGGAAGGTGAGTAATTATTTTAGAATTCGTTTCAACCACTCAAATCAGAAAATTAGGTCAAATGCATGCTCCTTTCATCCAGCACCGCAGGGTTGACACACATTTTCTTCAGCACAGAGATCCTTCAAACTTCACTGGGCAGGAAAAGAAGTAGAAATACTCCATCTGAAAATATTGCAAAGAAATAAGGGTAGAAAAAATGTTTGAAGCAGAGTCCGTGTTAAGTAGGTAGCAAAACTGATGCTTCATATAATCATCACGTAGAAAGGATCATACTAGAGACTGCAGTGCATCTCACACAAACAGATATTATTGTTGGATGTTTACTGGAGAAAAACAATCCTGAAATATAAAGCGCAGGAAGAGTACAGGGTTTGCTGCTCTGCACCGTGATGCCATGTGAGATACAGATAGGGATCTGACACTGCAACTTGTAGGGTTGGTTTTTTAAAGACCGGGATTTCCTGTCACTTTCTCTGTCACTTGGCTGGCGAGATGTAATTTGTCAATGTTCACAGAGCTTCATGAATCCTGTGCAAATCTGCCGAAATAATGGCTGCATTAATTACTCACCGGCATTATTCTGATGTTTATCTTTTGTCAGTATTTTATTTAGCACCCAATTACAACTTGCTAGTTTTAATGGGAGTAGAAAGGGTAGGCAAGAGAAACATAAAGAAAATTAACTCTAATTATTAGCCGTAAATCTATTTGACTCAGTAAGCATAAACAATTCTGTGATGGAAAGGCAAGCTGAAAGAAAATTGAACTGCCTGATTTCCTAATCCTCCCAAAGCCTTTACAACAGCTGGGCATTTAGTTGTTGTCAGCTAACACAAAAAGAAACATATTTAAATACAGATAATAATGCCTCAGGGGAATAGAGATTGACCATAAGCTGTGATTGCCCTGTGATTTCATTACTGTGGAAAATTATGTATTATAATATACTGGACTGATGGCGTGCATTTTGCTATGAGTTGAATAGAGGGATTGAGAGTAATTGAAACAAATAAAGGACCCAATACACAGATTTTCAGAGTTTTTTTGTTTAGTCCTAAAACAATTAAAATCCCTTTGAAATTAATGAGTGTTTGCTTCCATAAGGTCTAAGTAGAATTTTATTTTCTCAGTTTATCTGAGTATGTAGTTGGGAGTCTTTTTTTTTTTTTTCCTTGCACAAGTGCTCATCAGGGATGTGACCCTACAGTTTCGATGGGGATTTGAAGATATAAAAATTGAACTGAAGTTTGGGAAAGCCAGCGTGGCTTGTTTCATGGACTTTTTCCCAAGCACATATAGAGCATGGAAAGCATCCAAGTAGGGCTCAGGGAATGTAAGTCTGAGCACATTTCAGATGCCTGAACAGCTAATCTCAAGCTGGGACCCCTGAAGCATTTCCTTGTGGTGTGCAAGTAGCTGGTTTGTCAGGGTGTACTTGTACCTTCTCTTGATTTCCCAGCAATTAAAGGTTTTTAAATAGTTAAAAAAAATACTAAAAGTGCTTTATTTATTTCAGTCTCTGGTGTTGTTACTTGCATAAGTGCCTACAGAGAAGAGATCAGAATGATATGCCAGGTAGGCTATAAACCAAGCATCAGACTCTAGCCCATGTTAGGGAAGGGCTAGAGAATTCTGCTTTGTCTCATAAAGTGTGCTGGCATATATAGTAACACATGATTTGTTTGCTTTCCTTACTCTCGAGTACATTGCCTACGGATTCAGTGATGCAGGTGCTTTCTCCTCCCAAATCAAAGGCTACAACTAGCCAAACTAACAGTATAAGCCATGAAAAATTCATATGGACTTAGAAAAGTTACCTTTAAATCAGCACATTGTCAAAATCATACAAATACATATGGCCTTTGCAGAAGAGGTCATTTATCATAGAATATCTCTAGTTGGAAGGGACCCATAAGGATCATCGAGTCCAACTCCCTGCTCCTTGCAGGACTGCTTTATGAAACAACCCTGGGTCCAATGTCAAGCACAAAATGACAGCACCTATTTCAAGTGCCTTGAACACCACTGCAGCAGCATTTATACCTGCAGCAACACTTGCACAGACATGGCCCCAGTCCATAACCCTAATGACTACCTCCATGCAAATAAAAGTTAGTGCCAATGTTAATACATTATGAAAACTGATCTCATTACAGTCTTCTGATGAACCGTCCTGATTCTGCTTGGGCAGGACTGACTTACCTGCAGGCATTGTTACAATCTCTTGGAGTCAGCAGGGGTATTTTCTCAGCCTAGGCACCACACCTCAGCAGCTCTCTACAAAGAACCCAGCATCACTTTTTTTTTTATTTATTTCAACACAAACCACTTCCCTGTTTTTCCCTCTCCTTGGATGCTTTTACAGACTGGTTACCCAGCTGAAATCACTTATCGAAGCTCACAGCTCCTATTAGCCTTCTCACTCACTGAGCCTGCTTGCAGTTCTCGTGCTGTTTGTGTGAGCTGCATGTGGTTCGTGGTTGTTTCTGGGTGACATCTGAACTGTGGACAGAGGTGCTGTTAATGTGTCACCACCAGTGGCAACCGTTCTGTCTTTGCAAGGCATTTCTTGTCGTTGTGCAGGTAGTCACCTGAGCGAACTTTGGTTTAGCCCATGATTACAGGGCGGCCAAGGCAGAATCACAGAATGGTTGGGGTTGGAAGGGACCTCTGGAGATCCAGTCCAACCCACCTGCTAAAGCAGGCTCACCTAGACTAGATCACACAGGAATGTGTCCAGGTGGGTCTTGAATGTCTTCAGAGGAGACTCTACAACCTCTCTGGGCAGCCAAGGCAGAAGCAGTCGCAAATAGATTTTTTTTTGTGTGTGTGTATTTGAAAATTTACAGTTTTGTTTTCAAAGCATTTGTGTGGAAAAGAGGTGAGGATAAACCAGCCTAAAAACTGGAATCACGATGTGATGCACCAGGGCCAGACGTAGGTTTGTGAACTGAGCCCCTCAAGTTGTTGTTGGTGGTGTGTATACTTTGGGCACGTGTGTGCTTACTGTATAGAATTTTTCATTTAATATTTGTGAAGTGCATCTCACCCTGGTTGACTACAGAATGTAATAGTGCATGTGTTCCTTTGTAACATTTTGATGCAGAGGAAGAGATGCAGGGTGTGTAAAATCTGTATAAGCCATTGATTTGCTGTGGCCAAATGAGCTGTTAGTTGTCAGCAGGGTAGTGTATTACTCCCTGTGCGCATTTGCCGTCTGGTTCAGCTGTGAAGGAAAATATGTTCCTTCAATCACTATTATTTTCCTTCACACTTATAGCAGACTAGGGATACACATATGCCCTGTTAATATGAATCAGTTCGTGAGCTATGACTCATTATGTTACAGTAACTTGATTTTTTTGCAGCAGCTATGCATGTCTGTGATTAACAAAGATTGCCTTGGCCAATGTTAGAACCGTAACTAATGCCAATCTTGTTACGCATTCATCATCCAGATTTATTTCCTTGTTAAAAGTTTTCCTAAATAAGGTTTCCTCAAAGAAACATTGTCTTGCCCTCAGTTTTCCCTGGCACATGTATTGATTGAAATAAACGCGTTTTTCATGCCACTCAAGGAACTGCGCATCGTGCACTGAATACAATAAATACATTGTTCTTATTGTTACTGTAATTATTATTGTATTGCAATATCGACAGCAGCAGCATCTAATAATAGCAGAGGGACCTCTGTATACTACTAATAAATCGTTGTCCTTTGTGGAAAGGTTTTTGAATCACCTGAATGATTGTTTTTATGAGATAGCCCAGAAATTGTTCCTCATTCCCTAGAGCAGAACGGCCTTCTATCAGCTTTTCCAGTCTTCCTGCTAGAAATGTAAATCTTCATATTTAGACCATTTTCTGAGGGTTTCAAAAGCTTTTCATCACTATGCAGTATGTGGTGCATGCATCTCCACATTTAACACATCAGAAAAGACAATCAGCCCCATAGAATAGCCTGTGCCAGTGTTACGTTTTTCTAGCCTGATGTACACGCTGGGCAACAGCTTAACTCACACGCATATCACCATTGGGATGCAGATGCTTTTTCTTCATCCTTCCTTCCTTCCTGCTGTCTGGTCTCTGGGTACAGAGCGCCGCTGGTTTTCCCTGAAATCTATTTGATTCTCCTCCATTGTTATTTTTTCCTGCAGAAAAGATGTTAGCAGGGCTCACACTAATATTGGACTGAAGGAAAGCCCTTTAAGATGGGTCTCTGGGGCCTGGGGGTGTTGCTTGCTGTACATCTCCTGGAGTGTCATGAGCTGTTTGCGGAGTTGTTATTGAGAGGGGGCACTGCTCACCGAGTAATATTACACTGATTGAAGAGCAGATCAGAATATCATGATTTATGGGGCCAAAGATTTATGGCTTATCATGCATGTAGCAGGCTGAACTGACTATCCAATTGCTGGATCTCTGAGAGACTGAAGAGCCACTTCAGACATCGTAACTTAAAATAAATGAACAGTGGCTGTGTGAGCTGCTTCTGCCTTCAAATTCTGTATTTGTATACAATTTCCAAGAGGCATTCTCAATACTGTCTGTCATACTACTTATGAATGATAGAATCACAGAATAGTTTGGGTTGGAAGGGACCTTCGAAGGTCATCCAGTCCAACCCCCTGCAATGAGCAGGGACATCTTCAACTAGATCAGGTTGCTCAGAGCCCCATCCAGCCTGGCCTGGAATGTCTCCAGGGATGGGGCATCTACCACCTCTCTGGGCAACCTGGGCCAGTGTTTCACCGCCCTCATTGTAAAAAATTTCTTCTTCATGTCCAGCCTGAATCTCCCCTCCTTTAGTTTAAAACCATTACCTCTTGTCCTGTTGTAACAGGCCCTCCTAAAAAGTCTGTCCCCATATGTGCTGGAAAATAGAATAGTACTGAGCTGGTTTGTTCCAGCTTCACACAAAGGCACCGTGACTGTGAGGCTTTCAACAAAGGCAGTTCTGAAACAGCAAAAATAGTGTCATCTGCTTTTAGCTCTGTGGTCTCCCCTGAAGTTAACAGTTCAGCACAGTTACAGCTCAGGTCACTTAACGTTTTCTTCTGGGTTTCTTAGGGAGTGATGAATTTGGAAGGGAAAGGTTTTTATTACCGACCCCTGTTTTTGTTTAGAGTCTTCAAGTGTTGTCGTGAGACACTGTAGATAACAGAGAAGCTTTTTTGAGGTCCTGGCTAAATTAAAACCTACAAATGTTGTATCTTTTGCAAATTTGAAAGACTGAGATAGAAGGAAATGGTTCAAATAGCTGTAAGGATTTCTGAAGTCATTACTGAGCGAAAAAAATTATTCTGTATGTTTTTTGCATATAGGTATACCCCAAAATTGCAGACATGGAAAGACATTTTCTGAATATCCAATGGGGTTGCAGTAGTACTGTCTGCTAACACGATTAGTATCGCAAACAGATCACTGCCTAGTACGGGAATGTGCAAGATATACGGTTCTGCTGGTACTCAGAATCACAGGATGGTTGGGGTTGGAAGAGACCTCCAGAGATCATCTAGTCCAACCCAAAATACTCAGCTTCTATCAAACATCAATTTAGCTGTAGGGAGCCACATGCTGGCTCCCGGTGATTGACGTAGTTTTTGAGATGGTTTCTGTGCAAACCCACAGAGTTGACAATGTATGTACATATGTGCAGAAGAGCAAATTGCTGTAAATCAACTATTTAAATGAGAGGTAGTGACTTTTGAATGAAGCCATTTGTTTTGACCATGGGTTTTTTTATATATTCCTAAGGAAAGATCTTTCGTCAGTATGGCCAAAGTGACTGATGTGCAGCAAAGTATAACCTTTTAACTAAACTTGCTACTTTTTGTTTGTTGTTGTTTGTTGCTACTTTTTGTTTGTTTGTTGACTTGTGGACATTTATAAAAGTAGCTTTATATCTTATTTATAAAAGTAGCTAAATATCTCAACTTAATTTTTCGGAGTTACAGTGCTGGAAAAATGTGAATGAGATAGTCTTCTTTCTTGTGTTAGATGATAACTGTTTTGTATTTGCAAACCATGTCAAACTGCATTAGGATGGAAACTGTGATCTGATTATAGCTAATAATATGTGTACTAATAGTACAGCACATACTGCAACATGTCTTAAAGCTGTGAACAGAACAGAGTGCAAAAATTATTTGCCCCCTGATTCTGCATAGGATCTAAAGGCAACAACATTTGCAATGGTCAAAATCTGAGAAGAAAAATTTGCCCATATATATTTGTTGTAACTGTTAATATGATAATGTGGATTGTCACTATTGGAATGTAATTTTTTATTAGCTAGTTTTTAAACAATAAAAATGGTTTTGAAGAAGATACTATAATCTGATATAAATCTTTAAATGTTTAAAATCATCCATTTGAAATAACCTGATAAGGATGCTCTTCCACCACCCCTGTGTTTGCTGAAACTCTCTGACTGTTCCTTGAATGCTGATAGTTCGTCTTTAGCTTTAGAAATGTATTTTTCTGCTAACTAATTTAGCTTAGCCCACCAAAACCTTATTTTTCCCCTTCTTTCACCCCTTGCTGACCAAGAGCAATAGGTAGCAAATGCTAACTAATGAATCTGTCTGATGCCAGTAGAGGTTTTGATGATATGCCCAGACTCCAAATAGAGCCCTTTTTGATTTTCTTGTGAATAGGAGGAGAAAATACTGTATTGGGTTCTCATGTCCTGAGACAAATAGAGGATTAGTCTTGTTCCAGTTCAATGATGGACACTATTTTTTTTCTCAGTGCAAATGTTTCTGTCCTTATTTGAAACAATCAGAGCAGAGGGGTAAAAAGCTGACATTACAGGTTTCAGGATTGATGAGCCCTGTGCCGGTTACAGCTGCTCTACCCTCCCTGTGCTGTGGGCCTCGGAGTTCTGCTCGTTTTATGCTGTGTGGGAGAGGGACGTGACAGGGACAAAGTAACCTGGGCTGCTGGTAGCCGAGGAGCTAGAACCTCCTGCAAAATGAATAGCTGCAGACACCAAGCATTCCAAAATGGGAAGTTAAGTTCTTACTCTAGTTCCCTACTCTTCCTCTGCATTTGCATGGAAAAAAAATTGAGATGCTACTAACCTGAAGTGTACTACTCTCTACTCACTTCTGGGCTGTTGGACGTTTCAAATTATCTCGACGTCAGAAGGGCTTCCTTTTTCCAAAAATGAAGGCTGAGGTTTGGAAATAAATCACATGACTTCCTCACAAGAATAATGATTGTGAGGGGAGTGACAAGCCATTGGGTCATGGTTACAATTTGACTGTCCAGTGAAAGGTGCTAGAGAAATCTTCACTCGAACAAATAGGAGCACTGATCATAGTAGAGACAATTGTTTTCTATTTCCACAGCTGCTTCTAGAGAGTTGATTAGGCATGTACTTCTTCAGAGATCAGTGTTCTTAAATAACCTTCTTAAAATAAATGCAGATTGGTATCTAAGTTTTTGAGGGTTGCCTTGGGGGATATATACACCCTGGGAGATTAAGAATAGTCAAGATGGACCATTCAGCCCCCAACTTTCTTTGTGAGACACTGAGAAGCAAGCAGACACTAGTGTTAGTAGTGGGTTTGTGATGTGGACCTGCTCTGGAAACTTTGGTTCCTCTTAAAGAGGAACCAAGCAGTTGTCAGATGTTGCCATCTTTCAGTCCTTAGCAATCAAACGCAGAAGTCAAGTCCTCTTGTGTCATTTTGCTCAAACTCATGTCCTTTCACGTTTTTCAGGACTGCTAGAGCAAGTTATACCTATGTCATTGGCCTAGGGATGGGGTCTGTCTTATGGATGGATATCGTCCAGCCCCACCATTATTTGTGTTTTCCTGCTGGAGGGAGAAGATAGAGGGGTTCAGGGAAGCAGACCTGTTGGATCTAATCTGGTTGCCACCTTGTGTCCCCCACACCTGTGAGCCAGGTGGCTCACTGGCACCACAGCCTGGTGCCGGTTAATGCAGGTTCTTTGTCTTTGTATCCGTCAGTGCCTGGACCATTGGGTCATGGAACGGGTCCGAGGCTGAAGCCCTGCACGGCAGCTGTGGGTGGACTTCAGAGAGTCAACCTGCTCTCATGGGAGCTTTGCTGGGAGACACGTTGCCCAACTTCAGCTTTGGACTTTGGCTGGCCAGAAGCGAGCCCTCCCCTATTCTGTGTCACACCACGTCACTCACCATCTGGCTGGCATTGCTCTGTCTCTCATTTTGAAGCAGAGCCAAGCAGAGAGAACCCGGGGTGGAGGCTGTGCAGAGCCCTCAAAAAGAACGATCACAGAATCGTTTGAGTTGGAAGAGACCATCAGGATCATTGAGTCCAACCGTAACGTACTAGAGAGAGTTCAGAGAAGGGCAACAAAGCTGGTGAGGGGCCTGGAGCACAAGTCTGATGAGGAGCGGCTGAGGGAACTGGGGCTGTTCAGCCTGGAGAAAAGGAGGCTGAGGGGAAACCTGATCACTGTCTGCAACTGCCTGAAAGGAGGGTGTAGCATGGAGGGGGTTGGGCTCTTCTCCCAAGTAGCAAGTGTTAGGACAAGAGGAAATGGCCTCAAGTTGTGCCATGGGAGGTTTAGATTGGATATTAGGAAAAAATTCTTCATGGAAAGGGCTGTCAGGCATTGGAACAGGCTGCTCGGGGAAGCGGTGGAGTCACCATCCCTGGAGGTGTTTAAAAGGTATAGTTAAATTTTTTTTCTTCTTCGTTTTACCTAAGAACTGAAGAAACTAATACTCAGAACAGGATTGTAGACTAGAATTCTTGATGCACATGGAAGGGGTGTATATCCTTTCATACAGTGCGATGGATTTGACTCTGTTGCTTATCACCACAGACAAATATCTTGTGCTTTCTTGCTGAAACAAGGCGATAGTGCTTCCCTGCTTTTATGTAATGAGTAAGTTCTTGCCGTTTGCTGTGGTGTGATTTTCAAAGACGCGTGAAACGGCAAAACACACTGACAGAACAACAAGCAGTTAACAGTTGATCCTTTCTTAGAGAGTCTTGTCCAAATGTTGACAGAGTTAGACCCTCACCCCAGGCCAGGAGAAGGGGGTCAGTACCCAGAGAACCCCCTGCAGCACTTGCAGCCAGAACCCACCTTTGCCTAAGACCATCAGTGCTGGGAAGGGAGGTTTTTCCTTGCGTGCTGCCTTCTGCTCTGCCTGTCGCTGCTTTAGAAAACGGCTCAAAGGGAAGGTGCCTTTTTTCCTTCTCCTTTCGAGAAGAGAGCAGAGGGAGGAGAGCAGAAAGCGATGGCGTTTTGATCTGCCTGTTTCTTATTCTTGTTGCATGAACACACCAGAGGATTTTTCTAAATTAAATTAAGCAGACCTTTTATGCTTTCTCCCCGCGTCAAGAAAGCTAATGTGGCTGCTTGCAGATTTGCAGCTATAGGGAAGACAAAGATCTGTAGTGTGCACAGACTCAAGTGCCGAGCAGCGTCATGCTGAAAGAACCTGCACGAGCTTTAATAGACTATAAAAGCTTTCTGGGCACCGAGCAAAAATCTGGTTAAATCCCTGTCAGGGATAAAAGCACAGCATGTATTATCAGCATATGCACAGAGACAGGAAGGCTCTCAAAACATTTGCATTTCGGATTTGCTGTAATTAAAAGGTTTCAACCTTTCCAAAAAGGTTGAAATGGTAAAAGAAGGAAATATAAGACTCCACTTTCTTCTTGTCTCCATACAGATACTTAGGGCTCTTCCCTTTTCTCTGCACGTGTGCCTGACTTACACTGATCTTAATGGCAATTTTTCTTGAATATAGGGCATATAAAACCCCACAGGCTTCTCTTTCATATTTATAATCATCATTTTGTACTCAGATTGTGGGAGTCCCAAGTGTTGCCTGCCCCATACAGTGAAGGACTGACACCCACTGTTTACGGCACTGAACACACAGGAAAAGATTGTCCCCAGGCTTCAATTCCTCACAAAAGCAGACCCTTTTCCTCACAGGCTTATGTGTAGAGCTGCATATCTGGAGAGATTTGTGTCTGCAAAGACCCCAGATAATATGTGACAGGTGACTGTGAGGCAGAATGATGGAAGCTGAACTGGAGCAGAAAGTGATGCTTGTGGATCAGTGGTGAACAGGTTACTTGATGACATAGTACATATGGGTTCTTTTGGGGGAAAATGACTATTTCAGGAAGATTTGACTGTAGGCAAGTTTTGTCTGGCAGAGATTTCCCTTATTTCGATAACTAATTTGCCAGACTAAAATCTCTCTCCAAAGAGTCGGTGTAACTCAAGGAGTATTATAGTAGTGATCTGTAGCAATTGCCATAGCTGGAGCTACCAGTTAGAGGAATATAGGGCAGGTGGATGAATGCTTTCTCTAGTATCGAACAGATGCAGAAAAAAATTATTCAGGAGCAGGAAAAGAAGTGCTATAAGATTGAAAATATCAACTCAGTTACCGGTAGCAGTCTGTAAAGATGAGAGAAAAGTGAGAAAGGAAGACCATGGCCATGGAATGGAGGATTCCTGCCCAATATAAGAGGAAAATGAGTACGTCTCTAGTTATCCAATTAAGTAGAAGGTAAATAGGAGCAGGTTGAAGGTAGATCTTTCCCTTCTTGGCTGTTACTTAGATGTGAGTGTCCCTTCAGTGGTGACAGCCCTCCCTCTGCTTTCAGCTACTCAAATAGCAGCAGACAAAGGCTGTGAATAGGCACTGTGGATAAGCTGGTTATTAAATGTTTGGACTGTGACCCCCTTCTTCTTCCAGTCAGGCTGTTAAATATTCATGTAAGTGGGCTCAGACGGATCCCTGCCATCTGTCTGTATTTATACGACTTCATCCAAACAGTTCCAAAACAAGTAAAATTTTATCCTCTCACCAGCATTTTAAAGAAAACGGGATTTCTCACCTATCTGAAGGGAAAAGGGATCAAAACACAAAGAGATTTAGCAAGTAACCAGATTTATTCATCTGGACTCCATCAAACAGGAACCAAATCCCGCTCTTTTAAGTGCCAGGCCCAGCTATAGCTCCAGGCTCTCAAGGCAAAGATCATATTTAGTGCTACAAGGTGTTGTGTAGCTCACCTAATGTTGTTCATTAAGCATAAAAAAAAAATCTTTGTATGCAGCTATAAAGGAAACTAGAGACTGTCACTGCATGTGTGGATGGGTACAGAATGAAAGTATTGACAAGGAGAAATCAATAATAAAACCATTATCAGGCATCTCAGCGTGCACTGCACTCAGTTGCACACCTTGATGGCCAGATGAAACAGGACCATCGTGCAAGCTCCAGTAAACAGTGTGGCGCATATGCGCAGTTCTGTGAGGGAACAGATTGTCACAGCTACGTTTGACCTGTTTTAGAGCAATCGTGGCTCTCCCTTGGCACTGTGGATGCGCTGTTGACATTTCAGCAGAGCTGCTTCAAAAAAATTAATCCTACTGTTAGAATAGCGTGGCGTTTTATGAGTGAGAGGCAACTCCTAGGTTTTGTAACAAGCAACAAGCCCAGTACTTCTCCCTGTCTCCAGTCAGAGCCTCTTAAACAGTCTGAACGGGAAGGATGAAGGAACAAGACGATTGGGAAGACAAGCCCAGACATTTCAGTGTACGTACATCAAGTTACTGTGGGCGTGAGGTGGTGTTACTCATATCACAGAATCACAGAATCACAGAATGTTAGGGATTGGAAGGGACCTCAAAGGATCATCTAGTCCAATATGCTTCAGGGATTTGCATCTGAAGCTCAGATTCAGCTCCTGGATGCCCACTTGCAAGCAGGTAATCATGGAAGAGACATCTGTGAGATAGCCAAGGTGGGGTTTTGTACCTGCTCCCAGAAGGTGGCAAATGTGGGGTAGCAGGCCACCTTACCTTAGCTTGCTTTCTTATCTCTCCAGGTGTTCACCTTCTTGCTATTTTTAGGCATGAGTGCGTTTTGAAAATAAAAATGTGCTTGAGGAACTGTTACATGCATTTTGGAAGCATGCCAGAGAGGACCTTTCTGCCTTTAACACCACATTGAAATGTTTTCTTCTTTCGAGGATCTTTCTCCTTGGCTTAATCTTTAAGATGAGCCTCAAGGCTTTGAGCTTACTCAATCGATATATTTTTGTTGATGATTTTTTTTTTTTGGACTGTTTTTCAGGCATTGGAAAAAATGTCATCTGCGACCGAACGGCGACTCCCCTGGATGCCTTTAGGATGATGACCGCGGCTCATTATTACCCAAAACTCATGAGTATCATGGGGAACGTTTTGCGCTTCCTGCCTGCTTTTGTGAAGATGAAGCAGCTGATCCAGGAGGGCTACGTCGGGGAGCTGCTGGTGTGCGAGGTGCAGGTTCACAGCGGAAGCCTGCTGGGCAAGAAGTACAACTGGAGCTGTGACGACCTGATGGGAGGCGGGGGCTTGCACTCGGTTGGCACCTACATCATCGACCTGCTCACCTTCCTCACCAGCCAGAAGGCCGTGAAAGTGCACGGGTTGCTCAAGACCTTCGTGAAGCAGACGGACCACATCAAGGGGATACGGCAGATCACCAGCGACGACTTCTGTACGTTTCAGATGGTCCTGGAAGGCGGCGTGTGCTGCACGGTGACGCTCAACTTCAATGTCCCGGGGGAGTTCAAACAAGACATCATTGTGGTGGGTTCGTCAGGACGGCTGATTGTAATAGGCACCGATCTCTACGGGCAGAGCAACAGCTCTCCTCAGCGAGAGCTCCTGCTGAAGGACTCCACGCCGGTCAGCAACTCCTTGCTCCCAGAGAAGGCCTTCAGTGACATCCCGTCCCCCTACCTCCGAGGCACCATTAAGATGGTTCAAGCTGTCCGACAGGCATTTGAGGACCAGGACGACAGGAGGACCTGGGACGGGAGGCCCCTCACGATGGCTGCCACTTTTGATGACTGTCTGTATGCCCTGTGTGTGGTGGACACCATTAAAAAGTCCAACCAGTTGGGGGAGTGGCAGAACATTTCAATCATGACCGAGGAGCCAGAACTGAGCCCGGCTTACTTAATCAGCGAAGCCATGCGGAAGAGCAGGATGTCTCTGTACTGCTAGCTCCTCTCAGCTCCCGGGAAAGAATAGGAACCAGGCAGCTCTTGAGGGAAATGATAATTCAGCCCCTGTGAAGGGCTTGGACATCTTAGAAACAGCTGAGGATACAGGAGAAGGAAATATGGTGTTTGAATCAATCCGTTTGTGGCTACATGCCAAAGCGATAAGGTCCTTAGAAATGCCCAAAACAGATAGGAGACATAAGAGCTGACACAACTTAACTGTTTTAATAACAGTATTAGCTGGCTGGTTGGAAAGATACATCATGGACTCATCTCCTGCTTGCAGGTGCTTTAGATTATCCAATTGTGTTTACTGTGAAAGGTTGGGAAGATCCTTTAAGATTTTCCCTGCCTACCAGAGGGCTGTGAAGGTACTCTCATGTCATTGAATTTTCTGTAGTGTCTGACATGAATGGTTCCTACCATGACAGCTGACACCGCCGTGCTGTAGCGCTACACCTCTAACCAACACACAGAATAATAGGACTTGGTGTGAAAGTGTCGCGTGATATGGAAAATCTTGGCAGCTCACTTTTCGTATAGCTGGTTAGGAGCTTCTCTGTGTTGGTTTAGCTAGTTGTTTTTTGTTTGTTTGTTTGTTTGTTTGTTTTAAAGCACAATTAAGTAGGAAAATGTGTGGCTTTTAAAACAAAGCAGTCCTCAACCACAGTGCATATGCCTCAGTATTGGGGAAGGGAGGGTCTTCTGTGAGCTCCTGGTAAGCATCAGTATTAACTGCACAGATTTGCTGATTAAAATGGGTTGTGCAAAACCTTCATGAATGGCAAGTGGCATGACACAGTAGGGATAGTGGATTTTATTATAGAGCTGAACTCAGGCTGGTCTTATGAAGGTTTACACACGATTTCCTGTGTCTGGGACTGACTTTTGAGTGAATTCATTGTGTATTTTGGTTTTAGGTGGACACTCACCGAGTGCTGAGTGTGAGTGAAAAACGAAAAGAGATGAGAAAATTTCCCGTCCATTTCCAGGGGAAAAAAATACATAAGACCCCCACCTTTTCACCTCCTTAAAGTGACCGGCTGCTGGTACTGTAGTCATCATTCCCTGTCATCAGTGCAGGGATGGGCAAACTCTTTTGATGTGTTTGTCCTGTTCTTCTTTTTAATATTTTAGATTACAGTCTTGAAATAAGATATTATTTCATGAATATATTCTTGAAAGAGTATAGTGAAAGGCACATTAATTATCCCAGTAAACGGGGATACTGATTTTCTGCATAAAGCTGCTCCAGTGCTCATGTGTTTACAGTGCTAGGTCCTCAGATAGGAAAAAAAGTAGAACACAAGCATAAAGCACTAAATTATATTAAACTTGAGAAAAACCTTTTCAGGTCTTTTTTGTTAATTTTGACTAGGGGAAAGAAGAGAACATTTGGATGAGCAGTAAATTAAAAAAGAAATTATGACCCTCTTTCTCAAGGCCGTCAGATTAGTGTTGCCATTTTAGGGTGGAAAGAGAACTGTCAGAATAATTTTGATTTTTTTAAAAACACAGTTTTTCTAATTTTAGGAGCACTAAGGGCTTCTGTAGAGGCTTCTCCTACAAATTACTCTGTCTGATTGCTGTATGCTCCTCTCTGTTGTGTTCCCAATTTTAAAGCTTCATGGTTTGGAACAGGGGGGCATCAGTAGTGTGGTTCGGCTCGACTGACTTTAGTCAGCTGAGAGCTGAGTGTCCTGTCCTCATCAGCTGTGCAAGGACACGGTGATCAATACAGAGAGAGCTCTCCGAAGGGTGACTCAGTTCATCCCAAGATTGATATAGAAGGAGGTGCGCGTTGGAAATTCATGTGCTTCTGCTTTGCAGAGAATTTTGGCTTCTAAATTGTTAGGTGGCTAAAGTTAGGAAACTTGACTCCCACCGCAAAATTATTAATGTGTACTTAATTTTTGAAGAGCGCATGCCTGACCCTTCATGAAATGTTCCCCAAAGTGTAATAGTGTGACTGATGAAGGAATAGTGTAATACTGCAAGACCACACCCAAATGGAGAATTGTTTCTGTCCATGTTGTTCTGCCAGTTCTAGCAACTGTCTCTGGGGCTGGCCACTTCTGCTAAGACCTTGGGAAAGCTTTCATAATTTCTTCTTGGAAGCAGCCCTTCACAAGTTTGGATGTTTTTCCTAAAAACCTCTGAGAATTCCTGTGGTAGTATCTGTGCCAACAGGAATTTGCCATTATAATTGTCGTGGTCTACCGTGCTATCCAGTTCCTGCCCTGAAAAATACACAGAGAAATACCAGAAGAGATAATTTGATCAAGAAATCATCTCTCTCCTGAAAAATGAAATTAGTCCCAAAAGGATCAAGAGTGTTTTCATATAGTAAAGCAAAAAACGTTTATTGAAAATAGTGTCTAGTTCAAGTCATGAGTGCAAGCCCAGTGGATAATTAACCATGTCTAGTTAAACATCACCCAAAACTGGAACTAAACATGGACCAACATGTTTGTGAGTCTTGCTTCTTAGTGGTTTGGCCGTTGTGCTGGAATGTCTGTGCACCTCATTTTGGTTCAGAAATGCTGAGAGTTTTTGCTATCTTTATTTACTTTTTTCCTGTGTCTTTCTGGGTTTTGTGATGCCAGCTGAAAAAGATATGCTGGAGTCCTGTTCCCCCCCCTGCTGCAGAGAGCAGTCCCCAGGCAAGACACAGTGTGTAGGGATAGTACTACTGAGCTCAACCTTTCTGTCCCACATCCAAAGGTTTAGGTGACAAACATCATCCCTCCTCTGTGCAGACTTACTGATGCAGATAGCGCCGCTTAGCAGAAAGAAAATCTAATGCTTGGGTTTCACAGCCATCTGATGCTAGGATTAGTGCTGGCTTGCAAATCCTGTCTACCTCGTTGTGCTGGTCCCTGAGAGGCAGGCAGAATGAGCAGGGCCAGGGTGGGACCTCCTCTTCTGACAGCAAGAGATCTTCTGCTGGATTGAGGTGAACTTGTTACCTATCTGGGATGGCAGCAGCAGCTGCATACGTTCAGGATTGTGTGACAGTTTTTCCATCCTCTCGGAGGTGAAGGTGCTGTAGTGTCAAGTGTAAAGATACTAAACTTCCACCTGGCTTAGCGGAGGAAGGAATTGGTTTATTTATAGAATGTGCATTACTATTCTGAGCTATTATTACTTTACAGTCCGGGATCTTTCTTGGCAGCATCAAGCCCTCTGCTCTTTTGGTACAGTTGAAAGTACATTACGTTGCCCTAAGCAGCCTCTGGAATTCACACGGGGTTTGAGAATTTGGGCAGCAGATAGCAGAGATGGACCTGATTGAGCTCAAAAGCGGTACCACACCAGGAAACGTATATTTGGAATTGCACTTTTAATGCCGTTCTTTAATGCCGTGCCACAAGATTTGAGATTAATTGCTGCTAGACTTGGTGCAGGCCTAATAGCCAAACTGTGGCTACTGCTGGAATTTTCACTGGCCCCCAAATGAGCTTGTTCATACCCTAGGTAAGAAATGTTCATTCCTCTTCCCCAGGGCTGCTGTTGGAGAGGCTTTCCTTTGCCATCAACCTGTGTACGCAGGATACTGAACATTATGGTCTGTTGCCAAAGACAAAAGAGCCAAAGGGGAGAGCCCATGAGAAACACTCTGCTGCTCTGCAGGGGTCTGTTCCAGTGCTGAGACATGATGTCTTGTTTTCCATGGGAATTGCATTGGGGTCCACACCAGGGGTAGGGCAACCCTGTGCTGTGTGACAGCAGCGCACAAGTCAAGTCCTTCCCTGTGCTCAAAGGGAGAGTGGTGGCTGCAGCAGGGAGCGACAGGGAGGTGTTGATGCAGTCTGGTACCGATATGACCTATATGCCTGCACCAACAGGGAGAATATGCCGGTCACGTGGAAGGTGAGGGCTGCACCTCCTGAGGGTGACAGCAGCAGCCTTGCCCCACCTCTGTGTTTGGGAGCCCAAGAAGGGACCTGGCCCTTGGGGAGGCAGCATCCGTCCTATATTCCTGACAGATCCGTGCATGTCCTCAGTGCTCACTGAAGTCCTACGTGGAGGCATAACAACTCTGCAAGAGCTTGGGCTTTCCTCTATCTAATATCATGCATGTGTTCAGTTAGGAGTACTTTAGCTGTGTAGTTAGAAAATACCAAGTAGAAATGATACGTCCTTCCCCGTGTAGCCAACACAGCAGAGAACAGGGGCACGCACAGATGAGTTCAGGCTCAGGATGGGCTGCTGTGGAGTTCGTCCTTTGCTTTGGCTGAAAACATGAGGAATTCCTGCCCAGCCAGATGAGGGCAATCAGAGGCACTCTCCACTTTGTACTTAGTGTTTCCTTCTTTTGCATAGCTTTCGAATCAGTGACCGTACAAGGGAACAGCTGTCCTGGAAGTTCAGCCATTCAAAAAAGGAGGCTTTGCTGCTGCGTGTGGTCACAGTGCAAGGACAATTCAGTTTCTCTGCTATTTATTTCTGTGTCCATACAAACGTGGAAAAGACTCAATTTAAAATTACTAATTTCTTTACCAAAAAGAAAAAATATTTAATGGGTAAAGATAAACATAGTATCTTGATGGGGTCTTTGCAGAGATTCAGAAATCACTGATGGAAGAATTTCTTGTTGCTGGGAATTTTTATATTTGACTTTTATCTACGGCCTTCAGTATAAAATATCATAATTTATGAAGCCTAGTAACTGTTAAGTTCTGGTTTTACAAGGGTTTAAAAGTACCCAGCAGACTTTTTGCTTTGTGCAGATACTCAGCACTGGTGTCATGTTCCAGTGGCCCAGTGGTGTACCTTTAAGTATGTATGAAACTCCACACGGGACAGTTTGAGCTCTGCAGTGCTCTCTGGGTATCCAGGACTAGTTGTGAAATGGCAGGATATTCAGGACAGCAGTTTCTTCTTGTTGAAGTTGTTACTTGTCGGGAGCAAAGTTTGTAAATTTTAGAGATGAAGTATGGCTGAATAATAATTGGCAGTCTTATCTGCTTTAGATTTTCTCTCTTTTGAGCTACTGGATGGAGTCTGTCCAATAAAAATAATTTCCCCTTAACGATAACTGCCCACTTCCATTTGGTTATGAAAAGAAGAAATTTTAAGTAAACGGGACTATACATAATGCTGCATTCATAAACCGATGTCATAACCTCATGACTTACTGGAGCCAGAGCCCAGGCAAGTAATGACTTTTTTGAAACTGCCAAATCAAAGCCTTGGGGTTGGGGAGTGAAGGGTATCAGCTTAGGTCAAACTGAAACAGCTTTTATTCAGCGTTTTCAGTTAAATGGATAAACAGAATGGATATGGTCAGTCCAAAACTGAACACAAAACATGTTTGTAGAAGGTCATTTGCATTTTTTTCTTTCAGGATTAAGTTACATTTTTAAAGAATGCTGTTTTGAAATGACAAGTTTAAAAAAAATCCATCTTGTGTTATGTTTTGGCATGTGTGAAATTAACTGTTTGGGGATGAGTGTGTTTTGTGGTTTGCTTGTTTGTTTAAAGTTCATACTTAAAAAAAATCCCATCCGTAAGGTTCAGTGAACATCCATTAAGGGCGTTCAGTGAATTCAGCTGCCCTTGGGCAGGTTTGGCTCTGAACCTGCAGCCTCACAGTGTCATGCAGTGACCCCGTTTCTAGCATCTGAATTTGACCATCTGGGTTTCATTTATGTCTTCTTGTGGCAGTGGGAAAGCTGGTTCATTACATGGAGTTGGCTACAGATAATCAAGATACTTTCTGCAGCGGTGCCAGCCGTCGTCTTTAAAAGCACTTAAACTCTCTTAACTTGTTTACCGTGGTTATTTGTGACCTCCCAGCCATGTGCTGTCCATTACTTTGCTTTTTACACTGGCTTGTCAGGCTTGCTTCCCTCCCCTTTGTGTTTCTCATTCCACTGCACGCCATGAGGCGGGTCTTCCTTGTTCCCCAGCCTGCGTTACACATGCCGTACAGGGTGGCTGACCTACAACTCCAAGTAACTTCGGACAACAGATTCATTAAAGAATACGCTAACACCACAACTGCTCAAGTAGGTGGCAACGCCGAATGCCCGGCCAGGGCAGGAATCAAAGCCTCCCTGCTATGCTGTGCTTCGCCAGCGACACTCACTGTTTCTCTCTGTACTGGTTTTCTTTTCTTTGGTTTTGAAAATGAGAATATGTTCAGTTTGTTGCTGTGTCATTATTAAGTATGTATTTATTGTTTTTCAGACATACGTACATATATATAAATGCTATATATATATATAATGTCAACGCATGGACATATGTACAGTAGATATTTTAAAGAGCTATTTATCGAGAAAAGTAAGTGTTATAAGTAAACAGAGTTTATATTTTATATATTATGTAGATAGCAAAAAAAAAAAAAAAGGTGGTTAAATTATAGTAGGACTTTTGGGGGTGGGGGGGGGGGTTGGAGGAACAGGCAAGGGCTGGTTCTAGCATTTTAAATAGCCAAACTACTTTGTACGGAAGCTGCCTGCTGTGCCTCTCGGCTGCAATATCTGTTTGTTTCTTCTTCTGGAAGATGATGTGCATTGTTACTTTTACATTGCTTGGGGAATGTAGTTAGTTTATTCTCAGCCAACTGGTATGTGCTGCTTAAAACATGGTTTCCTGCTGTTCTGCATATTTGCATTGATGGAATTAAAGGATCTTAACTGGCAAATAAAAATGTAAAAGGATGTGATCTCAGCTGTCTGTCGTTCTTCCCCACAGTTGTACTGGGGAGCAGGAAGGGTAATAACTATGGCCTTCGCCTGGTTTCTGGCTGGCTTGTTAAATTCAACACATTGGAGTAAAACACACGGACTTTTGCTTGGGGGTGGGGATTGTGATGGAGGGAGAGAAAGACGAAGGTTTAACACTGGGCTATTTGAAGGTTTAATGTTCTGACAAGGCCTGAGCTAACTCCTGCTGGAGTCGTGTGTCCTGAGGAGACATCTGGTTTTATTGCCAGTGGATGACGATATGTTCGGGGAGGTTTAGGTTGGACATGGGGTAAAGGTTCTTCCCCCAGAGGGTGGTGGACACTGGAACAGGCTCCCCAGGGAGGTGTCACGGCCCCAAGCCTGACAGTGTTCAAGAAGAGACTGGACAAGGCCCTCAGACACATGGGGTGAACTGTGGGGTTGTCCTGTGCAGGGACAGCAGTTGGACTCCATGGTCTCCCACAGCATCCTGATGGCTAAGCTGAGGAAGTGTGGACTGGACGATTGGGTAGTGAGGTGGACTGGGAACTGGCTGAAGGNTTGTCCTGTGCGGGGACAGGAGTTGGACTCCATGATCCTTGTGGGTCCCTTCCAACTCAAGACATTCTGTGATTCTATGTCCAGTGGCACAGCAGAACCGGGGCACTGGGCATCCCTGCTGAGCGTGGCCTGGAGATGGTTTCAGGGCCATCCTCCCTGCCTCCCTACTGCTGTGCTGGGATGCCTTTGCTTTCCCTGTCCTCAGCTTCCCCAGGGACATCCCCTTGCCCACCCAATCCTCACTCCCACCCGCCAGCAGCTGTCGTGTCTTTCTGCTTACCCAAGTGTTCCTCTTCTCCCTTGGGCCTGGGTATCTCATCGCCCTGGAGAGGAACTCGTTACTCCAGCCCCTCTGATGCTGGCGAAAAAACTCACTTGAGTGTGAAGCAGAAGATAATGCAAAGCCGTGGGACGTTCTAGGCTCTCAGGAAAGATTTATTGCCTCTGTGATTGATTTGTAAAAAGGATAGAGCATTTCCCATGTAGTTTTTTCTATTCTACAGCAGAGCACACAGGAAGATGCTGGATTCTACTCGTGTCAGTGCTCACTGATTTCCCAGGCACTATGAAAGTACAGCAAATCTGAGACACATCTGTGAAAAGATGGGAAATCATCATCACTTACAATGCACACTCCTCTCAGATCACATGAACTTGTGAGGTGAACTGTACATTTTTTATATATATAAAAATATAAGGAGTAGGTACAACATTCATTTCATCCCAGAAATGAAGCATGTTAGCTACTTCTACTGTTACCATTGAAACTATCACATTTTTAAAAGGTGCTGTTGCTTATATACACATAAAATACATTTTAATCCGTTTTGATACACATTATTTTCTTAAGCTGGAGAGGAGAAAAGCACAAGGCAAAGAAGAATCAGTGCCCATGTCTCCAGGAATTATATTTTAATGCTTGCCTTGCCCTCATGGGCAAATGTAGTATAACGTTGCCCAGGTTTCCAGATCACTGTCTCCAACTAATCAATTAGCCACTGAAACAAAATAGGGCCAGATTTTTATGGTATATTCTTTTACTTCATAGTAAAACAAGACCTACTTCAATTTCAAAGGTAAAACATAGAAATCTTTGCAAAATGGCACCTAGGGGAGCAATTCCTCTGAAAGAGTGTCAGAGAGACAGTGGGATTATTAGTACACAGTTACAGTGCACACTGTATAACTGTATAGGTAAGTGCAAATGCAAGAGTGAGTAAAAACATTCCACACTAATGAGCCTACATAAATGCTAAGGTAAACATTTTCAGACATGGGTCAGCATAGTGAGACACTTAAGTGTAGATTTATGAGCCCAAGTAAGAGTTCTGCTTTCAAAACAAACTGCAAAAATGGGGGCGAGGGGGCAAACCTCTTGCCATTTTCCATAGTTTTTGAAGAATCAAGGCTTCCACAGCTCCCCCGGCTTGTTCTGCCGTTTTCTGGAGCCACTTGATTACCAGCTATGTAGTAAAAACAATGGGTGGCTTGTAGCCATAAAAATTAACCAGAAGAATGTTAAATGCATTGCATTGTTCTCTTCGGGAATCCAGAGTTTGCTGGGGCAGGGGTTATTAGAAAGTGCTGCTGTGCCAAAGAGAAGTCGCACTTAATGCCTTTGTTACCGATTCCTGTTGGGCAGCGCAAAGCCGTGAAGCTCTTAGTGTCGCTGCATTGCCAGGGGAAACCCCTCATTTCAGAGTGGACGTCTGTGATTGCACAGAAAACACAGGGCTTTATGCCCCATGTGATAACCCAGAGCGGCTCAAACGGGGGTGAGAAAGCTTCCTAGAGCAGCCTTTCCCAGGGCTGGAGGCTGGGGGGACAGCTGCTGCATCCTAGGAGCACCCAGGCCCTACTTGCTCAGGCCCACGTACCCGTGCTGCTCACTGCTGCAGCCATCACCCTCAACGTGGAAGGTGGAAACTTCTTCCATCAGGCGTCCCCAGCAGGCAGCCCTCGAGCCACCAGACCTGCCACTTGTCCCGCAGCATTAGTCTAGTACCAGCTAATACCCGTCTCCTGCGTATGTTGCCTTTTGCAATATGATTTCCACCTGGGAGCGTGCCAGCTAGTGAATTTAGCACCACAGACCTTGGTGTGGCACTGCGTCTTTGCTTCAAAATGAGCAATTGCAGCTCCAGCGAGCAGTTGCTGGGGGCTGAGATAGGGCTGCTGACAGGCATGGGGCACCAGTCCTTACTCTTGTCCCCAGCTCCTTGTTCCTGCCTTCTCCGAGTACTGGCATTGGGGAGCATGTGTGCGGCCACCTGGTTAACGTGAGCGTGGATTTAGCTGAAAACTAACAACGTGAGATTTTTTTTACCAGGTTAGTTTTCAGGCAGATCGCTTCCCTGACCTGAATCATTGTTGACAGCAATTTATGCCAGATCACTTTAATAGCAGAATGTAAATAGAAACCAGGTCTGCTGACTGCCAGAAATGTGCTTTTTTCATCAGATCAAAGAGTTGGTAGAGTAACTGCAGAATAATAAACAAGCCCAAAATAAAAGGGAACGGATAGATGAGAACAATTTTAAGTTCTGTATTTCCATACAAAAGGATATACATGTAAGCAAAGTGTTTCCTCAGAAACTGGAGGCCCCTTCTTCCAGACATGAAAGTGATGTATATACAAATTTTTTTAGAGAAGACTTTCAGAGCCTGCCCCAATCTGTTGTAATCACTCTGCCTTTTGCATTTAATCACATCTTGCAGACTAAAGACTTCCACAGAAATTATCATATTGCATCCAGGCAATGACAACAGCCTCCGAATGCAACTGGCTTTGTTGTTTGTGTAAGTAAGCTTTACACAGCGTTTCAGACAAACCTGAAAAAGCTCAGCCCTGCATTTCAGACTTTGAGAATGCAGAAATAATTGAAAATGGAGCTTGACTTGTAGCATCATATGTTTTCTTTGGTGGCTTTTTTCCCCACTGCTGTCCCAAAAATGGTAGGGGTTTTTTTTAACATTTATTTTCAGTGGTGCTAATCATTATAGCTTCTGAAAGTATCTGTGATGAAAAGAAGCCTTACACTGTGACAAGCTCTCCAACTCAAGAAGGAAGGTGATCAGAAACACAGCAAAAGTCAGAACTGGGATAAAAAGCAGATTCACAATAAACAAGAACATTCCTGTGCTCTGGCAATTTACTCTCCATCCTGTTAAACTTTTAGAAACGTCCCAAGCATGGATTTTGGCTTAGATCAACTTACATTCTTCTATATCCTTTCCGTGGCACAGTTAGGAAGTTAGCATGCAGCAGGGACTGTTCCCACTGTTCCCATTGTTCCCACTCAGCAAGCTGCTTGTAACCACCCTGTTTTGGAGATTATGAAATTAAAAAATAGGGCCATGGCCATTCTGTGCCAACCGGCCTTACTGCTGGAGGGTGGTCCTGGGCGCTTCATCTGCTGCTATGGACATAGCTGAGAGCTGAGAACTGGTTGGTAGAACGGAAGGATGTTGGTATTACAAAACTAGCGTGTTAAAAAATGAGTCTATCTCTGTCTCAGTGAGAGGAAATTCAGGTATAAACTGTTCCAACCTGTTTCAGCAAGACATTTTTGGTTAAAATTGACTATTTTCCCCATTCATTTTTCTACGCCTTTTGCTTGCAATTCCATGACAGCAGAAACTACTTCCTGGGGGACGCCCTGTCCTTTTGGCCACAGACCTCGCTAGCTGGGAGTAATTCTTGTTGTTTAGGCTGAGAGCAGGAACAGGGCCTCTACGGAAAAGAAAGGACTGAGTCACTTGCTGAACTAACAAAGCTCACAGCTATCCACCCACATTTGGCAAACTGTGTCTGTACCGCCTCACACGTTTGCAGCGCCTTGTGAAGATTAACAAATCCCCACAAATGGAGCTGTTGTGGTTATTTCCACGCCACACCTGGTAAGGTGGAGGCAGAGGTGAAGTTGCTGAGATAATTCTCTAATGAATTTCTCTTTTTTCTGAATTTCCTACTTGGATTATTAGGTTAGCCCTCTCCCAGTGGCTGAACCCATCACTCCAAATGCCACTTTCACAGTACCCTCCAAATGTCTATGATGATAGAAAAGTCTCATTCCAGACCAGTTAAGAGGCCAGGCCTTTACAGAATTTCAGCTTACTTGGAAATACTCTTACAAGTAGTAATATTTTCAAATAATTTTAATTTACTTGCAGCTTCTCTCTTTTTTTTTTTTTAAGGCAATTTTTGGTAGGATTTTTCTCCTTTTACGTACGGAGTGGTCCGAACTACTTAGCATTAAAAAAATATTTTAAAACTGTAGTGCTGAAAGATATGAAATTACATGCTGTTATTTTAATATATATATATACAGTTATATTTGTGTTTAAAACAGGATCTTATCAGCTTTACAAAGGAGGTACATACCATTACCTTCGCCTTGTCATTTGGAAAACTAGAGACAGAATGGCAAACCATGCTGCCCAAGGCCATGCAGAGCAAGACTCTGACAGCCAGATACTAAATCCTGCTGCTTTAATTTCCAGTTCCCTTTAAATAGTTCTTAAACCTAATATAATTCTCGTTCATTATAATTAATGTAGTCATATATAATTAATGCTTAATATGCTGCTGCAGTTTGTGAATGCCAAGTAAGCTAGTGTTGTCTGCACAGTCTACATTCGAATTCATTGGTTTAGAAAAGTGCTAGCAACACCAAAGCCAATATCAACAGCTTTGTCTAAGTGAATACATGTTGTGTAATTCCAAGGTGAGAGACACTGCACTCTCCATGCATTGATTTTAAAACCAAGCTGATAGAATTAGCACCAGATCTATGTGCTGACCAGAAAAATCACTAAAATAATCAGTCAGCCTGAAAAAGCCAGAGTCAGCACAAAACTAGCACCTCTGTTTTGCATTTCAAGAAAGGGTGTTAGAGGAGTGTATTTGCTGGCACCCCACAGATCACATTGGCTCAGTTATCAAAGATTTCTGGTCCAAACCTCTTCAGAGAACACTCATTTCAGTTCACACGGGCAAGTTATCAATGGTAATGGCTACAAATCATTACCTGGAGAGGCAGATGATAATAATCATAATGTAATTTGGAAATTTATGAGGAAATTGTTCTGGGATTTTTATGGCTTTCCATTATTCTGCGCAGCAACAACCAGAAAGCAGTTGGCACATTGGCAATACCTTTAACAACTATGGGAACGCAGACCTAGAAGGCTGTCAGAAAATCACAGTCAGGAGGGAGGTGGAGACTACTTTGTCCTATCACAAAATAAACATCAGTTTGCCATTCCGGCTTCACAACTTGTCCTCATACATTAAAACAAGCCTCCAAACCATGACCGACACAGAGTCATTAATTAGTTGCTGCTCAGTCCTTTAAATGAATGTTCTAGCAAAGCCCTCTGAGCTCCACCGAGATCAAAGCCTGCTTGTGTACCAGGCTCCTCTGCCCCTTGACAGGCTGCTTTTCTGAAATAAGGTGGTTAAGTGACAAATTATTCTTTGGAGGTTACAGTGCTGCCTTGCTTTGGTTGGATCTGATCCTTCCACCCTTACATTGGTGGTCCCAGTGAAGCGGCTGGGTTAGGCTCTTGCCTTTGAGCCTCAGCAGCAGGTCGGAGCTGTGACCTTGTTTCCAAGGCCAAACGTGCGAGCTGTTGAAATGACGCCTTGAAACTGTGGCTCAGTTAAGCTCGCTTTAGAGACTGTCCCATTCAAATATACCCAGGCACTGGAAGGAACTGTCCCCATCTCCACCCTGCATCACAGGATCACAGGACTCAAGGGCAGTAAAATCCTTTGCAATTCCTCCAGATACTTAGCGAGAAATACCGAATCTAACAACCAAATCCATCTTGCGACCTTGAATTAGCTTCTGGGCTCTGATACAAGGAGAAATTGCCCAAAGACTGAAACCTGCTCTTCATTCCTATGTGCTTTCTCATTTTGTGACAGGTACCTGCATATTGCCACATTTTTTTCTCTGTCTCTAACCATATATAGGGATGATAATAACTATACCTCATCCATATCTTGATTAAGATTCTCAAGGTATATATAAGTAATTTAATTTTCCCACTGTCCCTAACCTCACCAGTCTTTCTCTCATTGTCACATCTCAAGTAAAGAGTAACAAAACTGAGAAAAGAGTATTAGGGATTATTTGTAGTGCCCCAAATGTACCATGTTCCCTGGCAGTACAAAGCATGTTTCTGGTACTATTTAAAAACTCACAACCCTTTTTCAGTCAAAAATATCAGTTGTGTCCTTAACACAACTACTGATCAGGTTGGCAGAAGAATATTTAGACAGGCACAGTTGATATCTGAGGTTAAGTAACAAACTGAAGTCATGACTAGGAGCCAGAAGACGTCATCCTAAAAAAAATCACTAACGTAATCTTAAAACAAATCCTATTTCCTTTACGTTTGGAGCAAGCAACTGCATTTTGTTATTGTCTTCCTAATTGTTTTGCAGTTTCCTTATCTTTCTGCACAGAAAAGCACGTCACCTCTGAAGCACTCTCATTCTCTAGCAGGGTGAGAAACACAGAGAAGGAGGACACATCTGAACTCAGCTTTCCAAGTTCAGCTGCTTCTTTCGCTGTTTTCAGCCCCATGAGCCTTTTCCTTGTTGTTATCTGGGGATCTGTATTCAGGATTACAGTGTTTGGTCTGCTTGGAGACAGACCTGCCTGTTGTGCTGCCACGCTAAAATGAAAGGCTGAATTCCCTTTTGCTGCCAAACAGTTTTATGATATTTTTATTACCCTAGAGTGTTATTTTTTTCCATCTGACTTCACCAAGGGATTAAGTTGTGAACATTTATAGCTCCAACATTTGCATTCTTTTCTCACGTAGAATGTAAACAGCAGAGTGATGCTGGTTTGGCCAGGAAACGAGGACGAGCTTTTTTAGATCTGCCGATGTTCATAATGAAAAGGTTATGTGAATGTATAACTAAATTGTCCTTTCCATTAACACAGCCCTACTGACCATCTGGAACTATTCATGCTTCTGAAGAAACAGCAGATGATATCCTAGAAAAACTGATATGACCCAACTTGTCACTCCTTGCCTGAACATCAGTCATTTCCTATTGTGATAGGACCAAGGGATGGTGCATTAGCAGGCTGAAAGTGTACACCGGTTTTCATACACTGCGAAGATATTATGAGACAAGTGGTTTTTTTTCAAAAAAAGGAAGTGCGTGTTCAGTTGGTTCAGAGTAAATGAAACCTACCTGAAAACTGCACGTTTTCTGTACATTACCATATGTGTTATAATGCCATGCAAATATGGATCACCATGCTGCATAAAATCGACATTCCATTGCTTGGCATTTTCATCTTCTTTTGATAAATTCATATAACAAGGTGTGCTTCCAATAATCATCTGTGGTTCCACTGACAGATCAGTCATACAGGAGAGACCAAAACCCAAAACACTTTCCAAGAGCCATAATATTCAGCAGGACGTCGCTTCCACAAAATTATTCCAGCTTTAATAGCAAAAGCATTGCTTTTCTTGAAGAGCCATGGACACAATGCAGTTTGTATTTTGCAATGACAAACATTAGTAATGCCTGTTTGGCTTTCTTCTCGGGTGTCTTTGTATGTTAGTGAGCAATTTACTTGTGCAATCTAAACACATCACTACAAAATGCAAACACAGTAATACTCAAAGTCACTGAAAAAATGAGAGATGCGGTATGCTAGCAGGGCAATAATTAGTTCGGCTCTGCTATCTCAGATAATCCCAAGCCAATTCCAAACCTATTTCTCTTTTATCTTTAACGTGTGCTACCTTTTCTGATGTTATTGCAGCTTAAAAATTCTTTGTTTAGGTTATCACGGTTTGGGCAGATGCCCAGGAAGGTATTATTGATTAATGACGTATTAATCAATCAGTTTTATTATAAACACAGTCATCCACTTGGCTGATTGATACCTGAAGCTATTTATGATTAAATTCTCCTTTCATTTACAATGGCAACAAAGAGATTCCATCAATAGGAATAAAAATACTTTATGTCCCCAGACAAAGGAAAATAAAGTCATAATTTGATTTATGAAAATGTAAAATTTCTGAAATGAAATATTTAAGTATGAGTTACCTGTGCGGTTGGCAACACTGATGTACAGCATGTAGGGTCATTTAGCCATTTTTGGTGCAGGTGGATGTAAAAGGGAAGTTATAAAGAAATAAGGTTGCTAAAGTTAAAAAGTCCAACTCTGTGTAGGACTGTCTTTCTAGAGAAATAGGTTAGCCATCTTTTTTTCAATGTGTGTCACCACATAATAATCACTGTAGTCATTAGCTGTTCATGCTAAGTCTATGCTTACATTTTGAAAAGTCTTGAGTTATATTCTCTAATTCGTTTCCTGAATATAATGCCGCTAGTCATATTGACAACTGACTTTGGCTGGGATCCCACGATAACCTATTATGCTACAAACTGTTTAGAGACACCATTAAGAAAATCTGTGTGTATAAGTAACACGATTAAGAAGCTTTCTATATGTGGGGTTTAGAAACTTTACTAGAGGGAGTGCATTAATTTTATCGCTTTCCGGGGCAGGTATTGTTTTTATGCTATTTTTTTACACAGCTAAATATTTCAGACCCTAATTTTGATTAGGAACTTTTAGCAATGCCATATTTACTAACATTAATGTAATGCAAATCCATAGCACAGTGTCTGGTAGCTCAACTGCTTAAAGTATTTCTGTACCTCCTGTATAATGAATTACTGCTAAAATAAAGAGTACTAGCTTCAGCCTTTTCTAAAGCACCACTATAGCTACGTAATACATCTTGACAAGGCCAAAAAATAAATAACTAAAAGTGATACGAGATTTGATCGAATTTCACTTGCTGTTTTCTGAACCTTATGATCCTGGTTAGCTCCCAGCAGCACAAAAAAGATCTCATCCAGAGACAAGTGCCATCTACCGAGAAAAGATGTATTTGAGGTGAGGCAGCCAAGAATGACAAGAAATGGCACCAGCCTGCCACCTGCCGCTGTAAAGAATTACTTCAAGAAGCATATTTGCTAGGTCTTGCACTGACTCGACAAAAACATTCCCGTGTCAATTTGGTTCAGCAAAAGCGTGACCGTTCTGCAGCAGTGTCCTTTCCCCTTAGCACTTCAAAAGCGTTGGGCAAGATTAAAATAATGGGATGTTCTGTGCATTTGAAAATAGGCCACTTAACCCATGAAGCTGTCTTGGAGGGTGCTTTGAAATCTTGCTGTTGCTAACTCAGGTGTTTGATGGTCTTGTTCAAGCTTCTGCCCCTGGAAAGGGTCCGTGAGCTGAAAACTCAGCTATTAAAAGCAGCTGCCTAGTCCTTCCAACCCTGCAGTTACAGGCTGGCAAGATCTCAAAGATCTGAAAAAACCCCACCACCATCTAAAAAGAACCAAAACAACCAAACAAATAAAATGACACATTTGATGTCCCATGATTTTGGCAGCACAGGTTGATTTTTGAGTGTCGGCTTCCAACAGTGAGATCTAGGTCCTCAGATTATCTCTTTTGAGGGGTGGGAGTTTTGGCATCAAGTATTTTGCTCACATGTGTCAGAATAAATCTTGGTTTTGGAAAATGCATTTAGATTCCTAGAGATTATTCTAAGTAAAACGTCCCTAGGTGTCACAGCGGGTGGGCCAAAATGCCAAGCATACCAATTGTAGTAAATAATACAGTACAGGCAATATTCTTTGCTATTTTTCGAGGCCTCAGCATTAAAGGAGTTATTCCCTTATGGGCAAGCGTTATCAGTGGGTCTTGCATAGAACTGTACCTTTTGGATCACTGCTCCATATAATTCTGTACTGAGCACAGCTGGTTCTGCCATAACACCCAGACCTCTGGTGTCACCTTGAGAAAGGGGTAGGAGAGATGCTGTCACTTTCCTGTGGTGGCCCTCGGTATAGAATCCACCAAATGTCCCGAGTTGGAAGGGACCCACAAGGATCACTGAATCCAACTCGTGTTCCTGCGATGTGCAGAAACAACTTTACAACCTATAAAGCCGTAAAACTTTACAACTCGCGAGGTTATAAAGTAGGTATGTTTTATTCGACGTCGGGCGCAAAGGGGATCAATCCACCGCACATGCACGCCTTCTAACAATAGGAGGTGTGTTTAAATACAGTAAGGTGTTACATATTCACAGTCACCCCAGGAGCGCCTATACATATTCATTATCTCTCTCCGAGAAGGCGGTTCTTATTAAAATGAGTCCCAGGAAATAATTTCCAGTCTCCTCCTTGCCCCCCCCCCCCCCGTTGCGCCTGCGCAGTGCCACCTGCTGGTCTTGAGAAGGGGTCTGTGGATGAAGGCTCCTTCAGCTTCATCACTGTGAACTTTTTACCTTTGGCTTAGTATGCTGAATTAGCTGGAACCCAAACTGCCAAGTCGGTTCACACCAGATTGCTGCCCTCCCTTTGCTGAAAATCTTCGTTATCTCGTCTCCTCAAGGATACAGCTGGGTGCTGTAAAACTTCTTATCTTTGCATTCAGTGAGGCTCTGTTTTTCTTAACATAATACACAAAGCTCTAGGCCTTTGCTATGTGGTTAACCCTTTAATTGCTGGTTCCCTCTAACACCTGCACAGGACAACCCCACAGTTCACCCCATGTGTCTGAGGGCCTTGTCCAGTCTCTTCTTGAACACTGTCAGGCTTGGGGCCGTGACACCTCCCTGGGGAGCCTGTGCCAGTGTCCACCACCCTCTGGGGGAAGAACCTTTTCTAATGTCCAACCTGAACCTCCCCTGGCACATCTTCCTGCCATTCCCTCGGGTTCTGTCATTGGTCACCAGAGAGAAGAGATCAGCGCCTTCCCAATCTCCTCCCCTTGTGAGGAAGCTGTAGCCCCATGAGGTCTCCCCTCAGCCTCCTCCAGGCTGAACAAACCCAGTGACTTCAGCCGCTCCCAAACTAAACGCAGAGAACACGAACGAGCGGCACCCAGCACTGAGCGCGGAGGGACCACCCAGCCAAACCCAACCCAACCCTCCGCCTCCACGGCCACCTGGGCGGGGCGCAGCCTGCGCATTCGCACCAGCCGCGCTCCGCCCAGTCCTCGCCATGGCCGGGCCAGCCTGCCGTAGGTGCTGGGGGGCGGTGGTGGGGTGGTGGTGTTTGTCACCGGCCCCGCTCGCATCCCTTCCCCGAGCCCCTGCCCGTCCCCAGGGCCCCGCGGTCGCCTTCGCGCCCGGGATGTGATTCCCCGGGTGGGGGAGCGATCCCGTGCCCGGGTGTATCCGGGTCTGGCCGCTGTACAGGCCGGGGGGTGGGGGGTTAGGCCAGGGCGGTGCTGCGCGGCCTGAGCTGAGCTTAGTCTGTGCGCGGGAGGGGTCTGCTGTAAGTGGGCGGAAGCGTCTTGGCATCGTGTCTGCCTCTCTGCTAAGCATTGTACCTTTCATTGCTGATATTAAAATCACCTGGCATGAGATTTCATAATATGATGAAAAGTACCCGTTAAGACCAAAAATGCGTTCATTTTTCAAGGCAAGATGAGTTAATCGTACTTTTCCGTACGGAACGCTTGAAGTGAGCTGGCTGGGGATTTATTTTCCTCCTTTTCCTCCTTTCCTTTTTCTTCTGTATTGACAATATGTGTGAATATTGGAGCATTGGTTGCCTAACGTGAAAATATATATCCTAAATATGGAGGGAGAGACGAAACAGTGTTCCTTCATTTTTCTGCTGAGAAAATATACTGCTGGTATAGTGATAGTTTTAAATTATTAATATAGCATTCATTTCTTACAGATCAAACTGTTATTTTTCAGATGGTATTTATTGTTTCTCTTCTGTGACTCTACTGTCAGCTTTCCACGAGTGGTATGGGCTAAATGTTTTCTATGCAGCATGTATTCAGATTTATAAAATTTCAAGTATTTTAAATGTAGTTGAGTGCCTGCAGCATCATAAATCTGCTTTTAGACATGGCTGCAACGTGAGTAGTAAACCCTAAAATGCACAATACATGGACATCACAGTCACTTTCATAAGGATATTGCACACCTGGAATGTCTTGAAGTAATACAAATATTTTTTTCTGTGTTTTTGAGATAGTTTTTGGCCTATCTCAGAAAGCATTCATTCAGTCCTTTGCTGGTTTATATTTTTCTGTCTGGTCTTGGCCCTGCTCCTACAAAGCAATATAAATTGACTTAATTTGAAAGGCAAATAGGCCTAGTGGATATACAAATTTAAATATGTGCGTTTTTTGCAAAATGGCCTTTGTTTATAGCTGCAAATGCTTTGCTCCTTTGGTTCAGCAAGGAAAAGAAGAATTTAACTGTAAGCTTTTCAGTGCATCATTCACCTGTTGTTTCTCACTCAAATTGTTTTTCTCCAAATTTTGCTGCTGTCACTGGGCATGAAAATTAAGATTGTATTTAGTCCTTTGAGTTACAAACCAGAACTTTCTCATATTTGCAGACCTGCAGAGTAGACAGAATTGATATTTAGAAGGCTGAATTGAATTGAAATGTCAGTTACATTTGTTCTGAAACATAGTCACTGCAGTTTACCAATGTTTCCAGTATAGGGATGAGGTATTTATTTTTTTTTTTAGTACTGGAATAACAAGCTCAAGACTGTGGCACCTGATAAAAATGTGAACTTTTAATTCAAATCTACAATTTAAGAACAAGCCTACATACCTAGCCATATTCTTTCCTGTCACCCCTGTGCTACTGAGGCCAACATTGGCTTGTCCTTGCTTCTGGTTACCTTGACTGGTGAGTATGAAGCCTGGTGATTTTACTTATCTGGGTAGCTGTACTTGGTTAGGGTTTCTGTACCCAAAATTTTGTCAGACTCTTAGCTGTATTTTTTGTGTTGGTTTTGAAATACAGGATATCACATAAACGACTAAGTGTCTCTCCAGCATTTTTGGGAAACTTTTTGAAAAGTAGTATAATTTACTTCAGGATTAACTTTTTTTTTTTTTTTTAAATCCCTGTGTTTCGTTTGGAAATTGGATAACTTGAGACCTTGTTTAGAGTCGGTTATTTTTTATGATTGTCTGTGTTAACATATGATAAAAAATATCTTGGAAGATTTTAATATTCTGTAGGGTTTACTAGTACTATAGAGACATATGTAATCAACTTTTGTCGGTGTGCAAAAGTACTTGACCTTAACACAGTAGGAATGTATTCTTGTAAGACTTAAGGAGAATTGCTGTTTCTCCAGAAGGAATCAATCATGGCTGATGACTCTCAGAGAAACTTTCGCTCAGTGTATTACGAAAAAGTGGGGTTTCGTGGAGTTGAAGAAAAGAAGTCACTGGAGATTCTGTTAAAAGATGACCGATTGGGCAAGTTGATTTCACTGTTTCTACTATTACTTTGGTCATTTGGGGCTGGGAATGGAATAATAGAAAATATCTAGCTGCTGTGCTTAGTATTCATTTAAGTTATGCATCTTTTACCACTAATCTCTGAGTTATTACTAGCAGTCCTTTGAGTTTCAATGATCTGGAAAACTATTAAAAGATTTGTCTGCTTGCTTTTTTCTTCTATCATTTTTGTGCCCAAGAAACTAAAAGTTTTTTAACGAAAGCAGTTTTAATCTGAAAATATATAATCTCATGCTGTTAATTCCATCTAACCTCAAAACAATGAAGATTTTGTTAATGCTGTTGGCCCCTGAGGACTGCCACATGTCTAACTGAAAAGAAAGAGGAATCTTGTCCCTTTAACAAAGCCCTTAATTGTTTTGACATAGCAGCACGATTTACGAAATGTATATAGAAATGATACAGTTTCTTCCTGGTGAAACCTAGTGCAGTTTCATTTTAAATCAAGCCAATGTATATATTTTTCAAAGTTGTTGCAGTTTACAGGGCACATTCTGTTCTCAGTTGAAGTATTGGAAGTGTTCGTTGATAATATATGGTGAAAGCGGGGATTTTGATCTGTGTCTAAGGATTTGTCATACTTAGGTAGATCAGAGACTCAAACCTATTTATAATTATATTTAAATTTACTTTTTTTTTTTTTTCTCTATTTCTCTACAGATATTGAGAAGCTTTGCACATTTAGTCAAAGGTTTCCTCTCCCATCCATGTATCGTATACTGGTGTGGAAAGTGCTTTTAGGTATGAAATATAACATCTGTGATCCTCTATAGAAATTAGTATGTAGGAAGATGTATATTTTCTGGTGTTTGGTGTGTGGGTGTGGTTTTGTTGTTGTTGTTTAGAGAGTTAATGACATGGATTATTCTGTACTGCCTTGCCTTCTGATACATATTTAGCCTATTTTTGTATCCACCAAGGATGCACAATGGCAATTGTAAAACAATATTCCATGCACAGTTTTTGAGAATTTTTGCTGAAGTGTACCTAGAAGAGTGTATTTCTATATTTAACTTTGTAACGCTATGCAAGTAGATTTATAAAACGCATTTGAAAGATGGATTCTAGTAAGTCACTGATACCTGAAAAGATACTTAGTTTTGTTCCTAGAATAACAGGCAGTTAACTTGAAGTAAAGCTGTCCTTAAACTCAAAAAGCTAGGCAAGGTATGGAATGGATGTCTATTCTAAAGAGAAGTTTTGTGTTCTATAAAATCTTGCTTTCTTCTTGTTTGGCTTCTGGCCTTACATTGTATTTGCCATTGAAGGAGCTGTGGAGCCAAAGACAAATTATGGTATTCCCAGAAACCCTGAAAACCCCCTGATAAATAGATTCAATTTTCCTTTAAGTGCGTTAATCAGATGACTAATTCAAATGTCCTAATGACTTTGCAGTAACTGGTCAAGTGTGTTGGCTGTACTGGATGTGAGGTCATGTCAGTTAGAGACAGGAGGCGCTGTGGAAGGTCCAGTTCTGACCCTTACGAGGTATCTGGAGCTTCCCTTAGAGTTGCAGCCTGTCAAGAAACACTGCCAGATTGAGTGTCAGTATATGTGATACAGATCCCGTATATATCTCTTATATGCAGATTTTGGCATGTGATTCAGAGTCAGGAGGATTTATGACTCCAACCTCAGAATGAGTATTTTACAAAACAGTCTTTCTCTGGTTTAGGATGTTTATTTATGCTAGGCTGTGCCATGATCTTGAACACTGTTCAAGTAACTGTCTTCTGTTTCCATTCTTGGTCTCCACTACAGTGTCTGGAGTTTAAAATAATGTATTGGAAAGTTTTCACTGATTTTTAAACAATCTGTGGTTTTTTTTTTTTTTCCTTCTTTTTTTCTACCTCCAATTTTCTACAATTTAGAGATTGTGGCTTCATATTCCTGATTATTTGGATTTGTAAGCCTTTTTTTGGGAGAGGTAGTAAATGAACAGTGTGAAGAAGGTGCAAGATCTAGTTCTAAAACTTGAAGTTCTTGGCATTGATCATTGAACAAACAGCGTAATCCTACTTGATAAAAGCCTCTGCTGTTTGAGTACTAATTTTAGCATGAGAAAGATTCTTGTACCCTGGGCCCTGCTGAACTAGTCAGCATCCTTTAAAATATTAGTAATAGGAAAGGTAGTGTAGGAGGTTTAGGCAAGTGACTCAGTACAAGACCTTTCAGCTGAAATTATAATAGCAAAATACAGTCTCTTGGCAAACTTGTAGCTCGCTGCAGAGCCATTGTTTTAGGTATGATGATTTGTGAATCGTATGATAACAGAAAACACCTTCTGAGTTAACTGCTTGGAAAACTATATTGATTTTTTTAAAGGATTTTTTATTTTAAACCTAGAGTGATTTCTTTCAAATGTGCACACTGTCATTCTGTATGCTCCCTGGGTAAACAGAGGTACAAGGATTTTTCTTATGTTGCATCTCAGTGTTAGAAAAGCTGGTATTCAGAAGGGCAGTGCAAAATATCTCTCTCTAAATGACTGGACCAATAGCCCAGTCCATTTCTGGTGAGAGGTGTTACATCTTTTCTGAATAATGTTAATTGTTTAACAAAAGGGATACCATCCTGTCAGCAAAGTTGTCTCAGACACATACCAAGGCTCGATGCTGTTCCAGGTTACACAGTATGTCAGCAATGTCTCTGTTAACTTCCTATTCAAGTATGATGGTTTCTAGGCATTCCTGTGTTGTTTAAGCTTCTTTTCTGTCTGCCTAAGGTAGTTTTCTGTATTTGAGGAACGCAGTTGGCGGTATGTACATACAAAGGCATGATGCTGACTCTGTTTTTGCATAGTGTGAAAGATGTCTTGCTCTGTCACAGCTTTTGAAATGCAGACAGGTTTGCAGTTGGAAAATAAAAGATAATTTTCTGTCTGATGTGCTTGTTACTAAAACTGAGCCATTTCATGGTTTAACACTTGGCAGGAATATTTTTTCTTTAAATGAGAGAGAAAAGCAGCAGGTAGCCTGTTTCAGAACTGATTTTTGAAGAATACTTTGTTCTCATGGGTTTCTACAACAGGAAAAATTCTGCTCTGCTAGTGATACGGAAGTGGCTTTTTTTTGCTTTGGTTTATATAAGATCTTATTTCTGTTGAATCCTGTGACAGTTTTTTTGTTAACATCAGTGCACGGCAAGATTGTGTCTAGAGCAAGGGGAATGATAGAGTGAAATGTTGAGCATTTCTTATGGAGATTGTAAACAGTTGAATTTTATCTGCCTCTCTACTTAGGTACTTTTTTTTTTACTTTTTAACTGTTCATCCTAGGAAACTAGAAAAAATACTTGCGTTGGGCTGAGAAAGTAAAAAACATTGCCTTGCAAAGTGTATGGGTGGTATTCTTAAGTTTTAATCTGTAACTGATTCAGCCTGTGGGATTGATTTTGTTTCTGAATGTTGTTTTAGAGAGGATTAATCTATGATACAGTGAGTAAGAATTTTCCAGCAGGTATCTAAGAATTCATTAAATAATACTGGAATGTATGGTATCTTTGCTTTAATTAATTGCATGTATATACTCTCTGGTCGTCTCAGACAGAGTATAGAATTTCAGAACATGAACAGCTAATGTGTATAAAAATCATTCTGCATCCACTTTGTTTTCAAAATAAATGGAAGCTGGGCACAAATATGCAACTAGTACTGTTTTAAAAACTATAAGTAGGTATAAACAAGTAACAAGTAAGATTCACAATTTAAAAATAAGGAAGGTTTGTCGGAAAGGGAGAATAAACCAGTTAAATTATTCTTCATTTATCCTAACAACGACATTTTGTATTAGCACACTGATATGGTATACAAAAGAGTCAGCTTTCATTTGCTGAAAACCTTATAGAAGAGCTTGAGAAACAATAGTCATAAGGGTAGATTTTGCCCGTGCTCAGCTAACATATTACATTTGTTTTTACAAATATAATGCTAAAGTGCTTTCTTGGTCCATTGACTTCCAATTCTGTAGAATTTTCTGTATTATTTGAGCATGTTTATAAACAAACTGGAGTGCCAGGTCCTACACTTCTGTAGACTGAAGTTGTAGTTGAAATTGAATTTAGGCAGATCTATTGGAAAGGGAATTTGAGTGCTTTGTTTTTTCTCTTTAAAGTTGCTTATTTTTTTTTCTTTATTTTTAGGAATTATTCCTCCTCACCATGAATCTCATGCTTTGGTGATGAAGTACCGGAAGGAGCAGTACTGGGATATACATCATGCTCTTCGTGTAATTCGCTTTATTAATGATTCTACCCCACAGGTAGATGTTTTCCTCCGCATACATCAACTGGAATCAGGAAAATTGCCTCGAAACTTGGCTTTTCCATTGGTCAGTTGTCATTTTAAGTCTTTTAAATGCAGTATTTTGTTTAGCTTCGAACTGTAAGCCTGTGAGGAACTGAACTGCAAGTAACCCGGCAAATGCATGTAGGTAGACAAAGTGAGATGAATGGAAAACACAGAATTACTAGTATAAAATAAGGTGTTTTAGTCGAAGTGCTTTTCTCTTTTTCTTCCCCTAAGTACTTACGTAATATTTTATGCCATAAAATCTCTTTTTTGTATTTTGCCTGCTAGGCTTCAAACCTTTTGTACTCTAGTACACTTCAGTTTTCTTTATAGCACTGAAATGAAAATGACGTAATCAGAGCTCATAGATTCTTACATGTCTTGGAACAGGGATAATTTAGAGCCAGTACAAGCAGTAATTTAGTGCAAATGATGTCATTTATTTACGGTATTTGCTTTTAAATCTAGACTTTAATGTACTGACCTCCTTTTTCTGTTAGGCTGAACTGATCCAGGCTTTTGTCAGGTAGTGCATCTGCTCTGTAGTTTACAGTGTACTCATGTACACAAGTCTATGTTTTGGTGGTAGGTTTATAGTGTGGTGATAAAAACAGTAGGTGGATCTTACATATAAGCCTCTATGAAAGAGGAGGTGATGAAAGTAGCCATGGGACTTTCTGAAGTGGATTTTATCCTGTATTTAATGTTAATTTATCCTTGTTCACTCTAGCCCGACTTATTTTGTTATTTTTTCTTCTGTAATAACAAAATTTGACATTATTACTTAAAAAAAGGTTAAAAAATAAATAAAGGCTAAAGTTAATAAAGAAAATCCACTATTACTTTGGACTGGATGATTATGTACAGCATTCTTTTGTTGGAGGAGGAGGAGAGTGTTTTTGTGCCCTCACCTTTGCCTAGGAATTTGGCCATCCTACCCTGCACATTTCCTATAGAGATATTTCCTTGATCTCAGCATGTGATGCAGTGGGCTGAAAATTCATCCCTTGTAGAGCAGTATTGCTTTCTGAGCAAGTGTTTTGTCAGTGCACCCCAGAGCACTAGCTGCTCTCCGTACTGTGATGGGGTTCTATAGAGATGGTATTTAGCAGTTGGACAGTATATTAATCCTGTAACTTGCGTTTGTTTTGCTGCAGAAAGCATTTTTTGTCTCTACACCAGCCTGTTTTCAGTGCAGTAACTGTCCCCTGAAACTTTTAAGAGATTACTGCTTGGTAGTAATGCAGATGCTTTGTGGTGGAGGCAGAGGGAATGTAAAGTTGATGTTGGATTGGTCTAAATGTTTTGAAATGTTTGAGTCACAAATGACAGAAGTCTGCTAAGTATGTTTTATGCATCTGAAAGCAGAGTTTGACCAGGGATCTGTGTGTATTGCCATGGTCCCTGTAGTAGAGGCATAGCCTGGTAGTATTTAGACTGTCCACACATTTTGCATGAGTTGTAATCTGTGCAAAAGCCTGTGATACTATCGTGTACTGCTGCTGATGGGTACAGTAGACCAGACTGTGGGTACATACCTGGCTTGTTCCCCTGCCTCCTAATGTAGCCGGTACTGCCTGTGTAAGGAAGACTGTAAGAAACAGGGCAAATGTAGAGGCTTTCCTTGTGCATTCTCCCAGTTTAGATGCTTCTTGAGCTAGCTGTTGGCATGAGGTTGAGCTGGTTTAGAGTTTGCCTCCATCTACCCTATGTGCAGTCATACCTTTAACTGTGGTTCAGGCATGCTGATACTTCTGTTAGGAAAGTATATCCTCAGGAGAAAAGATGATGGCATGCCCATCAAATGCTTCTGGTGGGGATTAAGATACTCACCACCTGGAAAAAATATTTGTTTGGCTCTTGGAAGATGTTTATCTCAAACCAAATTATTTTCTGTATGTTGAAAGTAGGCATACAGCTCATGGCCGCATTATTTTTTTTTCAGTAATTGTAACATCCTTGATGAGGGTGTGTGAGGGGCCTGTTTGGCCTTTATCAAGGAGCAGGATGGCAATTTCTGCTGCTATGCAGTGTATAAATGTGGGCATAGAAGTATGATTATCACTGCCGTGTTAGTATGTAGTATCTCATTTGAGAACATTTGACAACTTTGAATCATATATATGTTTTGGTTCTAAAAGCAAGACGAGTCTTATTTGTTCTGTTCTAATAGGTATCTGTCACCGTAATGCAGCTGGTGCCCAATGTTTTATTTATGATGTCAGAACAGCTCTTTGTGTACACTGATTCCAGTTTATTTTCCCACATAGCAGGGAAAAAGAATATAAGATTTAAGTTAAATCAGGTAGTTGAATACTTCTGCGTACTTCACTTTTTCTGGCTTTGTTTTCCAGGAACCTGAAGATGAAGTGTTCCTTGCTATTGCTAAAGCAATGGAAGAAATGGTGGAGGACCCTATAGAATGCTATTGGCTTGTCAGTTGCTTTGTGAATCAGCTGAGCAGCAAGCACAAAGATTCATTACAACAACTGGTAAGGAAAAACCCCTTCTTCGTTGTTGTTGTGAGGAGAGCCAGTCATGGAAAGCACTAATATATGGAGACAACTGGAGCATCGGAGGTGACACCCTTGGATTCTGTTCCACCAGCTATTTTGAGAAAAAAGGGAGAAGTGCTTTCTGTGTTGTGATTGTACTGTCCTGTAGGACACTTTATCTAACATAACTTTAGAAATTGGTTTTGTTTGCCATGTGGGAGTTTTAAATTACATCTTATTTTCTTTTTAGGTTAGCTAAAGCTTGCAATGTATCTATTTGATTTATATTTCTCACAAGTTGGTCACTTAAGTATTTATTTTAAACAATTAGAAATGTCACAAAGTTAAGAACATCTTTATGTATGTCTCCTACTTTTTAGGCTGCATCTCTGGCATCCATACGCTGCTCATTGAATGACAGAGAAAGCAAAATTGTTTTGCTTTATAAATGGAGCAGGGTACTACATCTTCAGAAAAACAGTATGTTGCAAACTAAGTTACAGTAAAAAGTGGAATAGTTCTTTTGGCACTGGTCATTTAAATGGTCTCATAGTATATTAATTTTTAATTGCTGCCTTACTAGTTTATAAAATTAAAACTTGATTGTGAAGAAAGTGCATACTTAGAAAAATTACAAAAGCTTTTGTAATTCTTCAAAGTCTTAACAGATAAGAAACTTTTAGTTAAAAATAAAAGTATCAGAAGACCCATGCACTAGCAATCACTGAATGAAAATTTGTTGCAGAAAATTATGCATGTCCTTTGTTTGTTATTCTTTTGGAACTACAAATTACTTTTAAGCCCACCTGCTGTTGCTGGAGGTGATACATTCAACAATGCCGATTTATGTAATTCCTTTCAAAGGACAGAGGAGCATTTCTAAAGAAAGTATGTGCTCTCACTACACAGAGAGTGCCAAATGTCTCCCTCAGAAGTTTTTGTTTCCATATGAACATTGTACCAAGGCTCGGGGTGTTAGAATATGGACAAAGGAAGTATTTTCCCTCTTTGACAGCTGGAGTCATTAGCTGTTTGCCTAATTATGACAAAAAGCATAAAGGTACTCCTGAATTTATGAAAATGTGTATGGTGTTACATTAGAATTTAAATAAAAGGAGAATTATCCACTTTTTTATGTGGATAATTGTGCACACATTTATACTTCTAAATATTTTTGATTTTTAAACAAGAAATCAATGTCCAGCTTTTAATATGTTGAAAAAGGATTTGCTCTCAGAATTTATTTTCTGGGTTTTGCTGCATTGCGTGTAGATTATTTTTTTTTTTTGTCATATGGTAAGGCGATTAGGTGTGAGGTGAATGAAACTCAATTTTACTCCTGGAGGTAGCAGTAATTAGTGCACATTTAATCTCTGCATTGCCTTAAGCTCTTAAACACCTCCTTGTATTAAGGAATACCGTGTATTTCGGAAGTTCTGCTGGTGGTCAGCAGTTTAAGGAACCCGAGATTGTTTGTTTAGTTAAGTGCTTAAGTAGGTAATTGCAAAAATCAGCAACACTTGTATTTTGAAACATGATGTTTTTAGTTAAACCAATGCCAATTCATTATTTTAACATGTTATTTTATGCCAATGAAATTTTTGAGATGTTTCTTGTCTTCCAGTGTGTATTAACTATGGAGGGTGCTATGGTGTGGGTGATCTAAAATTTTCCAATTCCTTTCTCAGCCAAAAATGCTGGAGCAGTATTTGAACATTGAAGATAACAGACTCCTGATGCATCTGAAAGCATGTGCTGCAATGAGCAAACTCCCTTATGATCTTTGGTTTAAAAAGTGTTTTGCAGGCTGTTTACCCGAGTCCAGTTTACAGAGGCAAGTTCTCTTATTTAATTTTAGCCTTATGTCTTCACTAGCAGGCAAAGAACTTTCCTTTATCTATAAGATGCTGGAGTTAACTTCATTGTTGACTTGGAAATGATAAAATTTGATTCGATTCTACTTGTTACTGACGTAAGGTAATCTCTGTGTGATTATTTCTCACATTGCAATTAAAAAAGAATGGACTTAAATATAGCGGCTGATTCTGTTAGACACTTAATGCCTCTTAGGATTTAAAATTCTAAATCCCTGCTTAGTGATAGATAGCTGAATAGTAGTCAGTTTCCAGGCTTTTTAACCAAAATCCTTGCTTAGGGAGTGTATTGTCATTAGATGAAAAACATTTTGGGAATGTTGGGGGTGCACAAGAGGTTAGGAAGGACACAGCTGGGGCAGCTGACCCCAACTGACCAAAGGGATATTTCGTACCATATGATGTCATGCTCAGCAATTGAACAGAGGTGGAGGTTGGCGGGGCGGGCCCTGCTCAGGGACTCACTGGGCGACAATTGGTTGGTGGTGAGCAATTGTTTTTATTTTCATCACTTTCCTTTCTTGGGTTTTATTTTCCTCGCTCTTTGTTATTTATTTCATCTTTTCCTTATTTCTTTTTATTATTAAATTGTTTTTATCTCGACCCATGAGTTTCTTTCTCACTTTTACCCTTCCAATTCTTTCCCTATCCCACAGGGCTTGGAGATTTGAGTGAGCGGCTGCATGGTGCTTGTTGTTGGCTGGGGTTAAACCATGACAGAATGTTCATTTTTAAAAGTAGTAGGGCAGTTTGAGTGTTACAAAGTTAATGAAATAGTGCATTGTATCAGGATTCTACAGCTAGAAATAGCTTGTCCAGCTTTTAAAAGGGGAAAATTCTTGTACGTGGTGCTTCATTGAAGGGTTTTTGAAATGAAGCTTGTGTGATTTCTCCAGTTCTGCTGCCTGAGAACTCTCGGAAAGCAGAAAGTTCAAACTAGATGTAGAAAAGCATGTCCTTTTTGCTTTAACGAGTTGCTCATAGCTGAGCAGGACGTGGCACAAAGAAAACGATGTTTTTATTTTCAGCTGTCTGATAACTTTGAGAACGAGGTTCAAAGAAAGTTTTACTCCACCATCTCTGGGACTTCAGTGCCTGGTATAACAACCTAGTGCAGAAACAGAGAGCTTCGTAAAATGCTCTTTAGAAAATGCTTTATGATGATAAGGTTGGTCGTAGTCTGAATAATGGTGCAGCTTATCTGGGACTTCATATTTCATGAAGGAAAGTGGGAAATGACTGCTTTCAAAAATGTTCTATTTGCCCTTAAGAAAACAAGAGGGTTTTGGGGAACAAGCTGTAAGATTAGAAACCATGCTCTCTAGTCTTGTTGTACCATGGTCTCTGAGGTTCTGTATGTTTTACTGTTGACAAGGAATATGCCTGAGAGAAAAAAAAATTTAACCCAAACCAAAGGATTTGGTAGTAGACCTTTAGGTGTTATGCTTCATGCAGCGTGGTAATTGTTACATTGCAAGTTATTCTCATCAAGAGCTTATAAGGCTCCAAAATAGTCATTTCTGTGTAGTGGTTGTGCATGATGTGGTGGTTAAAAGCTTTTACTAATTTTATGGCTACAGAAATTATGGAGGCATGTATAAAATATTTGTTACATCCTTAATAGCAATTGAACATGTATGGTTTGCCTGCATCTCTGTGTCACGTTTGCACTTTTAAGTTACTTTCAGCAGATAATGATTGACCTTGTTTCATTGTGCTTTTTTTTCCATAAAACTTCATGTCTTAAAACTGGTGCCAGTAGAAGTGACTGCTCTACTTGGGACTTGCCAGTCTCTTCAGGCCGCTTTTTTTTTCCTGTAGGCTTCTGTGGTCTGAAATAGCCTTTGCAAACTATTCATGAGGAACCTCTTTGCGTGTCTTCTAGGGGATATTTTTATTTAGAGCTTATGCGACTTAGTTTTGCTACGAGGTCCTAGAGCTGAGAACTAGTGCTGAAAGAGGAATTTGCATCAGACCAGTTTTACTATTGGAAGATTCAGGCAGGGTTTTTAAAATTTCTGTTGAAAACCTGAACATTTTATGGAACTGTGTCATCTTGATAGAGTAAAAGAAAAAAATCTACATTAAGAATTTTGATTTAATGTTTAAGCTGGTCAGAATTTTAGTTTCAAACGTTTTCTGTTTTTGATCAGTTCATTTATATAAAATATTTTGTCTAGTTACGATACTGTTTAGCGTTATCATATACTGTTTTGCCTTACTGAAATACAATATTTTGATGGCCTGAATTTTTGTCTTTTTTTATTTTTATTTTTATTATTTATACGGAGAAGGTCAAAATACTGGCTTTTTGTGTCACTCTGGAGTAAAAACGAATTTCACTTGTTGGTACCTCTGGTGGCACAGCAATCCCTTTTCCCAACAGTTCTTGTGGGAACATGATAAAAGTGCACTTTTTCTTGCCAGTTTAGGTTTCTGAATTATTCAGTTGTAATCATAATGGCCTCATTTGGTAAGGAAATAGCATACTTCATGGGTAGCATGTGACAGATGAACTTAATTAATGCTTGGAGATTCAGTTTGGATTAGAATCTAGAAGCCCGAATGCTTATCTGAAATGTATCCAGGTGGCAGTGTTGGAACTCGTGAGAATTGAAAACAGACCTTCTCCAATTCTCCTGTGAGTTTTACTTACTTTTTTTTGGCAAGTGAGAGATGATCTGAGCTCAGTCTTTTATGATTTAATTTAACTTATGATTTAGCACGGTATTTCTTAGAGATCTTAGGTATTTCTATAAATAGTAGTCTTCTCTGCCAGGCAACTAAATCTAGATTTTGTGGTTTTCTTTTTTTCTCTACGGTGTACAAGATTTGTATATGCTCTGCAGAAATTTTATCCAATAGTGGTGACATGAGGTTACATACCAGCTTTAGTCCTGACATGCACACTGTTTTATAGCACACTTTTCCTAGTTATGCCATAGGTAAGATTTATGCATCAGTTTATACGTTTTCCAAGCCCATTTGAATTACAGGCAGGTTTCACGTAGAAGCTTTTCCTTTGAGCTTATGCAGCGTCTTTGCTTGCCCTAATACACTTGATGTACTATACGACAAACTTCTTAACAAACTTCTTAAAGTGCCACATTGGTAAAGGAGAGGAGCAGACCGGCCATTTCGGAGGTGCTGTGTCCTCAGGGCTCTGTATCCCACCTGGATAGGATGAGAGGAAACGGCCTCAAGTTGTGCCAGGGAAAGTTCAGGTTGGATATAGGAAAAACTTCTTCACAGAAAGGTTGTGAAGCACTGTAACAGGCTGCCCAGAGAAGTGGTGGAGTCACCACCCCTGGAGGTGTTTAAAAGACGTATAGATGAGGCTTTTAGGGACATGGTTTAGTGTTAGAGTTAGGTTATGGTTGGACTCAGTGATCTTAAGGTCTCTTCCAACCAAAATAATTCTCTGATTCTATGAATATACAGAGGGTACTTCCTGGAACACAAACAAACCTGTAGCATAGGCTTGAAGGGGGCAGAAAGGCTTACTTTTCTCCAAAACAGGGAGAACCGGATCACACCTTTGTTTTTATGCTCACCATTGCCCTATTTGCTCAAATTCTCCAACAGAGAATTCAAATTCTCCAACAGTGTATCTGGTTATCTGTTCAGTAAGCCCCATGCATGGGGAGCTTTCAAATGGTGCTGCGTGGGCCCACAGCTGGACAGCCCTGCTGCTAAAGCTCCATGTCCCCTTTGTGGCCTCAGCTCTACAGACCAAATGGCTCTTTGGCTGCCAGTTTATTCCAGCTCTGTCACCCCAGATGATCCAGCTACAAGAGAAGTAGTGCAGCTTTGTAGATATGATTGTGAATAAGCCAGGCATTTTTTTTATGGCCTGATGCTGCCAATCACGTATCATGCCCCTGGCTAACATGGTTTGCATTCTGCACTGAAGAACTGGGATTAGCAGGGCTGTAATAGCTGATGGGGTGCTGTTAGGTTATTAGCCCCTGATGGCTTGTTTGTGGTGAAGTGGTTGGTAGTTCTGAAATCTTATGGTTGCCTTTCACAGTGACACTACCTCATGTATTAATATATGGCTTCTGTAGTTCTACATCTGTCGTCTCCATGTCCTGCATAGATTACATCTAGTGATAATAAGTCATTTGTTAGTAGGCACAACAGAAACATGAAAAAGACCTTAAATTTACTGTGGAGTGGGAAAGCATAAGAATGTACGTGTGGGCTACTATTATACTATAGAGAAATGTAAAGCCTGTTTGCCTTTGTCTAAATGATTGAGCTGCTTCCCAGCTCTGGAGACAGACGGGCACAAGATCATGACATAACATCAGGATGAGAGAGTTGTGCAAGCCTCGTTGTGTCCCTCTGTGTGCAGTTACCATCGGAAGGACACCCAGAAGTGTCAGGCAGAGGAGCCAGCATTGGTTCTCTTTAAACATCTCTGGCCTGGATGAGTGGAGAACCACACCCAGGGAATAAGGTTGGGTGTGCTTACCCTGCAGCCTAGGGGGAAAAACTGAGGTGAATGACAGTATTTCAGAGGAAGAGGGAGCAGCAGTGCTGTGATGCTTTTTGTATACTACTGCACTGTAGTGGTTGAGGAACCTCAGGAACTGCCTTGAGAACACCATGCCTGCACACATGTGCACACACAGAGTAAGTCGTATCATGTCTACAGGAAAAGCTCAGTGAAAAGTGAATGGCTTCATTTGCAGAGTCCTCGTTATGCTCTCTACCAGCCCAGCTCCCCGTTTCTTTTTATTTTTCCTTGTGGTTGTTGCTACTATTTCACTGTTCAAGAAACACCTACAAGAGTGCTCCTGTGGTTAATTGAATACTGTTATATTTTGCAGAGGATGATAGTCACAAAAACTATAATGAATGTAGTGTATACTTTCAGCATTCCTGAGTAGGGCTGAAGGGAAGAGTTGCCTGACATTTCTGTTATTTTCCCATCTCTAGGAGTATCAAAAAACGTGTAGAAAGTTGCAGTCTCAGGCAGCATACTCTTAAATGTTTACTGTTATTTAGAAAGTCGAAGTAGAACACTGTCTTATCAATAGAGATACAATATACAAAGGTGTCCATATTAAAATAGAATCATCAAAGGAAGTGTTTCCTTGAAACTGCTCTGGGTTTTTTCCATTCTAAGTAGACACTTTTCTGACACAGTTTGTGTTGCTCTTCCTGGCTCTCCTGGCATAGACAAGGTGCTGACCAAGGGTCAGTTTATCACGGTGTCACACAGTCATTCCCCTGTTGCTGTGGCTGGTGGAGTTGCATTGAGAGTAACAATAGCTGGAAATGTTAAGGGGGATAATACTGCAGCAGACACAGCTGGTTAGTGCTGACATCTCATCCACTTTGCTATGCACCCTCTTCCAAAATTTGTTAGACACTGGTGATTTAGATACTGCATCTGTTTTGCCATTGTTAAAAAAACATTGGTTTTGGAATCAGACTAAATAGTGCAGGAAAACATTGGAGTGTTTTCTGAGCATGATATGTAACCTAGTGTAATGTAATTATGGAGACAGAAGTCAGGAGACTTGGAGGCAAACAGCTGAAAGATGGCTGGGTGTTTTATGTTTGATTAGTAAGTTTGTATTTGAATTAACATGAGCTTTAATGTGAATTTTAAAAGTCCATTCCTGTTTCTGAGGTGGGCTACTCTCTGTTATTCATAATTACAGTTCTGATGCCCATGGAACATACTGGGAGCGGTTCTTGGGTTCTAAACAGATGGGTTTGTGAAGGAAAATGTATTAGAAGTAAACAGGCATGACTGGGGCAGTGTGGAACAGGAATATGGTCTCAGTTTTCTCATAGCCTTGCTTAAATCTTCTGGACCTGACTTCAGCATCAGTGTACTATTTACTGTGATCACTTGTCCAGGGATGCTTGAACCACAAAAACAGCAGGAAAATTTTCATCTTGGATTGTTTATTGTTCCTGCCTGTATGTGAATTATATTAATTTTTAATCATAGCAAGAAAAGGAATTAAAATGAAATTGCAAAGAGCAAAGAAATTGGCAGTGCCTTTTTTTCCAATCTGTCCATGTGGGTTTTTTGTTGGATTCCATCTATTTAAGAGTAGTCCTGAGGATATCACGTATTCCACATATTCTTTTCCTCATTTCTCCATTATAAGTTAAATTCCAGTCTGATTTTTTGATGAATGGAGAGGCTCTGAAAATAGTGTTGAAAGAGTTATGTGAATAGACAGATAAGAAACCGATAAAGAATTTATTTGAATCAGTGTGAAAAATAAGCACTGTGTAAGGGCACATTGGGAGTTATAGAAGTTTTTCACAAAGAATCACAGAAAGGTTAAGGTTGGCAGGGACCTCTAGAGATCACCTGGTCCCACCGACCTCCTTGCTCAAGCAGGGCCACTTAGAGCTGGTTGCCGAGGGCCATGTCCAGGTGGCTTCTGCATTTCTCCAAGGATGGAGACTCCACCACCTCTCTGGGCAACCTGTGCTTGGTCACCCTCACTGCGAAAATCTGTTTCCTGATGTTCAGAGGGAACCTCCTGTGTTCCAGTTTGTGCCCATCTCTTCTGGTCCTGCCTCTGGGCACCACTGAAAACAGCCAGGCTCTGTCTCCTTTGCACCCTCCCTTCAGGTATTTATAGGCATTGACAGATCACCCCTGAACCTTCTCCAGGCCGAACAGTCCCAGCTCTCTCAGCCATTCCTTGTAGGAGAGATGCTCCAGTCCTTTAGTCATCTTCATGGCTCTTTGTTAGACTATCACTTCTTAGCTCCTTCTTCTTGAAAGGTGTGAAACCCACTCTTCCGTTCAGCTGTCAGAGTTCACGTTATGTCTGTGTTGTGTTCTCCTGGCACTCCAGGCTGAAGGACAAGTCCTTCTGAGAAGGTCATATATAAATTGAATTGTCTTTGGAAGAAGCCCACCCACAGTTCCAAGTTTGTAGATGGGCTGCGGAAGATGTTTCCCAGTTGGTGTTATGGTATTCAGAGATGATGGAGGATACTAGGTGATCTTTGTCCCCCATGTTTTTGTTTGGAGGAGAAACACTTTTAGTAAGTGCCCAGAAGGAACAAGAACAGCAATCCTCGGAAAGTCTTTCTGACACAGCTCTTAAAATTCAAGAGCTAAAAATAATGCAAACCCATAAAAGCTGCCATCTGACAGATGGTTTCACACTGGTTTTGGATAATCCTTCATCCCGAGTCTGTTGAGTTGGGCCTGAGATAGAGCTGCTGGCTGAAGGATGATTTGCCCTCGTTGTAGGCTGTTTTAGTAGTGCGGATCTCTTCTAATACTCATTGAAGTTCTGTTGCTGAAGTACTTGCTGCTTGTGGAGAACTGTCCTTCGGGTTTTATTAAAACTGTAAGGTCCAGATACACTTTCATACAAGTGGTAGGGGTGCTTAGGTAATTCTGAGAGTGAGATGGATTGAAAGGCTTAATAGTTGTTCCTTGTATCTAATTTAAACGTCGTGGATTATATCCTGTGGAAAAATTGTATTTGTATCTCACACAGCAATGATCTGGACTATTTAGCTTCTTGAGAGGTAGTAGTTCGGTATTACATCCTTTGGAATTTTCATCTACTTAACTGTTTGAAGAGTGTCTTTGTTAAGCGTGCTGATAAAGTTTGGTTCCTTTTTTGCACTAGCAAAAATTCTTACCTTTACCATACACTGTAGAATAGTTGTCACAGTTCAGGCTTTTGAAACAATATTTGATTTCTGTATTTTGAGCTTGTAAACAGTTCAATTTCTAAGCCAGAAGACACCGTATTGATACATTACTGCTTGCCATCACTCTGCTCTGTATAAATTTAGGAGTAGATAAAATGTCTTATTTACCCTGACCTGAATAATTCAATACATTGCTGTTATTCATATATGTAATCAGGAAAAGGGGGATTGTACAAATGCCATTCTAGCAGATAAATAAGCACATAGCACTACAAGCACTACAATAATACTTAGTCTTTTTTTTTTTTTAGAGTTTGGGACAAAGTTATTAGTGGGTCCTGCAAGATTCTTGTTTTTGTTGCTGTGGAGATATTATTAACCTTTAAAATGAAGATAATAGCACTGAATACTGCAGAAAAGATCACACAGTTTTTGGAAAATGTAAGTACTCTATTGTGCTTTGCATTACGTTTTGTGGTGTATAGACGTGTTACGGCCTATAAAGTCATTTGCCTGTTGCAAATATACCGTAAGATACTATTACATTGCTTACTGAGAATAGTCAGTTAGTACCAAGGTGAAGAGAGAATGCACAGGGATGAGAAAAATTAATTTTTTTTGTATCAAGACGTAAGGCTTTTGTAAAAGGAAATTATTTTTTGGCTTTGGGGGAATGTGTTAGCTATTTTGTATAGATTTGACAGTATTCCTTGTGATACTAAAGTGTTTTTGTGTGAAAATGCAGATGAGGTTAGGTTAGTTTTTCTGGAAGCTCCTTACAGGGTTGGTTTCTGGTACCTTTTCTGCTCCTTGCCTGAGTGTGAATCTATAAACCCAAGGTATGGTTTTTGTTGATATAAGGGTGGGATCATGAACTTGACCCTGAACTTTCCTTCTGTGAATAGTAATGAGCATCACATCAGGGTTGTAGAATCCCAACGTAACGTAGGTTAGTTAGAGTACATACTTTTGTCATCATGGATGGCCAGTGTAAGTTCTGCCTGATGTCAGGTTGAGGATGTGTGAAGTGTGAGATGCCTGTGTGGGCCTCTTACCATTTTGTAAATAAAAGCTTTTTGTCTAAAACCTGGAGGTAATATGGCACATGTAGGATGGAGGCACGGTGGGATGGTAGGGCAGGGAGATGTGATTCTAGATTAGTTATCTTTTATGTAAAGAGATAAAAGCTGAACTGGAAATGTAAAACCTTTGTTTTAAACAAAATAGTCCAAATAAAGTACTCTGACAAGGCACCTTGACCTGATCTTTTGTAGATTCCTCAAGATAACACTGACGCTATTGTCAGCAAAGCTGTTGATCTGTGGCGCACACACTGTGGGACTCCAGCACACTCAGTCTGAGAACGTTCTTCGCTTATGACGACCTGGCAAAAACCAGACATTTGAAAAGACATTTTGCCAATCTTCTCCATCCTAGTGTGATGGCCTTCATTTCGTTTTCTATGTAAAGATAGTATTAAAGCAGTTAATAGCATAGTGATCAATATGTAAATATTTTTCAATAAATACAGATGGAATGAAGGCACCTTGTGGTGGTGTGATCATATCCAGAGTGTTTCTTGGCCAGCCAGCCAGTATTCAGATTGCTCAGTGTGCTCTCTGGTTTTGGGTAAGTGAAACTAACTCTTGAAGGAAGGTAAATTGTAATTTTAAAATGGTTTTGTATGCCAGCCTATACTAACTAGTTACTACTCAGATGTGTTTTTAAGATGAGTTTGCTAAATGTTAGTCTGCTGGAACTCTTTGGTGAACAAGCACGCCTTTGCTAGAAATATAAATGTACTCTATTAATACTGTACATTTTCAGGTAAGTATTCTGAAAGAGGCCTCACAAGTTTGAGGATAGCACTGTGACCAGGGGTCATTTGCTTTTCTGAAGTGTCTTAAAATTCTTTTTATGTGTCAGCCAGCCCTCTGTGGCTCTACCCCCATCTGTGTACTTCATGGAAGATCCTCCAGAAAGGTGCATCTGTCCTATCTTAGAATGTAACTTGGGACAGGTATTGAGGAAATCAGTGGGATGAGCCAATATAATTCAGAATTACAGGCCAGTAATAACTAATGCCTCTGTTGAATGTTTGGCTCAGGGACTACGGAGAGAGGTTTTGCATCTTTACTACATTTATTTGCTGTTTCTCAAAGTTGTTGTAATTTGATTCTTGGTTAGATTTCAAGATAAATTTAATACAGAAATATAATTTATGATGTAATAAAAGCAGAGTGATTAGCCATAGATAGAGATGTGCTGGAGGACGAACTAGTCTTTTTCTTGTAAAAGTGTAAAATTCTATTTCTACAACTTGCATAGCCCAGGGAATCATATATAAAAATGTGTTGCCTGGAACTTGCTTGACTCAAATTGATGCTTACTCTGCCAGATGCCAAGTACGCTCATTGCTTTTGAAAGAATGTGTTTAGCTTGCACGCAGCATAGTGCAGACTTGAAAGGCTTTAGAAACTTAACTTTTCTTTTAAACTAGGTGAGCTTTACTTTCCAGCACATTAGCTGGGGAAGTATGGAGCTTGATTCAGGTTACACCTAAAAACCTGGGTAGATTATTTGTGCTGGATTCCGAGATGCTGCTGTTGGTGTTCCTGAAATGCCTGAGCTTACCCAGTTCAGAAAAAAACCCTTGTGTCTGCTTTCAAAGCCATTTCTGTGTCCACACTGTAGCGTAATCCGTTTAGTTCCCTTCAGATAGGAGCTTGTTTTGCTAGTGTAGGTGTGAGAGCTGGGGGATGTGGGTAGGAAAGAGCACATACGTTCTGTGAATAACAGAACTGTGTTCTGTAACATGCAGTATGCAAGTTTTTCCAATAATGGCCGCTGGTGCAGTCGTAGAGATTACCTGTGTAAACATTTTTCTCTCAGGCCGTACAGTTTATTCACAAAACCCCTGAAGTTACGTATGCATTATTCAGGCCTTTACACTGTCGATTACTTGGTCATTAAAAAAAACGAGCGCTGATGGTACTGAAGGTGTTGAGCAGTTTCAGCCCTGAAAGAGAATCAATAACTCATATTCTGTGAAGAGAGATGCACTGAATCAGGATTAGAAGTGCCAGTTAGTGTTATTGCTTCCAGACTTGCCAGTGGGTGTTCCTCCAATTGCTGTTTGACTGTTTAGCTTTTAAATTAAAGCCTTTCTCCATCAATAGGCAGGCCCTGGAGCTGCACGGATGGGAGGCAGAGATCTGCTTTCACAGAAGCACAGAATGGTCGAGGTCAGCAGGGACCTCTGAAAGTCGTCTGGTCCAACCAACCCTCCTGCCCAAGCAGGGCCACCTAGAGCCACTTGTCCAGGACCATGTCCAAGTGGCTGTTGAATGTCTACAAGGAGGATACTCCACCACCTCTCTGGGCAACCTCTGCTAGTGCTCGGTCACCCTCAGTGAAAAATCTAAGTGTTTCCGCATAAGCAACAGCAACTGTACTTGAACATTTCGGTATATATGAGATGGATCCTCAAATGCTGCTCCACTTTCATGTCAGCTGAAGTGTGTGAGCAGCTTTTTCAGTTTCACATACAAAGAAAGAACGGGAGTGTTTCCTTAATGGAGTGTGCTATTTATTCTGGGCTCTGCTGAAGGAGAGGAGTTCTCTGGAGGGTGGATGGTGGTTTAACGCCATGCTTCCTTCACTGATCTGGTAAGAGACATTTATGCATATCTTAATGGATCCATTTCCAAGCTTTCAGTATGGATTTATGAGGGATACAGTTTATGCAGAAAACTTCCTGAATTCCCAAAAGACCAAAAGTATGAAATCTGGCTAACTTGCGCTGAGTTAATATTTGGTGATGTCTGCTCAGTTGAACATAATGCTTCAGCTCAGGACCAGCTTCCCAAGAGAGCAGAACAGCAAAATGTGAGCTTCCACTGTCCCCAGCATGTGATGGTCAGGGTGAGGTTGAGGCACGATGCTTCTCAAGTCCCAGCCTAGAGCAGAGTCCACCGTTTGGGAAGCCTTGTTCTGTGCCTCCAGCGATTGTGACCATCCTGGAGTTCAGCACAGGTGGGGAACACTTGCTCTTTGGTCTCTTGAACTAGAACAACGCAACGTTTGTGGTGTCCAGCTGGGCGCTTTTAGTGGGCAGTCCAAGTCTGCTTATCTACCTACTATGGACTACTGGTTCCTTACACAGGTTGTTTTGAAGTTGAGCCTCCTGCTGAAACCCCAGGCTAAGTAATGTGGGGAAAGCGTTAGTTTTGCTATTTGTTTTCTGTTAGCTCCATGTCATTGCAACAGGAGTGTGGTAACAAGTCATCTGATGGTTGTCTTTCCTGAGAAGCTTGAAAATGAGATATTTTGTCTTTATTTACGTTATTTGTCCTTGACTGGCTGAGTATCTAACTGCTTGCTGCATGGTTGTTTATTCATATAGAAATAGCGGCTAAGTTTGTGTTTGGTGTGGGGTGTGTGGTGTGTTTTTTGTTTGTTTTGTTGTTCTTGTTTTGTGGGGGTTTTTGTGTGTGTGGTGTTGGTTGGTTGGTTGGGTATTTTTCCCCTTCTTTCCTTCTTTTTTCTTTATTTTTTTTTTCCCCTGGAGACAATTGAGACAACATTGAAACATTCACTTTGGAGGATGAAAACTCCCCCTCACGCCTCCCCCTGCCAAATATCTTTGTGGGCTTTGCAAACAATAAAAATAAGCTTAATTTGGTCCAGCTCTCCCCTCAAGCAGTACTTTCTCTCTCTCCAGAGGGGTTTAGAGCAATGCCACATGTCTGTGCATGCACCGGTTCTTTTCCAGCTGACGTCCAAATGTGATGGAAACTGCAGATAAGAAAAGTAATGGCAGATGTCAGAGGATGATGCTTGAAAAATGATGAGTGATTTGAACTCCAGTTAAGGGGCCTTAGAGTACGTAAAGAAAAGCAGGAGAGTATGGAGACAGAAGTGGCTGAAATACGGTGAAACAGAGGCTGATAAAGTAAGTAGCAGTGATACAGAGCAGCTTTCTGTGGGTAGGCGATCAACTTCCATCGCCCCGCGGGACAACTTCAGTTGAAGACGATGCCTTTCCGAGGACCAGAGCTCCTGACCGCACGGCACGAATTTACTGAAAGGCCAAGCTTTGGTTCGTTCTGCCACTTGGAGAAGAATTTTGCAAGCAATTTTGTACAGTTTGTAGGCAGCGCTTGCCGGCGTGGCCGTAGGGGTGGTGTTGCACCACCTGCACCTTGCCCTGACAGCCGTGGTGGTATCTGTACACGCACCAGCAGCTGCCAGCTCACACAGCTCAGGAGCAGGGTGGCCGCTTTGTCCCACACAGACCAGCTCGACTTGTCTGGAAGCCTCGATCCAAGGGGTGAAGGGGGGAACTGGTGAGGAAGGTGCTGGCAGAGGAATCTCACCCAGGCTGCTCAGTGGGCGCTCTGCCGCGGTCGTGTCCAGCAACGTGGGCTTCCAGTCCCTTTGTGCGATTTGCTCAGTGGGGTCAGCATGTGTTTCTCTTCCACCCTCCTGCCCCCCCCCAAAAAAAAAAAAATTAGATGCCTTATGGCCATTACTTTGGACTGAAGATCAGTTCTGGGGCATGTGTGCACTTGTGTATGGATCTGGCTTTTGCATTCTAAACTGGTTGTTAAACACACACTCTATCTCGTACCTATCCATGTATGTAAAACTTCGACACTTATCAAATAGATGTTAGAATAGAAATTGTTGTGAAGGGACTTGAACATAAGACCTATGGGGAGAGGCTGAGGGAGCTGGGGTTGTTTAGTCTGGAGAAGAGGAGGCTTAGAGGTGACCTCATCACTGTCTATAACTACCTGAAGGGATTATAGCCAAGTGAGGATTGGTCTCTTCTCCCAGGCAGTTAGCAATAGGACAAGGGGGCATGGGCTTAAACTCTGCCAGGGGAAATTTAGGCTGGATATTAGGAAGAAATTCTTTACAGAGAGAGTAGTCAGGCATTGGAATGGCCTGCCCAGAGAGGTGGTGGACTCGCCATCCCTGGAGGTTTTTAAACTGAGGCTGGACATGGCACTTAGTGCCATGATCTAGTAAACAGACTAGAGTTGGACCAAGGGTTGGACTCGATGATCTCTGAGGTCTTTTCCAACCCAGTCGATTCTGTGATTCTGTGATTCTGTGATATCCCATTAACAGTGGATGTTGCAAGAGAGCAACTGCGGAGTGCCCCTGGCTGCCGGTTGTTCCTGTGGGCCTGATCTCCTAAGTTGTTCTGAGGTGGTTTGAAGCTGCTGGTAAAGGTGGCACAAACACTCTTGCTGAGCTGCTCACCAGAGGCTGCCTGTTTAACAGAGAATTGATTTTTTTTCCAGCCCTCCTCTTTTGTTTCCTGCATGAAGGTGGCATTAGATTGCAGTTAGATTGCTAGTAATTACATGGACTTCGCTGAAGACACAAGTCTCGTTCCTTAGACCAGTTTTATGAAATGCCTCAGTTAAAACATAAAAATCCCCACTATATAATACTGCTACAGAAGCTGTAGCTAATTGTGAGGGAAGGGGATCTGTAATAAAAAACTAGGATTTTTTTTTTTTCTAACTTCATTTATTTATCCAGATCTCGCTGGATAGCAACAAACTTGTTGGCTGCTGGAATGGAAACACATACAAATGCACACAAAAAAAGCTTGTAAGGTGGTCAGCAAATACTTACCCAAATGGAAACAAACAAAAAATTCTCAGTACCAGAGTTCTGAACACGTTGTACCTCCGTATCAGCAATGGAAAGGTGCAGAATGTGGTCACTTAAAGTCTATGGACCTTTCATTTCTGTGTAACTGAAGTCTCTGTGTCCATTGGGAAGCGAGCTGCTTCCATCTGCCAGCTACAGTGAGGATGCTGGGTGCCACTTGTTTATTTGGGTCAGAATTTTTGCACCATGATGAAAACTGAACAGCCTAAGCAGAGCTGCTACCTTGTGTCCTTTCTGCAGAAGGCCAGTGAGAGTGTTTGAAGGTACCCGCATATTCTTGTGAAGAAGGTTTTTCCTCCCTTTCTCAACGCACAGCTGCTGCAGTACGTCACAAGCTGCAGTGCTGTGCAACCACTGGAGCTACTTAGGGAAAATTACAAAAAAAAGGACGAAAAGGTGGCACAAAAGTAGCTGGATGTGCAGGTACGGCTCCTGTGCTGAGCAGCAGGAGCATTTGTTGGTACTACACAGCAGCATTTTCTGTAACCACAGGGCGTTGCATATTGGACAGAGACCTGCGGACAGGGGAGAGTTGAGTCGGTGAACGCTGCACATGGACTCTGGCAGCAGTGCTGCCCTGTACTGACAACACTGTGGGGAGAAGTGTTTTTTGGGGGGAGCGGGGGGGGTATGTGTGTCTAGTGCAGACTGTTTTGTTCTTTATTCGGCTGGTGTTGGGTCCAGCTTTAGCAGCTGAGGTGCCAGTCGTCTTCCTTTGCTGCACCAGCTTGTGGGGATGGCACGGGCGGCTCAGCCGATGCAACGTCCCGTCGATCTGTGCCCGTAAGGTTTGTCACGTTACCAGTCGCTGGGACACAGGCTGATAAAATACACAGCACAGGAATGCGTGTTTGTTTTTTTTTTAAATCATTTTTTTTTTTAAGAAACTGCATACATCAGAGACAAACAATAATTTAAATAGCATGCAGTTTCAGTATGTACAAAAGCTAGGACATAGAGATCCAGTTTAATTTTTTTCTAGTTATTTACATAATTTTCATACAGCCATAATCTGTTAAATTACAATACTGGAAGAGCACATGATTGACAGCCACCACACTCACTCCTATACAAAGACAAACTATATACATACACTTGGATATCAACTGGAAAAATGCAACTGGTGCAGGAGTAACTGGGACACACGGGAAAGCAGGTAATGTGCCCGTCACCTCCTCTTTGTTTACAGAAGTTGTTCCAAGCTCGAGCAGACCGAACACCTGGGAAAAAATTATTTGTCCCCCTTCTTCTTTCCTGACTTTCTTATTAGCCTAGTCATCTCCCATGGCTATTTATACAAAGTGGTTTTTATTTGCAGGCACGTTAGGGAGCCCCTATTCACGTGTAACTGTGGGTTTCCATCTCGCCCATCTGTTTTTGTGAGCGCAATCTTTCACTAGGCATGCTGGACGTGCTCCCCCCCATTGGTTTATAGTGTTTCCACGGTACAGACGGCACTGTAGAAATAACGAAGGGCGAGTTTGGTGACTAGTTGCAGTGATGACAAAGTCCTGTGCTTACATAGAAGCATTAGGCTGAAATATATGTGTGTTATGGGCTCACTAAAGATTCAGTTAACATAAAATAGTTAAAAGTCTATTATATTCTTTCCCCCACTTCCTTCTCTTCTGATAAATGCGGCCTAGGACTTGTCTGGATACAGAAGCTGACCTGCCCTGTCACAAATACATCACCGGGTCCCTGTAGCCCATTGCTGGTGATGGCAAAGGTGGGAGGGCAGTCTCCTCACCATCACTTTCTTTTTTTTAAAACAATCAAAACTTTTGTCTAGACATTTTGGAATTGCTTTTCCAATTCCTGCCACCTCCCCAGCCCCTATGGTTTCCACCTCGTCTTTCCAGAGGCTGTAGAACAGACATCACATTACTTGCACATTTGAAGGTATGAATAGCCCATCAGGATTCAGCAGATTATAACCAAAATGTTTTTATTCCTTGAGTCTAGAATATTATCTCCATTATCAGCCCTGGAGATGGATGATTGGAATAGTCATGGTTTTTTGTTGTTCTATGCTGATTTTTCCATTCTCTAAACCTGATGTAATATTTTTATTACTACTATTAATCTCCTCTTAGTATGAATGAGGATGACTGGTGTTAACTGCAGTGTTAACCTAGTCTTAGCAGAAATGTTACTTCTCTTTGCATCTTGCATGTAATCCAGGTTGAAGGGGGACAAATCACATCTGGGTTTGTTTCCTTTTTCTTTTTTCTTTCCTTTTTTTTTCTTCCTTTTTTTTTTTAATTCCCCACCCCAACAGAATCACAACTACTTTACTGTGGTAGAGATGGCTTTCACAGATGAGAAGATAAGTGTTCAAGAAGACAGATGTAAAAAAAATAAGGACTAGCTGACTATGTGTTCCCCAGTCTGCTGCAACTTCCCATGGATGCCAGAGGCGGGTGTGCAAACTGAAAGGCTGTTGACAAATGCCTCACCAAAAGGGTAACTTTGCAAAACACCCAGACCCACTGAAGCTAAAATGAGGTGAAGTGCCCGTTCTGCAATGCTTAACTACAGTGCCAAACACTTTATATGGCTTCTCTCTCCTTGCTCTGCTTGCAATTCAGGAGAAATATGGCAGTTCTTCCACTGTGTCCTGTTGTCTGCTCAGCCAGGAGTTAACATAAAAATAACAAATAACGAAATAACAAAAAAAATATAAAAAAGCTGCATGTAGCTGCCCTGGGGTCAGGATGAATCCTGAGGCAGGCAGAATGTGACAATTTGCTAAGTGGTCAGTAGGGACCTGCCTCGGGCCCATCTGGACGAAGGCAGGGTGCTGGGGAACATCTGGCCATCCTGCAGGACTTGGATGATGCGTGCCAAAAACAGCGCCCAAGGGTTTGTTTAGGCCATCAGACAGGCAGGTGTGGATGCTGCAGGGACCATGCCCCTCAGGGACAGTGGCAGTACCCACCCGTTGTCCTGGGGGCTCCAGCACCAACAACGCACTGACAACAGCAGTCTGCTACTTCCACCTCTTTCCTCTTCATTTTGATAATAAAATGGAAAAAAAAAAAAAAAACAAACCCAAAAAATCTAATTTTTCTTCCCACCAGCTTACTGAGTCCTTTGGTTTTCGTCACTGCCGCTCCATGAATGGTCTCCTTCCCTTTCACACTGAACCTCTAAGCTGCACTGCCAGGGCAGGTGTGGGATTCATACTAGGAACATGGGCGCTTGTTGCTCTTCAGAACAGCTGTGTTGCAGAGCCTCTTCCTAATGCAATGTGTGTGTATTCAAAAGGTTTGTTTTTCTTTTCTTTTTCCCTTTTTAAAGCTGTGATGCAGCCTTGTTATGCATGCACCTGTATGTGAATGAATTTAAAAGCGTGAACCCCAGCTTTTCATGAAAATAACCCCAAAGCAGTGTATTCCTGGTTAGTAGGTAAGTGCTGTCTTTGCTGCACTGAGCTGATAACATCGCACATTACAGGCTTTGGCTGCTGCTGAACTTGTATCTAACGCAACTGTGAGCGGGTGATACAGGGATCACTGTGTGTGTTTCTTCAGAAATCATTACCCAGTCTGGGCAGCACGTCACAGGAGAGGCATGCTGCCCCAAAAAGCCACGCACCAGAAACTAGCTGGTAGCATCTTCAATCCTTCAACAGCCAATTCTTACTCAACAGCTAATTATCCATAGCGTGCCAAGGATGGCCACAGATGAGTACGAAATGCTTCCGCTTGTCTCTGATGGAGAGCAAATCTGTGAGGTGATGAGTCCCATCGCTAAGCTAAATGGAACATGATAACCTGACTCATTTGTGGGGGCTGGATGCTAGAGCAACTCCATGGGCTATGTGCAGGTCCATTTGCTTTACTCCTGCAACCAGAAGAATGAAACAGAGGCCTGAGAAGAGGCAGGAGTGTTGGCATTATGCAGTATTGGCCATTAAATGCTCACATGTTAGAGGCTTCTTGGCCTTCAATCAGTAAAGGGCAATGTTAGCATGACATTGGGGAGTAGAGAGGGGGCACAGGACGGTGGATAGATGCATGGAAGACAGCAAGAAAGGAAAAAAAAAAATAATAGAAATAACAGCACTGTAGTAAAAAACTTTGGCCTCTCTGTTCAAACTGTCAAAGCAAAATAGCCATTGTCCTGAAGTAATAATCTGGAGCTTCTTACAGTAATGTTGCTACAGTGCTTTGGGCCAGTGGCCCAAAACATGGCATAATCGTTTCTTGTTAGGGCTGGAAAGGAATCCCAGGCAATGTTTGCCCCAGATTGCTGGAGTTATACTAGTTAAGGACTTGATTCTGGGATGTGCTGGCCAAAGGTCAGAAAAGCACTTACACGTGTCCACCTTCAGTTAAGCTTGCCAGACATGTTCACGAATGCAGTGAGGCTGTTTGTGTGCTTACGTAGCGTTAAGCACACACTTAAGTTGGCAGGTAAACCAGGCCCAGAGTGACCAGCTCTCTGAGCTCTACTAGTCTGTGTGTCAAACCACTATAATAAAAATAAATTAAAACCAAACCAGAACACCTCTGAGTTGCTGTCCTTACGCCTCAGCTGTGGGTACCAGCGACAAGTCCCACCAATCCATCCATACCAATGCACCAGGCTCCTTGTGTCAGGCCAGGTAACGCGATCTGTCGCGCTTTTCTCAGTACGCCTTTAGGATCAGTTCTTGAAACACCTGATACAGAGAGGACAGATACCCCTCATCAAACCCCCAGTTCCTCCTGTCCTGTGTTCCTCTGCAGAGCGGGTGGGGGCCTTGCCTGCTGCGGGGCGTGCGTCAGCTCTCACACAGTCAGGAGGCTTGTGTGTGAAAACAAACTAGAAGCTGAGTGAATGCCGTGCAGTGACCATGAAGAGATGGGTTCTGCTTGCTTGTCCTCAACATCCTTGTTGCTTACGGCTGATGGGTTCACGACTCGGTTTAGAAAATCACACTTGAAAGAGATGAAAAACAGACAGTTGCTAGAACTGACCCAGCCTTCAGTAGGGAGTCCTGTTCTTTACAGGTGATGCCTTTTTTTCTGCGTGGGAGCTGAGCGGTGCCTATTGAATGGCCATGGATTTCTCCAGGGAAAGAAATACCTTTCTAGTCATGCACGGTCACAGATGAGCTGGGCCGCAGAGTTTTGCTCCTTCTCTGTCCTGGCGAGGTGCTCGCAGCCTGAAAGGAGTGTTTGGTATAAGTGCTTTAGTGCCATAGGTGTTGGTCTTTTGGGGACTTCACCCAGGCCTGTGATTCCCTGAACACCATCTCGGGGCTCTCTGGAGTTGATGACGGAGCCTTGTCAGGATGAGGGGTGCCTGAAGGCGGAATGGATGCACCGCCAGCTGAGCTTGAACATGTATGGCAAATCCACATGCCAGGAAAGTCTTACAGATAGATGCCAAGTCTTGGCACAATTCCCACCAGGGGTATTTTCTGTTATAGAAGCTTGAACCAGCAGGTCTGATGATGCTGCAGTACCCATCACATGTAAATACAATTTTCCTTTTTTTTTTTTAATATTTATTTTTCTCCTCTTTTTTCTTTTTTTTTTTTTTTTTTTTTAAAAAAAGGCAGTTCAGAAGATTTACATCGTACGTAACAGGGAAGTGAATAATACCAGCACTTATGGTTCCTTTTAGTTATGAAGACGGCATAGTAGTCAGGTAGAATTGAACTGCTACGGTCTATGAAACCTAAAACCCAAGGGGGGGAAAAAAAAGAGAAACAGTAAGATAATATCCTCACATGCATGCTGTACATTAACAAAAAAAAAAGTTGAGCACTAATTGCTACAGTGACACAATTAGGCAGCTCAATTCCTGCAGCATTGACATAGCTGTGCTGGCGCTGCAGACCCCAAACAGACACTCACATGTCCTTGGTCCTCGCCAGACTCACAGGTCGTAGGCATCAGCTGTTTGCACCAAAATCTACCAGGGACAGACTTTGGGTCCATCCTATTAGGTCCGTGAGTGAGTCATTTCAGATCAGCTAGTCCTTTTTTAGACAACACCATGCCTGATCCCACAAAAACTGTCTGGTTTAGACAAACCTTATGCTCTTCCACCAGAAAGATTTACAGAGAGTTTAAGTATGATTATTCCTCGATGTCGGAGTCTGAAGAGACAACTCAAGCTAAAATGACCACCCCCTCTGCAAGTGCACCCAGTGTCAGGATGCCGGGGTTTGTCAGGTCTGCAAAGAGATTTTTTTTTAAGCTGTGTTTTTTTTCACTCCATCATGAATTAATTAATGTGTCCCACTAGTAAAGCAATGCTCACATTCTTTGCTCAGCTCATGCCACTGCTTAATGACACGAATAGCTCATTACCTCGCTAATGATTTTGTAATGGTGATTTATCTAAGTTTGTTTAAGGGAATGGCTCTATTTTGTTTAAGCATGCTTCCTTCCAGTGCACATTTCCTGAGGCCACTTCACTAACCAGTAGGTCCTGCTGACTCAGACAAACGCTTACTCCAATTTCTATTACATTAGCTGTTATCTCTAAGAATGCCTGGCCCAGACTTAGCAAGTCAAAGCCACTCAGTGGCTTTCAAATACAAACCGGGTCACCTCAGAGGGTCACTGCTCACCCCAACACTGGAAAAGAAGTGAAATACTGCCCAAAAACCTGTGAAAGCCAAGCAGCTGGAGAGACTTACGGAAAACTAAACCAGCTTCTGTGTTCGTGGGATGCTGAAGGCCTCACGGAAATCTGTGGAGCTCTCAGTGGGGCTCAGCTCCTTGCAGCAACAACCCCTTTTAAAACAGCCTCATCTTTTCTGAATTTGTCACCACTCTCCTGGAGGAATGAGCCCAGCAGCCCTCAAAGGCTCATTCACAGGGGTCAACAGAGCCAGGCCAATTGCACACCCTAAAGCTTCTTCCAGACCTCGTGGCTCAAAGGCAGCCAGCTAGTCTCCAGCAGCACTCCCTTACTACAAACCCCAGTGCAACCACCCTAGCACATGCTAGGAAGCAGAAGGGACATCGTTTCTGCAAGGGAATATATGCATAATACATGCAGTGAATTTTAATATAATTATTAATTTATACACATAAAAATCCTCTAGTACAAAATTAATTTTCCCTTAAGCTTCTCTGTATTTCTCTTAGAGTATTAACTGCATTTTTTATGAACACCTAGCTGATGAACATATTAATACAATGGCAGCTCCAGTTTTGCATCAGATCTCGCTCTCATTTTTCTTCAATACCTAACACTTTAACGTTTAACAATGAGTGGGGGGCTAATGTTGATTTGCAAAGGCCTGACTTCAGCTATCTCAGCATCAAAGCCAGAGCAGACTCAGCACAGGCTGTATGAGGGGATGTGTCCACATCCCCCAGCATGTCTCGGCTGTAGCCTGTCAGAGAGGAGGGCTGTTAGTTTGGGGTCATGGAAAATTCATCCTGTCTCTACCTTTTTAACTAATAAAGAACACAAGTCTGATGAGGAATGTTTGAGGGAACTGGGGCTGTTTATCCTGGAGAAAAGGAGGCTGAGGGGAGACCTGATCGCTGTCTACAACTACCTGAAAGGAGGTTGTAGCATGGAGGGGGTTGGTCTCTTCTCCCAAGTAACAAGTGATAGGACGAGAGGAAATGGCCTCAAGTTGCGCCAGGGGAGGTTTAGATTGGAAAAAAATTAGGAAAAAATTATTCACGGAAAGGGATGTCATNTATGCTGCCACTGCATCGCCTATGGCAGGACTGAGTGATCTGTGCTTGGGATGTGCGTAGCATGGAACATCCACACGGTCAGCAGGGTATGATCATACACTCACTCATACTTGGTTACATACTGGCTCTACAAGAGGTTCCCTGTCGTCCTCCTTCAGACACACACACTATTTACTTTTGATATTAGAAGAACAGACATGCAGTTAGAGCATGAGGATTTAAAAAATAAAACAAAAGGAGGTTACACTGTATTAAACAGATGGCATGTGTCCGCATACTGCCACCTAAGAAAGCAGCATGAGGTCATCTGTGCAGTTTTCTTTTACAGCCCCTAATTCTAAATGTTGTTTAGATCTCATGGTGTGTTCAGTGGGTGTTGGAGAAACAGCTGCTGGTTCTTTTTTTCTTTCTTTTCTTTTTCTTTTAAAAAACCTATTCATTGATAGTCTTAAAAAATTAATCTCAGCTTACCTTGTTAGATGCCTACTTAATTCATGAACTTCCATTTCAGTGCTTTTAAATTCATTAAGCTCTTTTCGAATGGCTGCCTGCAAAGGACAAATAAACTCATAAATGTATAAATGAGAGAGATCAAAATAAGTTCACTTTGTTCTCAAAACAGTGTATTAAAAGTGAAGCAGATAGATAACATTATCAGAGAGAGAAAGAAAAACATATAAAAAGACTTTAAAATGTGAAAATGAAAAAAGATAAACATGTTCTAAATCACATAAAGGGAACAGATAAATGCTGCAGTTGAATGACTCAATTTGAAAATGTATCGTAGACAATGCAAGATACAGAAGCCAATTCTGGCTTATTACGTAAAAACTTTAATGTACAAAATCCGAATTAGCATAAGCATGAGACAAAAACGTGTACCGGAGTTTCTCAAACACTGTGGTCTGTTTCAGAGTTGGACTGCGAGTAAACTGGGCCTGGATCTCACCAGACTCGTACTTGAGATGCCTCCTGCCTTTATGCAGTCCTGAATTTCCTCAGGTGAAGTTACCTAAGGTGGCTGAGCTCACTTGGCAGGGAAAGAGGAGAGCCAGGCTCCCTGCCCTCCTCTCCGCCCTCTGCCTCCCTTCTGACCCAGCCGAACTGATTCAATGCACTAATCCAGCACAAAACCAGCCACAGGCAGTCATATTCAGCACCAGCAGGAGACCCAGGTACCTACAGCCTCCGCGGTTTGTCCATGAGGGAAAAGAAAACCAGGGGGGATGGCAGGAAGAGGAATATTGAAGAATTAAAAAAAAAACCCCAAGGGGTGACTTGGAGGGACTCAGTTTTGTGGTGGAGAGGGTGCTCAGCAGAACGGGGCTCAAGTCCCAAGCCCCAACATCAAGACTTCTGACAGCCATGAGATATTTGCAGCTCATAAGTGGGTTTCACTGGGAACGTATGGAGCAGAAGTGCAAGGTGGCTGGTGTGGCCAAACACTGCCAGGGACCCAAGCTGCGTGCTGCTGCCTTTCCACGGGATGCTGAAAACACCAGCATCAGCTGCTGCACGTGGCTGCTCCAGCTGGCGGGACTCCTGTCTATAAGGAATTTCTCCCGATGAAGGAAATCTAAACTCGTATGAACAGCACGAGCCCAAGAGAGGGCTTTTGCAACAGCCATGGGTCTGGCCACTAAGTACCTTTGCCTTGACAAGTCCTTAGCGATAGGTTTTGTGAGTGTGATCTAGAGAAAAGGCCCCTTGTGCTCCTTCTGCACAGGTTTGGGTTTTTATTTACCTTAGAAATGCCTGTCAGGCTCTGCCTCCATCTATCAGGACAGAGTGAGGGCAATGCAGCAGCTCAAGGGCCTACCTTCAGCACACCAATTTGCTGCTTAAGTGACTGTGAAAGAGGCCACGTTGACTGCTGGCTCCCACGAGGTCTGAAATCTGCTCCCCCCTGCATCCCTCTTCTGTTGGAGGGATTTAGAAGTGCCCTTTTTATTCCCCTAACAGTCAGAAATGGTAAATATGAAGTCGGACTGAAGGCAGTTCCCTACCTCTGGCACACAGAGCAAGATTTACTGACAAAGAGAGAAGTCCATTACTGAAATCTATTTTTGCAATAAATCTAGCCTGTGCTGACCAATGAAGATGGTTATTGAATCAAAGCTCTAGAAGAAAATAATCTTTTACAGGATGTTGCAGCTTTGTCAGGCATTTTAGAGTTGCTTCCAATTTGTCTGGCTATTTTTTCCAACAGTGGACACAGCAGTGGGAAAAAACAGGTGATCTGAATGGCAGAAATCAAAATACTGCCCACATGACCCAACTCCCCAAACCCAAGATACCTGCTTCCTTATGCCATAAGGGACATTAACATTAGAATGGCAAATGTTTCTTCTTTTCCTGCTTTGCTGAGAAAAAGGTTCATTTGGAGAACTTAAGCCCTTTGCTCTGTGTATGGACTTTGCACATGCATTATAAACAAGAAAAAGTAACCTCAAAGTACTTTGCCTTAATACGGAATTCTTTACCAAGCTACCCTTGACAGTGGTATTTAATACTCCTTCTTTTCATAGGGTGAGGAAGGACCTCTCTGGATACCAAATCTTCTCTTTTCTCCATGCCTTTCATCCCAGACAGGGATCTCTCAAAGGCTGCAGAACCAGTTGGAGATTTATTCCTTCCCTCATCTAACAACTGGGAGAATATAACCAAGTCAGTTGAATAAGGTCTTGTCCAACGTGTTGAGGTAAAATGGGAAAAGCTAATTTAACCCAATGGTCTGTGGTTATGGTCTTTTCAGATCAGTTTATGCTACATTAACTTATCCAAAGCTAAACTAAAAGAGCCCTCTGTCAAGAAGAAAACCAGGGGTCCTTTGATAAAATTATACAAGTAGAACAGGCTGCCCTTTCCTCTGTGAATAAAACCAAGAGGAGCATCAATGAGTGGCGTGGCCAGGAACTCTGCTCCTGTCTCTAAACATTGGACATCACAGTCTCCACTGCTGCATGAGTCCCACAACGCAAATAGACTAAAGTCATGGATCAGTCTCATAGTCCGCTTTTCTGACAGTGGCCATAAAATGTTTAAGTCTTCTTCCTGAGGCACCATTAAGACCCTCAGGATATTACTGTTATAATTTGCCAGCAATTTAACTCCTCTGCCACCAGAGATGTCACTCAGAGAAGGTCTCACTGGTGCTTAAGACAGCCTACTCGATACCAAACACACAGCCTTCCTTCGTCTGCAGGGCTCATGTGATCTTGGTTTAGTGCTTGAAATACTCCGTGGAACGGGGCAGAAATCCTGAGGAAACACCCCTGTCATAACACACTAGAGAGAAGTTTCCTGGCTTCAGTGGGAGGTGCTTTTGCCAATTATGTGACCTGCTGCCATTTGTGCACCCAGGCCTGCTCTGTCCTGGCACAGCAATTCTGGCAACTGCTGCTGTCACACCGCTCTGCTTGGTCTTGCAGGAGCTCTCAGCCGGCAGCATTATGTGGCAAGACCAAAACCAACAAACAAGCAACAGGGTTCGGGACCTCTCCTCAAATGGCTTGATATTATCTCCTCTCTGTTTAACTGGCTTGTTCCTGGTGTCCCACACATATAGGAGCCTTCTTGCCAAAGATTCGTGACTCAAATAACAAACCTTGTGAATGGGAAGAAACCACAGGTGTGTTGGGAAGGGAGCTCAGGTGGAGGTTTATTCCTTGACATCCTGAAGGATGCTGCTTGCCGTGACAGGCTCTAGCTATTCAGATCATGGCTCTCCACTTCAGATGAAGTTGCTCCACTTACTTTGTCAGCGGCTGTGAGTCGTGTCCAGGGTTTGTCTGCCCTCCTGTCATAGTCCTGCGCGTCTGCCACTTCCACGTAGTCACTGAAGCGGATGAGGATCTTCCTCTCACGTAGCTCTTCTACCGTGGGCCTCTGACTCAGCTGCAGGTTTGAGGAAGGAGTGGAAAAAGACATGAGGACTTCACTTTTTCCTTGCAGAGTGCTGCTTGGGGATTTATCTTACTACAACCAGAGTTATGATAATAAGAGGGTTCAGACATTTCTGGTACCGTTTTTTTAATCAACCTTTCACAAAATTGCTACTTGGGAGATAACCTCTTGTTATAGCACCTTGAATATCATCTCCCACCTTGCTGCCCGAGCAGCACTGTCGTTTGGGAAGCAGATGTGGCTGGAGACCCCAGTCCCTGGCTGAGGTTGATCAGCCCAGCAGAACTGAGATGCACTGCAAAGAAGTCTCCTTGTGCACCGTTGTCTCAGGAAGAGACGAAGACCAAAACACAACTTCAGAACTCTGCGCAGAGGCTGCACGCTTCCCAGCCTTGAGCTGCTGCGTGTGTTGCTGTGCAGCCTGGGAAGAGTCAGGCAAAGGCACCGAGCAGCTGCTGCCCTCAATTATGTGCAAAAGGTGACAAACGACTTTTCTTACCATTCTGATACTCTGCAGACTTGTCCTTACCTCCAGAAAATACAGACAGGATGACGACTAGTGCTCGTTGAACTTTTCACTGTGCACTGCAGCTCAACTGGTGTCACAGCGTATTTGACTTCTAAGTTTACATTGCATACCACAACACAAGAAAAACAATTGCAAGGGTGGATAGTATCACATCAAGAAAGCACCTTCACTGTTCCAAAGCATTTCTTTCGAATTCCACAGCAGAACAGGCAGCCACAGCCAAACATCTCCTCTCAAATTAGAAATGGTAGTGTGCCGGTAGTCCACGTATTGTACAGGCTGTTGCGTGGCCAGGGACAGGAATTGGCTTTCAGGGATCAATCCTCCCCGGACGCACAGCATGATGCTGAGTGTCAAAAGCAATTACACAAGTGTTTCTGAAGAAGGCGCTAAATATGTGTGTGCGTGTGGCTGTACATTAGCTGCGAAAGTTTCACCATTAGAGTGAAACGTTTGTAATCGTGATATATGAGGAAAAATAGTTTCAGCATATCACGCTATTTCCACTCATTAGAAATAGGTGTGTTTTGCAATACTTCACCCTTGTGAATAGTGAAAGGTCTATATATTTCAGAAAATGCTTGAGACTCTATTCTGGAAAGGTATTTAGGCTCCTGGATCCTGACATGCAATTCCACCTTCCTCCCAAAATAAGTCTCTCATTTCCCTGCGTTTCATCTTCCAGGGAGAATTACGATTCAAAACAGCCAGGATTCTAAGTGAAGGGTGAAAAATTTGTGAGATCACAAGAAAGAGAAACACATCCTTGAAATCCCACCTTTCTCCAGCCTTGCTGATGCAAGGTAGCTTCACCACCCTATACTGCCCCTGGCTTTAAATCCCTGTATGCTTATTCTTGGCATAGATAGTTGCTTCTCCCCTTTTTAGAAAAGATGGTTGTGATGAGAAGTGACAGTGGGGCTGCTCTCCTTACACAGATAGCCCTGAGCATGAACTGTGTTCAAACACCTCATGTAGAGAGTGTGCAGAACTGCACTAATGCCCCACCTGTGAGACAGGACAAGAGGTGATGATTTTAAACTAAATAAGGGAGATTCAGGCTAGACATGAGGAAGACATCTTTTACAATGAGGGTGGTGAAACACTGGCCCAGGTTGCCCAGAGAGGTGGTAGATGCCCCATCCCTGGAGACATTCCAGGCCAGGCTGGATGGGGCTCTGAGCAACCTGATCTAGTTGAAGATGTCCCTGCTCATTGCAGGGGGGCTGGACTGGATGACCTTTGAAGGTCCCTTCCAACCCAAACTGTTCTGTGGTCAGGGACAGGAATCAGGAAAAATCTCCTTGATGGTTTGAAAATGAACAAATTAGAAGCTTATGAATACTGCAAAGTTCTTAAAACTAGACAGTTTTCTTAAATCCACCTTCTTCTACAGGAGACATGAAGCTTCCTGGGGTGAGCTGCTCTGTGTGTTTGTCACACAACATTCCTCTTATTTCTTCCAAAAGCTTCCCAAGAAAAGCCCCATTTCACATACCCACGTTCAGGCCAGCTACGCTCAGGTCAGCCAAAGAGCATGTATGCAGTGGGGTTAGCAAGAAGCATGCCTTTCTGAACTCAGACTACAGCTTTCGGGGACCCTTTTTAAAAAAACACAATGCATACACAGTAGGCATAACCTTCTGTTTTGTTTTGGTGGTTTTTTTTTTTTTTTTTAGACAACAGGACAAACCTATCTGTGAGCTACAGTACCACGTCAGAAAAGCCAGAGGGCACAATAAAGTAGATTGAAACACCTATAGATTTAAAAATATTATTTTTGACTCTAGTGGAACAGGACTTCCTCTTCAGCCTGCAGCCCTCATACTTACACCTAAGTCACCTACAAGCCAAATACACACTGCAATTAATAGATGGGCTTTTAAGAAAAGCAAGCAAACCAAACTGCTATACCATGCTTAGAGTATAATACAGTTACGCAACGAGTGAGGTTTCCCTCTGTCCTACGACTCATCTTGAATGTGATTTCAAACGGGTAGTTTTTTCTTAGCAGCCCCAGTGCTAGGAGCTGCAGATTTGTATGCACTAACGCATTATTACTTAGATGGCACAGCAGAATTCTGCTTCCAGTTACTTAAAATCTAAGCCCTGACTATGGGAATAATCTTTATGCTGAAATATTATGACCACAGCCCAAAATTTCAAAGATAAGGGTGAGACTCCGTCTTTACTTGCATCAACTGCTTCTTTTCTCACACCAGCATGAATTAAGGATGAATCACAGATATTATCTGTACAGTTCTCAGCTTTTATCATTTTCGGACACAGCCTAGATGTTGTTTCAGATTAGGATGGAAGTTTTTAAAAAATAAAATATCTTATTACATGGAGTATGACGACACCAACAAAATATCAAATCCTGTGAATTAAACTCTGTGTTCCTAAATGGCTACGAGGGAAGCAGTGGCTCCCATAAGCTTTCCAAGCTGGCAGAGAGCTTTCACAAAATGACTGGCTCTATTTCACAGCTTCTGTCAGCTCTTGACATTAGTCGGCTTTCGGGTTTGTGCTAATCTAAGTGATTAGCAAGTTTGTACAAAGGAGAAGGCAGGTGGCTGCGGATGCACTGAAACGTGCTGTGCCCGGCTGATGTCTCAGTGTTGAGAGCACAAGAGCACCAAGAGCCACAGAGGCAGTGGTACTTTTGCCAGCAATGTGAATTCACTGCTGGTATTTCCCTCAGTGCTGCACGGAGTCTTAAACAGCTAATTTGGCTTCCTTGGTGCGCTGGGTGCGCGTTAAAAGCAAAGAAATGACAGTAAATGTTAAGTCTGCGTGACGAAATAAGACAAATCTGAAGTAAGATCTTGTGTTCGCAAATGGAGAAAACAGAGACTAGGTACATCACCCGCACATTTCACAGCACTGAAACTCACTGTAACCCTTTGGTGGGTGTGATGAATGCTGCACTGAGTTATATGTGAAAAAATGCCCAGGGTGTAAGCACATTATGAAACTTTAGTGCTACTGTGCATTTTTCATTCTTAGGTGACACCTGAATGTAAGACAGACTAAAAGCTGCTGCTTCTCTTCCTCTGAAGTCATACAACTGTTATTACTGTGTGTTATTCTTAGATGCCCTACCTTTGCTTCAGAAACCTACAGGCAGGGCAATTCCAGGTACTTCTAGACCCCACGGAAGTGGTGGGCAGTGTGTCCATCCCCACACAGCAGCTGGGGCAAGCAAAGCACAGAGACAGAGCAACCAGCTCAAGGTGACCCAGAAAAAAGATGCACTGACTCCCGTGCCAGTGCTCCGGCTGTGAAAGAGAGTCCTGAAACGCACAGCTTACACCACACAGTTCATGTATAGCCATAAATCTACATATATTTAAATATATAAATACACTTACACAAAATGTATTCAGTACATTAAACCAAAGTGCCCAGTGAGGGACAACCACACTGAGCAGTTTTCTAGAAGCGGTTAATTAAAACTGAATGGTTAACAAACTGCCCTGCCTCTTTCTCATGCCATCGCAGAGATTTCTTGGGAGCTGCTAAGCACGAGGGTCTCTCAGTATGTCTGGGCTGCCCAGAGCACCCTTAAAGCTTAAATAGTCGGGAAAATAGCTTTGCTAACAGACTCTTAAGTGGCTCTACTGTAGGTGTCAGTGCAATGCCTGTTCACGATAAGGGCACAGCTCACCTGAGATCTCACCTTGCAGTTTATTTTTATGATGTGTGAGCTGCAGTCTCTTGGGTCGAAATTGTTTAATGCTACACAATCCTTCTTGGGCAACACCCGAGACTGAGCTCTGCTGCTTCTAACGGGCAGAAAAAATCGGGCACATTTGAAACTTACAGTAAAAGGACATGGTCAAGGACACGATGCAATCACCTGCACAAGGCTGTGGTGTTCCACATGGGAAGAAAGGGATCTTCAATCACTGAGCTGGACCCTTTTTTACTTACTTGTGTTAATGGCAGAGGGATGTGCATGTGTGTGTCTGAACTTTTTCTGGGCATATACATTTCTATTTCTCTATTTATGAAGATTTGTGAGCTGAGGGAGAAGGAGAACTTTACAGCTAGTGACCTCCTTATTTGAGTGTGAACCCGAGCAAAATGCCTTTCAAAGTAAATGGATTTGTATTAATGCAAAAGCAGCGTAAGTGAGGACAGGACCCCCCATGCCTTGTCATAGGAGGTCAAGTTTTCCTCTGTATATTCTGGATCACTAGAGATAAAAATGGGCACGTTTCAAGCTTTGATACTAAGCCAATTTGCAAGAGAATGTTTAACACAAACCCCTTTCTTCTTGGCATGGGAAGTGAAGCAAATCCAAGCATTGCCACCAGGTAAAGCGGAGGGTGACATACTATCGTCAGTAAAGCCTTGAGAAATGCTGATTCTGCACCACTTCAGTCACAATGAAGCTTGTTGTCTTGTCACTTCATTGTTGCCTGCTCTGCTACCTCATTAAAATGTTATGGTTGTTATTTAGGGAAGAATCCAAGGTGAAAATTCACAGATCTTAACTAGTAGTGCACACAACCCCCCCTTCTCCTTTGCTCCCCACCTTTTGTGGTATGACATAGGAGAGGGATGCGATGAAAATGCCCCAAAGACCTTTCCCTCTGACTACAAATGCAGCTTATCCAAATTAGCTGCTAACCTTTTTTCTTTTCTGACCTTTTTTCTCCTGCCTTCCTCTCACCTCCCTCTGATGAGTCGCACCTCTCTCAAGAGTTCATTATTTTGAACAGCCTTTGCTGATGCAAGCCAGCGGAGGTCAATTAAAGAGAAGACTGGAAAGCAAAACATTTCCCAGTGAGGCATCAGCTTGCTCTCCAATGAAGAGAGAGTTTAAGTTGTACTGGGGCAGGAATTTAACGGGAGTAAAGACCTCAGATTATTGCACGGATTTTAAGAAACAGTCACACCTCATCACTTTGGTTGTTGTTATTACAGCTACGAGATTTTTTTAGTTTTCAAGCTAGACCGCTGGGAAAAATTAGCTATTGATAATGGGGGATAGGAAGCAATAAATGGGGAGCATGATGCTATTTGAAAGAAGAGAAGGTAAGAAAAGTAGAGTTTTATTTTTCCTTGCAAGTGATTTGTAACCTGTTCTGTTATCCAGGCTATGACTCTCTGTCTGTAATGGAAGTCCTCATGGGGAGTTCAGGCTTGTGTTAATTGCCTTGGTGCCTGGCCAAATTCGCCATGGTTCAGAGAGGATAAATTCTTAGCAGCAACTCCTGGGGGCCCAGAATTACCTCCTTGTGGCGCGAGGTGCCTGCAACCCTTCTCCCAGAAGGCCTCTGCACGTTAATGTTCCTGCAATGGGCTTGTGGGCAAAGAACAGCGCTCAGAGAAAAACTCTCCTAATCCACATGTCCCTCCACTCAAAGAAAGCTGCTTGGTGGGCAGGAAGAAGGAGCACGGGGTGAATGGATGTGCGAACCCAACCACGGGCATCACAGGTGACAGACAAACACGCTTCATCTCTCCTTCCTCTGGCAGGAGGGGCATGAGCTACAGAGAAACTGTACCAAGCAGCATTTGCCTCCTTTTTGTTCTTTGAATGGCAGCTACTCCCCATCCCCAGTTAATTTGGAGTCAGATGAGACTGAGAGGATGAAAAGTGCTTAAAGGGGCAGCTTGCTATAGGTCACCTGTTTCTTTTTAATTTTTTTTTTTTTTTTTTAGAAATTGCCTGTCCAGATGAGGAATTCAACTGGATATTTATTGCTAACTTTAATAAGGCATCTAGACCTAGCAAGGTAATCTTACTTATTACAGCATGTCATGCTACAACTTATCATCATAATACTATAACAAAATGTCAGTGCTGAAGGAATTTTAAGAACAGCTTTTTAATGGATGGAGTAGGTTGTTCCCTTGGAGTTGGAATGATGCCACCAAAAAAACTGGAGACAGTAGCAGTTTCTACAGTGCAAGGTCAAAAGCCTTTTCAGCAGCTTCTGCAGAACCCCCTTCCCTTCTCAGTACCAACTCCACATGGTTACAAGGAGGCAAAGTGGAACTTTCCTGTTCTTGAATTTACCTTGTGGGCATGCGTGCACGTTAAATCTCAGTGCAGACTGAAAGGTCTGCTTGGCAAAACACTTGCCCTGCTCAATTAAACTTCTGCTTGATCTGAGGTTTAAAATCACTTGGTAATAAGACTTCAATACAAATCGACAGAAGGAGTCTGCAGCTCTGCTGTAGACACAATGACACACCTGGGACATGCTTATGCGAGACACAGCTGGGGAATAACAACAATTTTTGCAGGATTCACTAGGTGGTTGGCATTTCTAGTTGTTATCTATCCACTTGCATGCTTTATTCACTTCTTTCCTCTAGTGGTTTCTCAGCTTTTATGACAGTATATTTAGGAGGTGAGAGAAAAATCTGTTGAATCATACCTGTGGTTCTTTCATTAAAATTACACTATGTCACTAGAACGACCTACAACAGTTTAAAAAGACGATCAAAATAAAACAACGCTAAATCATGTTGCTGCCAACCTCACAAACATGGGGGAGAAAAACCTTTTATTGGGAAGAAGCTAAAAAAAGGCTAAAAGGAATGTGACCAGGAATGGGGGTATGAACATCAAGGAGCCGACTGCCCCTGTTCCGACTTGAAAGTGCAACCAAGACAGAGAAAGACTGCTGAGGTTTCAGGGAGCAGGCACTGCTGCGATGCTGGAGCAGCCGGGGTGTGTTAGTTTAGCAAGTAGCTGTAGCCTCTGTCTGCAACAGACAATTCATGTGCTTTGTACCTTTTCTACAAAATAGTGGAGGACGGAACCATACAGCGATAATGCTGGCTGGGTTAGTAAACCTCCATTTCCTAGGCAGCAGATCGGGTATAGGCGGCTTTGCTTTTTATCCATTACAGCTGTTTATCAAACGGCATGAACCTTTGGATTGGGTTCCTGCACGTGTTTACACTTCAATGTACAGAGAAATGGAAAGCCCGGTAAAATAGTATTTCCAGCCTTTATGCAAAGCTTAAGTCCTATGAAACATCTGCAATGCAGTTAGGATCTTCCAGGCAGTGCTATAAGAGGATATGAGAACATCCCTGCAATTGTTGTCAGGAATGTAAGCGTTTTAAAAATAATACTACAGTGCTCTGGGCCAAATTCTTAGCTCCTGCAGACAACAACAGTATCACCCCATTCATGATGGAGAACTCTGCTGATTTATGTGAGCTGAGAACAAGGTGTGAGATTTTTAACCATGAAAGAAAATAATCCAGCTCTCTGAATGCAACCTTTGCATGTCTATTTACAGCCCTTTCTTTGTCATTATTTTTACCATGAAAGCTTGTGGTGACACAGGTCAATAAGATTAAGCCACCTATAAACATAAAGGAAGGGGTTGGTGCTGCTTCACAAGCCTGTGAGTTTTTATGGGGCTTTCTCTACCTCTGGAGATAGGAAATATGTCATTGGTGAAATAAAGTGTATTTGCAATAACAGGATGGATTGTTGGCTTTGTATTTTGAGGCATCTGTAGACATTTACACTAGCTGCGAAACTTGAATGTGTGTATCTCAAATGACTGTTCTTCAGTTTTAAGAGTAAATGACTTTCGAATGGGATGAAAACCAAACCAAAAATATGCTGTTGTGCTTGTCCTTCCCTGACAATACAAGATTGTTTTTTGCACTGCACAACATTTTACATGCGCTTGTCTCTATTTAGTTTAAATGCCCCAAGTGACAATCTCCCTTTCCAGAAAAAAAGTTTATTTCTCAATTGAATGCCTTTTTGGGTGCAGTTTTCAAATGCAATCAGCATTGTTTTAACTTTGCTATCTCTTTGTAATGGCTGTGGAAGCCATTACATTGATAGGAAGAAGGGTTAGACCAATGCTAGGCTCTGTATCCTTCACAGTTCAAAGCTCCTTCTGGTGTAAAGACAAGATCTTTTGTCCAGCTTCAAAGTGTTACTGGCAATAGTTTCCTTAACTGTCTGTGGACTTACACCCTATAACATTGGTGATTTCTTGTAAAGATTTATTTTGAGACTTGTTTCACCCTCTACTTTTGAAAATGGTGCTGAGGAAAAGGAAAAAGGCAAACAACTGTGCAATATGGAGAAAGTTACAGTAGTGTCGTAATAGGATCAAAGTTGCTTCTCACCTTACGTGTTAATCTTCTCTTAATCTCTCGTTTTTCTTCCTGCTCCTCTTGCTCATTCCGGGCTGTAAAAGATTTACATGGATCTCAGGCTGTGGACTCATCAGGCATGCACAGTATGCAACAAAATAAGCCTCTCCATCAGAGTATTAATGTTTCAGGACCTCTCTGATGCACAGCGTGTCCCTCTGGAGCTCGATCCGTAGCTACTGTACTTCTTCACACACTTCATAAAACATCTACAGCTTCCTTCCTTTCCCTGTGTTGGCACCTCTTCATGTGTGTCACTTTCTAGAAGGGCCAGGCAGAGAGCCAGCTCTTCAGAAACTCTTATCTCCCTGCCCACAGGCCTGGTGGCCTCAGGGGCTTCAGCTATGATACGGATGGATTCTGCGAGGCTGCAAGGTCAATGGTTGGAAAAAAAAAACCACACACAATTTTTTTTTTCCCACCACCGAATAATTTCTCTGCAGCTACTCTTTGGAGAGAATGGAAAGAAAATTCAGAGTAGGGATGCCAGGCAAAATCTGCAACTTCCCATGACCTGAGCAGAGGAAGGAGAGAGTGTCCCTCCATCATGAGCTTTCACAGCATCACACTGGAACATAAAAGCACATCCTAGGGCAATCCACTTTCAACATTAAGTCAAAAGATCACGTTACAAGTTTTTACCAGGGCAAGCCTCAATCACTGTCCCTCAAGAGGACAATAACATTTGCGTACACTAACTCTTCTTCAACTTAAGAGCAGGTTTTCATGCATGTCTTTGCACTGAACTTTACTAGAAGTCACTGAAAGTCCAGGTTTCTCTGCACTCAGCTCCTTAATCAATTAGGATCCATTTCCACTGTTTTGTTGGTGGCTGAATTGCTCCTTACTCCAATCACACCCACGCATAGCAGACAAGAGAAAACACAACTTATCAGCTTCTCCTGCAAGTACCCCAAGTCCCCGGTGTGATCTGTTTTTCACTCAGAAACTAGGACTAGCTCAGGCAGGAATAACTCACTTCAGAGGAGATTATGGACCTCAAAGGCCAGCTGTGATAGGTGGCTTGATTTAAATTGTCCAACTTTGGAGTGAAGTAAACCCAAAGGGGAATCCCACGTTCCTCTCCGTGGGTCCTGTGGGAGAAGCAGGCACCCCTGGCAGAGTGGCAGCAACAAACCACCAGCCGTAAATTCTTCTGCCCAGTGAGCACAGCTCAGCACTCCCACTAAGCAACTGGGACAAGCTAAAAATAACGTAAGGAGGCCCTAAGCGAGTGGAAATCCACACACAGTGGGGGAGAGGTGAAGTTTCAAACCAACACATTCCAAATTGGGGCTTTCACTGCACAGAAATAAGATCTAAGGTTCAGAGACCACAGATTTCTCTGAGCAGGTGAGGAGGCTGGAAGCCAGGTGTCTTGCTGCTCAGGACAGCAGAGCTCACAGGTCTATCATGACTGCTTACTGACTTCAGCGTGACTGGGAAATCTTCACCGAAGTGGACAAAGAGCCAGCCAACATTACGATGTTTTACAATATGCTTTGGATCTTTAAATACCATCTTACCAAAAATACTGCGTACATTTTCCGGAGAAACTGATACTGGAATAAGAAGAACGGAAGACAGCAGGGGGTCACAAATGGCTTTGAAATTATAGCTGGAATACCTACACTGATATATTTTTCCTCTTTCAATGGTTCATGTCCCTGCTGGGCTGGATTCTCTTCTAGCAATTGCTCCTCTTCCCTTTGTGTCTAAAATTTGGAGGAGCTCGTCCTGCAAATGTCTACTCTCAGAAACAGAGCCACTAATAAATCCTTGCAACATTAAGCCAGAGAAACACAGTGCTAAACAGAGCCCACCCGGGGTCAGGGTAGAACTGCAAGCAGCTGAGGAGTTACATATAAAACTTAGTTCATTTTCATGCTTGGCATATGATGTCTTTCTTTTCTCCTCACTTCTCAGCCCAGCCACCCACCTTCAGAGAGAGTTGGTCGGGTAAAAGCTGGGAATTAGGAATACATTCTCCTCTGAAACCAGAAAGTGAGTTGGTTTTAGCTATTGCTTTAAAGTTAATTAAGTCATGTCAATCTTGTGAATCCACAAAGCTGTTGCTTCATTTTATCTTATGTGCTCAGGAGATGCTCTCTTTCTCTAGACGTGTGTGTGAGGGTGGCTGGGTGGGTGTGGGTGCGATTTTCAGGCCTGATTTCTGTGCCAGTCTGAAGTGTCCACCAGTACAGTCTGAGACCCTCAGAGCCAACTAAGCGTTATTTTTTGTGAGGGATTTATGCAACTCTGAATGTGCCAGGCTGACAATTGAACTACTTGGATCCATCTGAGAAGTGGCACGGGGTGGTGTGAGAGGGGGACTGAGGCTCCCTTCCTCATAAAGCTGCCCAGCAAGTATTAACTGCAAAAAGTGTTCTAAAGCCTTCACGCTGACACTGCAGGTCTGGACTCCTCTGACTACATGCTTTTGACTTAAATAAGAGCCAGTGAACTGGGTATACTCCAGTGAAGGACCCTTCAAGCACCGGCGTGTCCCTGTTCTCCCTTTCTTTGCTGTGGCTGCTGTAATCTTACTGCTGCTACCAGCAAGTAGTGGAACTTGTGCAATGGATGCTTTGCCCTTATAATCCAATGGAGGTGACCATCCCATAATTATCGCGGCAGCACAGAGCTAGGAAGTGATCACTTCATGTATAAAGACTGGCTGTCCAACCACATTTTGCCTCATTTCTTCCCATCAGAATGGGCAATAACGCAGTTATACATGTAACAGCAACATCATGGCACCAGGCATGACATTTGCATCAAGGAGGTTTCAGCTGAGCAAATCCTATTTAGTCTCCTTGGGAGCTTGCTGAGTTTTCTTTTTGTGTGAGTGTCTGTGCTCTGAACTCGGCTTTTGCAAATTGCTTGACCTGCTTATGCAGAGAATCTACACTCTTTCAATTTTGCTTCCTATGTCTTTCTTTGGGCTCCATAATATTTATTATAATTCTCCTCAGAATTCTACGGAAAGCACAGAAAGTGATATACAAACAGACACTCTTCTATTTATTTCTTTAAGGGTGGAGCATTTTCGTACTTTTTTAAAAAAATATGTAACTATTTTAATTGTTTGCTCCTTTCCCACTGTTCTTCATCAAAAATTGGGATGCCTTGGAAATACCACATTACTTTTTCCTGTAATTATGAAGTTGTTTGTCTACCAAGACACACATGTTTTGGGGCAGATCTGTGCTTAGGAACCAAGCTACAAAAATTCCATTTAGGAAATACAATATAGTTCTGGATGCGGGGTAATATTTTCAAGCGCATCCATGTCATTTAAGAGCCTTTATTCAATTCAAAAAGAAACTAATGTGACTCGAGGGATAAATTCTCCGAATGCAATACATCTTCAGGTTGCTACGTGACTGCTGTGCTTGGCAATGTCACCTTTGGAATCTCTGTAAGGCTCTACCGGTGCTGGTTCAAACACTGCTGCCAAAGCAGCTGCCCAAGACCCCCAGCTCCCCCCCAGCCACCCTCACCAGTGCCAGGGTGGTGTTTACTGGTCACACACCAGTGCCAGGTGGTGCATGACACATGCTGGGTCACGCTGGTGGCAAGTCCCGGGATGACAACATGAGCCACCCAGAGAATTGGCCTCTGTCCCTGAGCCCGGCATCTGTCACGTTGCAGGTTCCCCGTCCTCCAGCTGTTCTGCTACATCCCTGTGAGACAATCACATCTGGATGCGCCACCTCTTTCCCCAGTTTCTGCCCCTGACTTCCTCCAGCTGCCAGGTACGGGGGTAGGAGTAGACGGTGGAAGCACGGCTATCAGCACGGGGATATCCCCAGACAAATTGCTTTGCTGGCAGCCCCGGGCTCACCCACGCTGCTCTGCTGTCTGGTCTCCTCTTTGCCTTGACAGGGGTGTCTCTCTCTGTGTCTGCCAGGCGTNGAGCCAACTAAGCGTCATTTTTTGTGAGGGATTTATGCAACTCTGAATGTGCCAGGCTGACAATTGAACTACTTGGATCCATCTGAGAAGTGGCACGGGGGTGGTGTGAGAGGGGGACTGAGGCTCCCTTCCTCATAAAGCTGCCCAGCAAGTATTAACTGCAAAAAGTGTTCTAAAGCCTTCACGCTGACACTGCAGGTCTGGACTCCTCTGACTACATGCTTTTGACTTAAATAAGAGCCAGTGAACTGGGTATACTCCAGTGAAGGACCCTTCAAGCACCGGCGTGTCCCTGTTCTCCCTTTCTTTGCTGTGGCTGCTGTAATCTTACTGCTGCTACCAGCAAGTAGTGGAACTTGTGCAATGGATGCTTTGCCCTTATAATCCAATGGAGGTGACCATCCCATAATTATCGCGGCAGCACAGAGCTAGGAAGTGATCACTTCATGTATAAAGACTGGCTGTCCAACCACATTTTGCCTCATTTCTTCCCATCAGAATGGGCAATAACGCAGTTATACATGTAACAGCAACATCATGGCACCAGGCATGACATTTGCATCAAGGAGGTTTCAGCTGAGCAAATCCTATTTAGTCTCCTTGGGAGCTTGCTGAGTTTTCTTTTTGTGTGAGTGTCTGTGCTCTGAACTCGGCTTTTGCAAATTGCTTGACCTGCTTATGCAGAGAATCTACACTCTTTCAATTTTGCTTCCTATGTCTTTCTTTGGGCTCCATAATATTTATTATAATTCTCCTCAGAATTCTACGGAAAGCACAGACAGTGATATACAAACAGACACTCTTCTATTTATTTCTTTAAGGGTGGAGCATTTTCGTACTTTTTTAAAAAAATATGTAACTATTTTAATTGTTTGCTCCTTTCCCACTGTTCTTCATCAAAAATTGGGATGCCTTGGAAATACCACATTACTTTTTCCTGTAATTATGAAGTTGTTTGTCTACCAAGACACACATGTTTTGGGGCAGATCTGTGCTTAGGAACCAAGCTACAAAAATTCCATTTAGGAAATACAATATAGTTCTGGATGCGGGGTAATATTTTCAAGCGCATCCATGTCATTTAAGAGCCTTTATTCAATTCAAAAAGAAACTAATGTGACTCGAGGGATAAATTCTCCGAATGCAATACATCTTCAGGTTGCTACGTGACTGCTGTGCTTGGCAATGTCACCTTTGGAATCTCTGTAAGGCTCTACCGGTGCTGGTTCAAACACTGCTGCCAAAGCAGCTGCCCAAGACCCCCAGCTCCCCCCCAGCCACCCTCACCAGTGCCAGGGTGGTGTTTACTGGTCACACACCAGTGCCAGGTGGTGCATGACACATGCTGGGTCACGCTGGTGGCAAGTCCCGGGATGACGACATGAGCCACCCAGAGAATTGGCCTCTGTCCCTGAGCCCGGCATCTGTCACGTTGCAGGTTCCCCGTCCTCCAGCTGTTCTGCTACATCCCTGTGAGACAATCACATCTGGATGCGCCACCTCTTTCCCCAGTTTCTGCCCCTGACTTCCTCCAGCTGCCAGGTACGGGGGTAGGAGTAGACGGTGGAAGCACGGCTATCAGCACGGGGATATCCCCAGACAAATTGCTTTGCTGGCAGCCCCGGGCTCACCCACGCTGCTCTGCTGTCTGGTCTCCTCTTTGCCTTGACAGGGGTGTCTCTCTCTGTGTCTGCCAGGCGTAATAACACGAACAGATGAAAAAGCCCTGCTGAGCCTTAACGCTGTCATTAACTTGCTAGGAATTCGATTTTAAAGTATTTAATCAACCAATTCTGCTAATTTTCAGAGAATTAATCTTCTGCTACCACATCTTTATGGTTCTGTACAATCCAGTTATTTGAACAACAGAGAAAGTAAATTATGGACCTACCTAAGGAGGTACAGTATCGTACTTCAAGATACCATTAAGGAATATTTTTTTCTGTAGTAATTTGTTTAAATTTCCCTGGATTTATGGAAAGATTGAAGAACTTGTTTCTGTTGCTTTCTGTTTCCAAAGTTACAACCATTTGTCTAATATCCACTAATATTCACTTCAATGTGAGTAAATAAACTACAACTTTTGTCCTATTCATTCATGAGATTATGAGATTTGTGTTACACTCAGTCCTGCTGGCGGCGATGTATCTACTAACATACATCACGGTCTCTAAACGGTATTTTGTCCCTTTAAAATATCATTTCACGTTGTGAGGATCTACCAGAATGTCTTTGGCTGATTTAAAGGAAGAGTTTCAGGGGAACATTTCAGGGAAATAATCCCGAGTCACACTGGTCTCTTTTTTTAATTGAATAAAGGCGCCACCTAGTCTAGGTTGCTGTGAAGACTTTTAGGAAAACTAATCAAGCCATGCCCTAATGTCTTTACTAACTTATAACAGGATGCCCATCTGTGTAAAAGCTGCATAAAGGCTTTCCAGCATGACTGACCCTCTATTTGGAACAGGACTTGCAAAAGAGATTCAGCATCTGGGTTTTTTCCCACAAAGACTGTTCATTCTTGTGAATTTACTGACTCTGATTTTAAAGAATGGTTTCTGCAGCTCTGTATGTTGCTACAGACTTGCGTGCTTGTTTGCATTTATGATGCACTTTATTATTATTAATGATGCAAGTACAGAACAGTTTATGTTTTATAAAAGAACCACACAATATATATCTAAACTAACCAAAATAGCTGGATTCAAGTTAAATGTCAGCAGAACCAGGACTTACGTTTCAAGATGTTCCTCTGCTCCAATTCTTCAGCAGTCGGCCTCTGGCTCAGTCGTCTGCGAAAAAAGTCCAAGATCAGTTTTTGAACCATATCACATCCTCCTCAGTTCTCCGTCTTGACAAGTTATTTTGGGGTGCGAAAGGCAGAGCAGAAAGCACCGACACCGCTCCATTATGTACTTGGTACACCCGGACCATGCGTGACACAGACCATGCTTCGGTTTCACAGTTTCCTCTGTTCTCAACTCACGAAAGACAAAATACGTTATGTCATCTTAGGCATGACTCTCCCACCCCTACCCCAGGCAGAGCTGCTGAAAGCTAAGCTATACAGATGTCTCCACTTAATTTCCTTCCTCCCATTCCTGCTTCCTGACTCGCGCAAGTTTTTTTAGCTAAGACCCAGCTAACCCTCCTGCTGCCCTCTCGTCAGCCTCCTGCCTGCGCCCCGTTTGTTCAAACAGTGTTTGAACGCACAGACAGTCCGCAGGAAAAACAAGGGATGGTTTGGCAGTGCGGAGGGCAGAACAATAGCAGCCTTCCTCCTCTTCACGCTTACTTCCCTCCTCCTCTCGTGGCTTTTATGAAATCTTATATTGAAGCATCAGCGTGACTTGTTAGTCAACCCGTAAGTAATAGGGTCACAACAAAGGCAACCTAAATAAAATGGGGACCCTGCTTGTGGAAATGGTCTGACTATTCAGAATACAAAGCAAGGGAGAGAAACACAAAAGGGTCTTTGGAAAACAAAGTAAACCATGGAGATGACATCAGAAGTCAACACTGTTGGGCCTCCTCATACTCTCCTCCTAGTCAATGGGAGTTTTGTCAATGATGCCAGTGACAGGACAGAGCCTCCTCCTGCGTTAGATGTGGTCATTCAGAGACATTCCCAACTTGGGGGCCCCAGTCTCTGCCAGCTGGTTCATCGGCTCCCCTGCAAGGTACTGCATACTGATAGGAAATGTGATAAGAACACCAGCTGCATGGCTTCATCTTCTGCAAGGAATGCTTCCCCTGACCCAGGGCACAGAAACGGGGCTGCCTCTGCAAGGTTGGATGAGGGACGTCTGACAAGGGCTCCTCGCAACACAGGGGCTGAACCACCGCTCAGAGATGCACACACATCCCCAGCCTTCTCCAGAGCCAGGAGCTCACCTGTGTGTCCATTTGGTACCTCCGCCCCTCACGGCGTGCACGGTCACAGGGCTAAGGCACATGGGGTGGGTCGGAGCCCACCCCTACACTAGCTACAGGCATCTGACTTCATGTAACCTGAAGATTTCCACCAGCAGTGACACCCAGCCACACATCCTTTGAGGCCACTTTACACCACGAAAGCAAACCAGCAGAACATGGCCCTGTTCCAGTGGAGAATTTTGAGTCATTAGCTTTGTCTCTTTCCCATGGCAGATTGAACAGTTATTTCACTGGAAAAGTGTTGAAAGGGACAGAAACTCATCCTTAATTCAGAAGTAAAGAACGTCTGCAAAGTACTTTGAAGACAGAAAGTGCTATTCAAGTACTTGCTGTTACCACCTTTAAGATACAGTAGCTGTTGCTAATGGGAGACTTCACCTTAGGACTATGAAGCAATTAAAACTACTTGGTTTCTAGCAGCACACGAGAACCAAAGAGAAAAAGTTGCCACTCTTAGCCCCACCATGTGCGTCTGCAGGAATTGAGTTATACAATGTGATGCTTTTCAAGAGGATGCATCAGAGAGATGTTAAGGGCAGACTCCAGCCATCCAGTGCACGGTCGCTTCTATAGAAACAAACATCACACAACAAGTAAAAGGAGAAATTAGTCTGAAGAGAATGCTTCCGAAAAGCTCCTCCCCCTTCCAAGAAAACAGGGATTAAAGGACTCGGCTAACAGTTCTGGCAACAACAGTTCACAGTGGAGCATTTCTATAATAACAAAACGCAGAAGTTTTATCTGTCTACGTAAGCGATTTACAAAAATGACCAAGTCTCCTGTGTGCTTACTGGGGTACCTGTCACGAACTGGATGCATTTAAACAAAGCTTTCACTTCACCGTGTCATTGCTTCCAGACAAGAAGACAGAGATTTCCTCCAAGTATGCCCTGGGTATTATTTTCACCCTCTGCTCCTGTGTGCTCAGAGACCTATAGACTGTGGGATTCTTCCCCGTGCTGCCTGGTAGGGTCCCTCGTGAAAGCCAGCCAGAAATACCTGCGACCTGTGTTCCCCTTTGAGAGTCAAATTTTTTTTATGGATCCCATAATCCACCCTTTTCAGGCTGCAGAGTGCTCCTGCTTAAATGACCACCATTTTCAAGTGATGCAGAAAAGGCCACGATACTTTTGATAGATATAGTCTGGAGATGCGAAGCTATATGAATTCATGGGTTGTCAATCACTTCTGGACTCTTACAAAGCCAAGAAATTTTAATAGCAAGAGTTAGGTGGTAGGAAAAGATAAGGTACCCTTATGGTGTAACAAAATCAGGACTAGTCCTTTCACTGCAAGTGGTGAAGCACAGCTGGAGGATAAAGAAGGTGATGAATAAAAGCTGTGGAGGTGCCTGGCCTCCAGTGCCAGTGTCTGCTTTAATCTCCACGAGCTGCTGCTACATCCTCATTTCCATAATCGTTCTGGATTGACTGAGCCTGCTCCTGCTCCCTCATTGTGAGCCCCTTCTTGATGAGCTCCTCAATCAAACCAGCCCCTTCCCCAGCCCTTTGCTTCCAAGCTCTCATAATTATTTCTTTTCTTGGTCTCTTGCTCTTTTTATTTAATTTCTTGCTGCCACGGTGACTTCTGCCCCCAAACTATCTTTGGGCTTTATAAACAGCTCCACAAGTTCCTCAGAACAGCTTCACTTTATTTTTTTTTCCCTTGCCTCTTAACTTCTAGGTTTGCCAGATGTTGAACAGCTGTTAATGTTACCATCTTTCAAAATCTTGATACTAGTTAGTGATCCTGTAAATCAAGAATGTAAGCAGCTATTGCTTTGTCACCATGGCTGCAAAAATACAGTTTTTTTCACACCAAATTTCAGTATACAGTCTCCAGTGTGGTGTTGTGATCTTTGCAAACACCAGGTGTGACATTTCCCCTCTTCTACCTTCCCTCCTGTGCTGCCCAGAATAAAAAATACTAATGATGGCCACCTATCTTGCAGAGGTTGATTTCAGTGGTTTGATTGCTGGATTGCTGCTGTGCCTTATTTAATTTAGCATGGCAGGGGCTGCAGAGAGGCTGCCAGGAGGCCAGAGGTCAGGAAACAAGTGTCTCATTAGCAGCACAATTGGAATAAACAGGAGAAAACAGAGGTGAGGAAGGAGTCTGGTGCAACAGCAAAGAACAAGATCTGGTTGTGAGAACCGTAAGAATCGAGTGGGATGTGTGGTGCTGCTGTTGATCAGAAAGGTAACTCTGGCTGTTTCATGGAGCTGCAAGAGCATCGGTGTCTAACCTAGGAAAAGGCAAGCAGGCCTTAAAAACTAACAACGTTTAACAGCACTTTCTGTATCTAAAATCTCTTGTGTGAATGTGCTTGGCCCTCAATGTGCCATCCATGCAGTTTTGCAATACTCTTCAGGCATTCGAGAGCATAGGAAAGATTGGTTTTTTGTAATTTATGATTTGCAATGTATTGCCTGTTTTACACCTCATATGTTTTTGCAATATTGTTAATAGCAGTTTTGTAAATACACTGATAAATGTTTCGCTACGAAGAAAACCTTCCTAAGAGTTACGGTGACATAAAGAAAGCCTTGCTAGGATTTCACTGAAAAAATAATACCCAAATGAGATTGCCAGTGACAAATAAAGCAGTTTGCTCACATTTACAAAGATAAACTTGACAGCAAACCAATTTTCTGAATTAATTCCCTGCATAATCAAAATGCACCACACTCCTTGTGCTAGCGCTATTAAAAAAGAACTGAGCAGCTCTTCATAAGGATATTGTGTAGTGTTTTTTGGTTTGGTTTGAGTTTCTTTTTTGAATTTGCTCTGGGCTGGGCTGGACATGGCACATCATAGTGCATGAGTAGGAGTTTGGGGGGTAGGGGGTAGGAGGGACAATTAAACAAAATCAATTGCTGTAGACTCAAAGTATTGGCCAGTGGGGGTGTAATCTCTTCAGGAAGCCTGAAAAAAGACAGGCAGCGTTTTCACTGATGGACGCTACTGTTTGGAGCCTGCCCAGCAAACTGAGACCTCAGAATGGTAAGTTTCTGGTCAACGTGGCAGTGTCCTGAAGGGAAAAAAATGGCTGTACAATAATAAACACTTAAATTAAGAGTTCACACAGTGATGCTTTCCCTGCTCTGCAGTGTGGCCATACCCAGAGGGCTCTAAGGACAGTGGCCAAATAGCTGTGGGCTGAGGGTCAGATTCTTGCAGCCCTTGTGCGTGGTAGCACCTCTGAAGCAAGGTGCTCCTTGCTGCCTCAGCTGTCCCCTACTTGAATTCATGGGTTTTCTCTCCTTCATTTCTCATTTTGCTGTGGATAAGCTCTGAGAAAGACATGGTTAATGCCATCCACCTCATAGGGTGAATGGGATGGTGGTGGGTTGTGTGTTTTCCAGTATCAGGAATTCATCTTCGTCTCTGCCTAGAGGGCAAGGAAATTTCAGAGCTCAGTATGGGGTCATCTGTAAGTATAATGACTGGATATAGTACAAGGCTTGCTGAGCATTTGCAGATACAAGAGGCAGAACCCAGCAGCCCTCCAGTGCTTGAAAGGTGACATCTGGCATGCATGACCCAAAAGGAGGACTAAACAGGCAAACAGGTCATAGGTGGTCACCACAGGGTATGCAGCAGTATGGTGAGGTGTCCAGAACATCACCAACACATCAGGGAACCCAGGAATGCTCGCACAGCTGTTCTTGATCACATAGGTCACCCTGATGTAAAATAACTTCTGAGCACAGCGAGGCATAACCTCTTGAGCAACTGGAATTTATTCTGTAGATGCAAATCTTTCTACTCAGTTGCAACTGGGTTCATACCGCCCTAGAGACTGCTCTAAGAGAGGAGTAAATCTGAGCTGGGCATGTGAGAAACCAGCTGCTACAAAGAACTACTTGTCACATTGCTCTTTAGTTGGCACAAATGAGCACGAGCGAAGCCAGTAGAACTGCACTGATTTAAATCAGCTATATAATTTGACATAAGGAAAATTCAGTGGGAGTAAAGAGTCTTAGTGTTGCTTAATTTAGCTTGCCTTCCCCAATCATAATGCTGATAGCAAAGCAATATTAATGAAGTATAGGCTAGCAGGGGCTCTTCGCACTCCCATGCCAAGTACAGGCAATTGGAAACGAAAAACAGAGGAGAAGAAAATCTTGTATTTGCTTCTGCCAATTAACTGTTAGCAGAGGGCAGGAATGAACTACCTCCTTTCCTTATGTCACTGCACAATGAGCAAATAATATTTATAAGCCTGGAGGTTCACTTTCTCTCAAGTATCAGCCCAGATATTGCTATCCAGACTGTAGGGTCTACAGAGAACTATCTTTCCCCTAACAAGATTTATAAAATGGGATTAAATACAGTTTTATCAACGAGTGAATAAACTGAAGCCGTATTAAATAGAAAATCCCCACCCAAAGAAGCAAGTGTAAGAGTTTTACGCCATTAAAATTCCTGTACTAGACTCCATTAAGATGTCGGCTAATTTGTGGGATACATTATCTCTTCCTTTAAGCTCTCTTTCCTGTGTGACAAGTCTCCTGGTATCAGTCATGATAATACGCCTTATAACTCATTTTCCTGAGAAATGAAGGCAATAAAACCATAAGGAGTGTTTGCCACGACTCAGTTACCATGTAATGACTGCTCTCCACTTCCCTGCTGATTTTAAACACTCAGCCCCTGGGAGGAGGTGGTGCTTCTGCTGCTATAAAGAGGCCTGTGGCAATGACTAGAGCAGACCAAGGTGGGCACAGACCCTGTTCACCTCTGGGAAAATGGGTGAAGCACCACTGAGGCAGAGTTTAGATGAGAACTAGTTAAGACAATTTTGGTAGGAAGTGCTTGCTTTTGGTGAAAATTTAAAACTCATAAGTATCAGCTGAAGATCTAAGTACTTTCTGACGGTGCCTTACGGGCAAGGTACTTCTGCTGCCTCAGCATCCCAGTTTGTTCCCTGGACTGGATTGTCTGGTCCAGGATAGCTACAACAGTCCCATGTCCTGGAGGAGAGGCAATCACAGAAACACAGAATGGTTGGGGTTGGAAGGGACCTCTGGAGATCATCTGGTCCAACCCACCTGCTAAAGCAGGTTCACCAGAGCAGATCACACAGGAAGGTGTCCAGGTGGGTTTTGAATGTCCCCAGAGAAGGAGACTCCACAACCTCTCTGTGCAGCCTGTTCCAGTGCTCTGGCACCTTCAAAGTAAAGAAGCTTTTCTTCATGTTCAGATGGAACCTCTTCTGCTTCAGTCTGTGCCTGTTGCCCCTCATCCTATCGTTGGGCACCACTGAAAGGAGTCTGGTCCATCCTCTTGACACCCACCCTTGAGATATTCATAGACATTGATGAGATCCCCTCTCAGCCTTCTCTTCTCCAGGCTGAACAGACCCAGCTCTCTCAGTTTCTCCTCATAAGAAAGGTGCTCTAGGCCCCTCATCATCTTCATAGCTCACCACTGGACAACCTCCAGTAATCCCTTGTCCTTCTTAAACTGGGGAGCTTTAGCTCAGCAACTCTTCCTAATGAATCTCAAAAATACAGAGCAGTCTGGCACGTGAACCAACCAAATAACAGTTCCCGTAACACATCTGCAGTCATGTATCCAGCTGGGCTCTGCAGGAAAATCAGATTTTCAACTAAAATTATTCAGATTTTAATTCAGGCTGTAAGCAGTCTTTTACTACCATTCAAAATTGTGCTTATCCCAGACTTGGTTTTGTGTTGAGAAACAGCTTCAATATAAACTTTAAAGCTCCGCCTGGTCTAAATTGCGGTGAGGATTTTTAGGAAAACTAATCAGCAAATTTTCTGCTTGCTCAAGCATCTGTGGATAGTGAAATATATAACCATGCTGGCCCTTTGTTTAAACCTCTAAACCTGACCAATTTATTTTCTCATTTTTTAGCTCATGTGAATCTGTTCTTGACTCGTAGCTCAAATAATGCAGTCTTTTCTGTTTCAGCTGACTGAGAGATTGATTTATTATCATTTCAATTTACTCTCAGGAAAGTTACAAGCTCCCTAAGAAAGAAAAGGCTGCCCAGATTAGGTCTCATGGGGAAAGAGAATCATATTCAAAATGTAGATTTTTACAATTCATTATGTCTGCATAAAGTTAAAATCTTGCCTATCATATATAGAACATATTTCTTTAAAACGCCTCCATACAGCAGAATGGTCTTGGGCCGTGAACTCTGTATTTTGTTAAAAGAAATGAAGGAACAACTAGATAGTCCTATGACTCTGAGTAGAAACACTGTTAATAATGACATAGCAAAGTCATCAATCTTTCATTAGACCACAGTACCACAATGCAGGCAACCTGCATTTTCCCAAGGCATTACTTAATTTCTCGTTATTTTCTTAAAGATAAAGCCAAGTAGTGCTAGACACACAAATTCAGATTTCAGCCCCCTTTTCACTAATACTAACTGCAAAACACCTACTGATATGTGGAACATTGCAAGATCACGCAAGCTCGTGTCTTGCACCTCAAACTCTAAAATGGAGCCTCCTCTGTTTCATTACCGTACTGTTCCGTTAACATCAAACCTTTTAGCCAAATGCTGGCTGTTCACACAAAACACGATCATACAAGTTTAAATGATTTTTAAAAAGGGTATGACGGAATTAAGATAGTTACACCACATGAGCTTTGCAAGAGGTGTTAGCAAATCTCTTATCCTAATCCCAAGAACAAAATATCCAAAAACTGCAGTATGAAAAAAAGAACAATCTTTTTTAGAGGAGGAAATTTACTATATATCTAAATCAAGAATATATTTTTGGAACAATTAAAATGGGATATTTTTGAGTACTAGAAAACCAGAGGGAAAAATGTACTAAATGCTGGTTGAAAATCTAAAGCACGCCAGAAAAAGCAGATGGATGTCAGGACCCATTGTAATAAAGAAAAAAATGTTCTAAAATGTTACTGATTGTCCTTCTGTTGTCTGTACAGCATTGTGAGAAGACACTTGCTTCTCTAAAAGTAATAATATTGAACCAAAAGCTGATTTTACAGAGCTAAAGAGATCATAATTCACAGGTTCAAGGTCAATCCATGAATAACTTGAATAAAAAGGCACCACAAAAATCAGCCTGAGCTGAACAGATATGTTTGCTATCTATAGGCGTTGCTGTGCCTGGTTTGTTTTAAAATCTCTTCTCTATAGTAATCTGGTTTTGTGTCTTTGAACAAATATACTTAGCGGCAATGAGTCTTTAAAGATGCATTTTTGAAGGAAAGATCTAGATGCTAAACCTTAGAAACATTATTTGCCTTAGTCCTCATAGTAAGTTACTTTTTTCTGGTTAAATATAATATTATTTTCCTCCAGACACTCGTCTTTGTAGGCCTCTCCTGCCATCTTCTGCACTTACCCAGTTTTGAGGTGTAACCTTGCGTTTGGAAGATCTGTAGGAGAGCAGATCGCCAATAATATATTTGCAAATGTGTCCCCAGTCTGCTGTTGCTGAAGGGATTCCTGGACAATCCTGTGGACCATTCTGCCAAAGAGCAGACCTGAGACAGGGGCCCAGACCCCTTCAGCTCTCTGTCACCCAACCAAGTCAGTTGTGACTGGAGTTGTGACACCATCCCTCGGTGTTTTTAGCAAATTGGATTAAACAAATTTGAGGAATCCCTCTACGCTACAGCACATAGCTGCTTCTTACGGTAAAGTTATGCTCTTAAAAGTAAAATACTCGCACAGGTTGCCCAGAGAGGTGTTAGATGCCCCATCCCTGGGGACATTCCAGGCCAGGCTGGATGGGGCTCTGAGCAACCTGATCTAGTTGAAGATGTCCCTGCTCAGGGCAGGGGGTTGGACTGGATGAACTTTGAAGGTCCCTTCCAACCCAAACTATTCTGTGATTCTGTGAAAAGCAGAGCCACCTCCAACCAAGAGTCAGAATAGCGGATCCCCCTTCCCTCTTGGCATGTCCCCCTTGCCCTGGCTTCTGGTGCTCAAGGAAGCTCGCACAGTTGAGCATCGCTTGATACAGGAATAAAGCAGCTATTCCTGTACACATGTAATGGCCTAGGGATGGAGAGAAGAAAGCAACGCTTTAGTCAAGAAGGCCTGTGGAACCAAGGAAGAAACTGTGAAGGGAGGCTGAAGGATGACAACGGGAACGCAGCCCCAAACCTCCCACAACCCTCTAAAACTCCACTGATCTTTCCCTCTCCTCTATGGGTCCTCTTCTATGGCAGCTGCCATAAACCTGAATTTTGCCTACACTGAGAAGCAGCTGGTGGCTCTGGGGAAGGGTTAAGTGCTGAAGCACATAATGGAGGAAACATCTTCCCCATATTTAGTTAGTGTGAAGATCCGACCTCCTGACAGGTCTCTGTGGACCACAGTGACTACATGGTGATTATATATGGGGCACAGTGACTGTATGTACGTAGCCTGTACATTAGCAGGTACCTTACACTTACAACACTGTCAGTATGCAATCTGCCTGACTAAAAAAGCAACAGCCCCGTATCTTCACCAACACAACTCCAATCCTAAAATATCAACTCAGGGACATTTAAAACACATAAACAAACAAACCAGTTTGGGTTGGCAGCCCAAATAATCTTTGACCATGACAGCAAATCTCAGTCCAAAATGCAAAAAGCTGTTGGTTTAAGGAGGAAAGAAGGAAATTTGGGCAGGGGCAATCGCCAGTTTGCATATGGCATGCTCAACACTCCTATGGCCAACTTGGAAAAAGTCTCCTCTATTACTGCAGCAACAACAGATCACTCAAAGAACAGAGAGAGGGAATTATGTATATCCCCTGACCGTGCTAGTTTGTTATAGACCATTTTACCAGTGCCAGCATGAAGAAAGGCAAACGAACAATACTCCAGAAACCAAATTCATCTCCAAACAGGCACTTTACATTAGTAATGTCAAAAAAAAGGCAATTTCTCCACTTTCTGAGAAATGAATCAAAAGCTAAAATACTCAGTGACTCAGAACAACCACAATACAGGAATTCCAAATAAATGCTTTTATAACAGAAGTTGGCAGTGTTAGCAATTCAAAACCACAATAATTCAGTTTCTGGGATAAAAGATACATGGGAAATAGCACGGTGCCCACACTTGGTCTTGTTACTGAAGTGGAAAATTCCTGGAAGTGAACGAATTTGAGAGCTTTAAGAATGATTAACTATTTTGTGCCAGAGGGATTTCAGAGTCTTAGATTGCATGAAAGGCAGGTGATAAACAGCAGTGAATTACTGCAAGGGCTGTGGCCTAAAATGTTCACTTGATGATTAAGAATTAGGGCTGGATGAAAACTTTGCGATTAACAGTAAAATTGTTTAAAAATTGAGTTCCAGCATTACAACGTTGTTTGTTTTGTATCTGCATCACTGTTTGCGAATTCAGTTCTTACCTTTCTAGAGATTTTCATGTTCCACCACCCTATCTAGAGATTTGTTCATGCTGTAAGTTCTCACCACTTCAAGAACACAGCCTGTCCCTTTCAGTCAGTGTGTCTTTTTTACACCTTCACTGCCAGAGCCTACTTCTGCTTCTGTGCATTAGCAAAGCCCAGAACTATTTTTCTAAAATCATGGCATCTCATAGAATACCAATGAAAATATGCTGCACCAGAGACAGAAAATACCAAAAATGGGTAGTTTAAAAAAAAAAAAAAAAATTCACCTGGTTACAATTAAAAAGCCCCACGCCTCAGGAAACTGCATAGTTGTTACTTTGACAAGATATTAGACATGACTTGCTCATAGTTATATCATCATCTTCAGGTTTAAATCTAATGGCCTAAAAGCCTGACAAGATATTTTTTACTAAGGAGCCATCTGGCTTTTCTTCCCTTGAAGTTACTGAGATGCACATAATTACCTGGAGGCTAAATTTGGACCATAAAGCGATAATCTTTTTGTTGTTGTTGCTTTGTAAGTATTTCCATAGAAAAACAAATGGAATGTTACAAAGAGGCTTATTGCATAGAATAAGGAATTAGCAGCATGAATCAATAATCTCCAAAGTAACAAAGATCCTATTTCCAGGCAAATACTCTTAACTTCAAAATAAACAAAAAACCACCCACGAAACAAAACACTTCCAGAGAGACATAAAACCCCTATGTGATACGCTGAACAGGCTTTAGCCTTTCTCTTCATCTTCTGCATAATGTGACATCAGCTTTTTTCATGTTCTCCCTGAAGTTTCAAGGGCTCATTTCAATGCCTACTGAATTTTCTCCAGTCTTAGTTTTCTGACTTGTATCAGTTGCTTGTGCTCTTGCCTGCACATTCCCCAGCTCCCTCTGACACTTTGTCAATGTAAAAACCTGCTTCATTACCACAATCTAGCTGCTAGGAGGAGACCAGTATTCTTTTCATGATTTTTGTCCTTAACTAGAGCTGATGTTGAAATACCGAGGGGGAGGGAATGCCCAATGACATCTTCCATCTCCCTTACACAAAATGGGAGAGAAACGTGTTCCTGGCACAGCCGACTTGAAGAGTCATTCCTTCTTTACAGTTCAGACGCTTCACTTCTTAAACTACATTGAGACAGTGTTGTAGATGTCTTCCCTGCGACGTTTCAAACGAGGGTGCTACTAAAACTGACATTTTTGCGATTGTTTGTTCTCTAACGAAAGACTTGCCTTAAATTGGGTGACCGCTTTTTTGAGGTCCTTCCTGGTCTGGAGAGTTTATGTAGCTGGTGTTCAAGCAGAGAGGCTGAAGAGAGCTGATATTTAAAATGTTTTTTTATACAAGATGAGCAGTTTGTTTGTCCATGGCTGCTGACATGCCATAGGAGAAGCCTGGATTTCCCTGCAGGGTATACTTGGATGCCAGGACTGAAATACTTCTGTCCTGGGCTTTCAGTGCCTTGGTTTTGTGACAGCCTCTCATTTTTGGCATATCCAGCTGCAATGAAGGCAAGGAGAGGGGGCTTGGAGAGAGGTAGCAAGGGGAACCAGCACAGTCACCCTGACAAAATCCCCTCTGAACATGTACTGACGATGCACGAAGTGTTTGTAAAAGTGGAAACTCTGCCTACTGCTATGAGAGGCGGCAAGTTCACACTAAAACATGCTGGCTAGGATGAGCTGGGCAAACAGATATAGTGCCTGCTCCCTGGATTTTCTCAACTTCATGATTAATCTAAAATATACAATTTCTCAAGCATCAGCGTGGAGCTGAAGTAAAAGAATACAATCTCGCAGCCCCTCTTTCCAGGCCCCACTGGCCACAGCCATGTGGACTTGTGTTTTGCTTTACAAGTATATCGAATTTACACCTGTACCTTATGGTTTATTGAGTGTTAAGCCCACTCTCATGAATGGAGATTACCTAGTGCTAACAACAATTTTGCTCCTGCTTGACAGCTCTGCTGAGCCTGGCTAATGAACACCACCTGTCACAGAAGAGGGGGAAAAATGCCTCACAACTAGTACACTCCGTCAGCTCTTCGAACTCCTATGAGCGATGCTTTTGGCAAAATGTGCACCAAATACATGCTTCCATCCTATTTCTTACTGGAGCCGCTAGAACATCGCTGTACTCTGCACTATTGGAGATCACTGCTGTTGTATAGATAGCAGAGAGCACCCTTACATGCTGTTTCTGAGAGAAGCAAGCTCCCAATTGACCAAATCGAGAAAGAAAAACAAATTGCTGTTTCTTGTCTCTGGATCCACCCAGAGACAGGAAGTTTTGAAGGCAGATCTTAGGTTCTGTTTCAGACAGCTAGAAGAGGACAAAAGAGCTATATAAGCTGCAAGGAATTTGAAAAATTCTTGGAAGTGAAACTGGGACTCTGGGTTTGTGTGTTTTTGTTGGTTTTTTTTTTTGCTATGGCAGAAGTAGACTGATGGGGTGGGGAGGTGGAGGGCTGAGAGAAACGTTTGTTGAGGGAAGTGGGGCATCTGGAGTTGATTTCCATGTGAATACGGGGTGCCTGTGAGATGTTCTTGTTTAGAAACTGAGTCCTGGTAATTTTTTCCATGGAGTGGAGCATGAAGACTTTGGTCTCAAGGGCTAGCCCCATATGCTCTTGGAACTGAAATGAGCTAGAGACTTCTGTGGTCTACATGTCATAGACAAGCATTTGTCAGATCTTGTTACCTGGCTAAATTGTCTGTGCCAGCAGAGCCGTTGTGCGATAACCCAAAGAAGGAGAAATTTGTCAAGCATTGTATCAGAATAGCATTACGAGACATGTTCACAGTAACTTTAGACTGTGGGGAGTGAAAGGAGTCAATATTTGGAAAAAAAAAGTCTGAGGCAGAACTTGGCCACTCTGCACTGCCAAAGGCACATGAAAAAAATCAGCCAACAACAACGTGCACTTCAACAGGTAAAGAAGTTGCTAATACACAAAGAATTTGTCGCTCTTTTGATGCCTTGTGCTATCACAGAATGGTAGGGGCTGGCAAGGACCTCTAGAGGTCATCTGGTCCAACCCCCCTGCTCAAGCAGGGCCACCTAGGGCCAGGAGTGTGTCCAAATGGCTTTTGAATATCTCCAAGGAGGGAGATTCCACAGCCTCCCTAGGCAACCTGTGCCAGTGCTTGGTCACTCGCTGAGTGAAAGAAACGTTTCTTATTGTTCAGACAGCACCTCCTGTGTTCCAGTTTGTGCCCGTATTGATGACATCTCCCTTGAACCTGCTCTTCTCCAGGCTGAACAGTCCCACGCTCTCAGCCGTTCCTCATAGGAGAGATGCTCCAGTCACTTCATGATCCTTGTGTCCCTTCTCTGGACTCTCTCCCATATGTCCACGTCTCTCTCGTACCGAGGAGCCCAGGACTGGACCCAGCACTCCAGGTGTGGCCCCACCAGTGCTGAGCAGAGGGGAATGATCATCCCCTTTGACTTGCCAGCTATACTTTTTCTGTTGCAACCAGGATATCTCTAGCCCTTTTTCCTGCCAGGGCACATTGTTGGCTCATGTTCAACTTGGTCTCCATCAGGACACCCAGATCCTTTCCTGTCAAGCTGCTCTCCAGCGGATTGGCTCCCAGCATATACTGGTGTATGGGGTTGTTTCTCCTCAGGTGCAGAACTTGGCACTTGCCTTTGTTGAACTTTATGAGATTTCTGTCAGCCCGTTTCTCCAGCTTTTTAAGATCCCTCTGGACGGCAGCACAACACTCTCATGCATCAGCCACTCCTCCCAGTTTTGGGTCACCAGCAAGTTTGCTGAGGGTGCACTCTGCCCCATCATCCAGATTATTAATGAATGATGTTAAAGAGGACTGGATCCAGTATTGACCCCCTGGGTTCAATACTGCTAATTACTGGCTTCCAACTGGACTTTGTGTCACTGATCACCAGACTCTGGGCCCAGCCATTCAGACAGTTTTCAATCCGTTTTCCCATCCAGGCCATACATCAGCAACTTCACTTGGAGGATCTTACAGGAGACAATGTTGAAAGCCTTACTGAAGTCTACGCAGACATTATCTACTGCTCCCCCCTTGTCTACCAGGCCAGTCATTTCATTGTAGAAGTTCATCATGTTGATCAAGCATGACTTCCCCTTATGAATTCACACTGACTACTTCTAATGACTTTCTTGCCCTTTACATGCCTGGATATGGTTTCCAGGATTAGCTGCTCCATCACCTTCGCAATGATCAAGGTAAGATTGACTGGTCTACAATTCCCTGAGCCCTCATTCTTGAATATACGAGTGACATTTGCTTTCCTCCAGTCTTTGGGCACTTCTCCCAGTTGCCATGATTGATCAAAAAAACGTTAAAGAAAATAAAGATGGCACTAAATATTTAGTACTGCTGGGTCAAATTAATCCTTTCTGGTATACTTTTACACTAAGTAGTGAGGCAGCATTGCTCTCTCTTCAAGATTTTAACACGTGCCCTAAATGTTAAAACATGACACATCTAGTGACAAGTGCACAGAACTGAGGGAAAGGCAAGGTACAGTGATGGGCAGGTGGGAGAATCAAATCTGAGGCAGTCAAGTGCAGAACAACCAGGGAGGATGCTCAGAGAACTGAGCTGTGATGCCCAGCATTCCCCCACCAACGCCTTGCATTTCCCCATCACTCCCTTTGTATCTGCTCCTAAATCCTTCAGACCAAGGCCAAGTGCTGTACAGTATCTTGAAGCAGGGCTGAGTGCGGTAGAGGGGGGCTACTAGCACTACTGAAATACAAGGAGAAATAAGACAGAAAAAAGACTCTGAAGAGAATAATTAGCCAAGAGAAAGGTGAATAAAACTGCCTCCGGAAACCATGTCACATCTGGTTGGTCTCAGAAGCAAAAATCATGTTTTCGCTGTTGCAAAGCTTCTTTTCATGTCATGTTACATTAGGAAACATGATGGAGCCCTTAACTCGCTGGAATTAACAGTGCACTATAAAATGTTGGCAGCTCTTCTAACTGCAGTATATTATTAGACTTCCTTTGCTAAACTGAGGGGGAAGATGAAATGGATGGTAGAGTATCACATAGCTCTATGATTCCTGCCATCGTTCAGGTCTCTCTGTCTCAGAATATCATCATAGAATCATAAATAGTTTGGGTTGGAAGGGCCTTTTAAAGGTCATCTAGTCCAACCTCCCTGCAATGAAAAGGAAATCTTCAACTAGATCAGGTTGTTGAGAGCTTTGTCCAATCTGAACCTGATTGTTTCCAGGGATGGGGCACCTACCACCTCTCTGGGCAACCTGTTCCAGTGTTTTACCACCCTCATTGTAAAACATTTCTTCCTTATATGTAGTCTGAACCCACCCTCTTTTAGTTTAAAACGATTACCCCTTCTCCTATCACTACAGGCTCTATATATCGGTCTGCCTGAATGAGGGAAGGGTTAATGGTTCTGACCCAATCCAAGGGTGAAGGACACCAGGTATTACATTCAGTTGTTAATCTGGCAAAGGGAAGGGAGTCTCTGGGGCTTTTCTGACCCTAGGACATCAGTCAGTTGTTCCTCTGAAAGGGAGCAGAGGGAGGTGTTAGAATCAGCTGGAGAGTGCCCTGATGGGGAGATTCAAGAGGGCACCAAACTCCTGTCAGGGAAGTTGCTCTCCACTTTGAGACTGACGTGCAGCTGCAGTGTGTTGAGCCTTCCCATAAACCTGACTCCAAACAAACTGATTTCTGCTGGAAGGGCTGCCTGTGCTCTTTCTTTTGCAGCTGAAACCTGGATATTGGGGCAGGGAGGTCCTTGCACTGGAGCAGAGAGTGCTCTAAGAAAGCCACGGATCACAGGTCGGGTGCTCCGACTTGCCAGTGCAGCCAAACAGGTCAAAGGAGCTCGTTGTTCACACTGCTTGTGAGCTTAGCTGGAGGTGGCCCAGCTGATGGGGCCGTGAAAAGACCTTCATGGCAGATGGCCAGGCACCTCTCCCTGTAGCTCCAGTGAGTGCCTCCTGAGGATAGCGTTTACTTGCAGTTTAGATCTCCCACAGGGCCTGGGTGCAACCGAGCTGCCATCTGCCATCCCACCACGTGACCGAGGTCCCCCAAATGCTGACATCCACCACCCCACCAGGTGACTGAGGTCCCCGTGCATGTGCAGGAGAAGGGGCCCTGGTTCAGGCAGCGTTCCTGTTCCCTACTGAAGGCGCAGACTGGTGCCTTTGCAGCCCCTGCTGTTTGAGATCAGGGGCTCCTGCTTGCAAGGCTAGCTTTTAAATCAGCGCCAGTTGATTGCAGGGAAGCAGGAAGACAGTTTCTGTCATGATTACTGGAACAAAGGATATCGTGAAGACTTTTCCAGCATGCTGAACAACTCGGATATTCTGCAGGATAAATAGCCAAGCCCAACATTACAGATGCTTGGTCAAATGCAAATACAATATATTGAATGTTTATTTTATTAATTACTGATGAACCGTTAGTACTGCTGCCTCCTAAATTCAGGAATGTCAGTGAAGAACCGGGTTCCTGAATTTACCTTGGTGCTAAAGTGCTTTCCCTGCAGTTTGCTGGTTTGAAAATTATTTATCATCAGAAAGGCAAGCAATGAATATTACAGGCTGCATACTTAGAGACACGCTGATGTGGTCTACTACACATGAGAACACTTTCTCTTCACTAATATTATTAACGTAAATGGTAATTATACGTGGTCAAGTCTGAGGCTAAGGACTTAGTTTTGATCCCCACATATGGTCTGTGTAGTGCTTATGAATCCCAGTGCAGTGAAGTATGAGCATAATTCTCATCTGCGCTTGCCTTGGACCAGTTGTAACTTTTGTACCCGTATGCAAAAAAGATCCCCGTTCATCTCTAATTGATCCTTGTCTTAACACTATGTCTTAGGGAAAATATGCAAAATTCAAACCACACATAATTGTATTGGGTGGCGTAAGGGTAAGTATATTCATTTTCTTGGTATATTTGTCCAAAAGACATTTAATCCCACATATAACAAACATATATACATGAAAACCTATTAACTACAGGGCCAACTTCAAAAAGTCACCTCTGTTTACTCACATACTATACCTGCATATGAAACTCCTGTGTTTCTGGACACAGATGACCATGCACACAAGTTAGACATTTCTCTAGCAGTCCTGCTTGTGCTCACAGTAATAGTCATGGTGCACATATATGAGCACATATATATTCAAGAGCTAATTTCAGTCAGGATAAAAAAACAGTTTTATGTGTTTGACTTTTTTACAAGGATTACCTATGTTAATCTGCACTTGTCAAATAGGCCATAATACACTGAAAGGGAAAAAACCCGCAAACTTTAACTTCTGAGAGAGGTTAAATACTTTGCTCAAAAAGCAATTTGTCTGTTTTACAATCATCAGCCTATGGAGTGAAATTCATACCTCCTAGTCTGCTTCTTTTATCTACTTGTACTGCCATCTGATTTGTTTCTGCTACAGAAATTACAGAGTCATCCACTCTGAGCAACTGTTGTGCTTGTGATTAACTCCCCACAATCAGCAGACACAAACCACGAAGATTTATGGCTGGAGTTTTTCCAAGATAGAAATTTATGAGCTAGTTCTTAATGGAGCTGCCTTAAACTTGTCAGCATTAACCAGCAAGAGAAAAAACAAACAAACCACCTTTGTTTTCTCTTTTAAAGCCAGAACATAACATTTTGAATTAGTTACTTCTTAGCTTGTGTTTGTTTCACCTGCTTTTATTAATATTTGTCATTTTTCTAGTCAGAAGAGAGCACCGTGTGGACTCCATGTGGCATCTTGTTTACTGGAGAAATAAAAGACTGCTTCGATTACTGACATATGTTATTTCATTACTGCCATAAGCTTGCATTATCTCACCATGAATTATTTTGCCCAGCAGAGAAATGTGGCTTCCTCTGAGGTAAAAGCTGACAGTGTTTTGACAACTAAAAGCAACACTGCAATCAATTTGGGGCAGGAAATGGAGGATACCACACCCCCCGTGAAACTGCAAAGGAAACTAAGGTAGACTAAATATATTTGTCTCGGCTGTGCATGAGTTAGGACTCAAACACACACTGCATCAGGGGGCTGAAGAGGATGGGAAGCATGAAGGGGAAATAGTAACCCCATACTGTATTCTGCCTCGGCTTCTGCAGAGAAAGGATGGGAGAAACAGATGCTGCAACGGCAGCAGGGAGAGACTCGCACTGCTTCCATGAGAGCTGGCAACGGGAGCACTGTCAGACCCCAGGAATAACAAATACCCTCCTCGACTGGCGACATCTCTGATTGAAATGAACTTTTGACATGGGGCGAACACTTTCCATTTCATCAGTGGCCACACGGATGCCTCTGGGGAGACCTTGCCCTCAAATGCTGCTTCCTGCTGCCTCCTGCCCACCATTAAGAGCATTCCTCTCCTCCGCACAGTGTTCCTCCTCCTTCATAGTAACATAAATAAATGGTCTCTGCACATTTGCAGCCCCACCTTCTAACACACAGAGACATATCTGCCCAAGGACAGATTATATCCACTCTGCTTTCACACATAGCAAAATATCTGCTGGCCCTGGTTGAGTGAAACCGGTGGTGTCAGGGATTCATGCCATCCCGAGGTGGAGCTGCAACAGAGAGGTCACCCTGCCAGGGCCCATCCAGAGCACACGTCAAGGACACTGTTCATCCCACAAAAAAGGGAGCACGTAGAGGTGATGTACTTTGCGGTGACATTACCTGCTGTCACCTCCCCTTTCCCTTGATTGCTCCATTGACCTTTTGCCATAGCAAATTACTCAGATGAAGCAAATTCATACTGTTAGAGGTTGAAACTCATATCTAAACAACGGTAATAGCATAATTTGTGATGTTAGACTTGTCCTTTCCTGCGATGAATGATGACGTTAGCTATGAAAACTCCTAATATAAAGAGACAAGTCCAAACCGTGCTCAGAAATGAGAATCCTTATCCTACTCAAACACAGAGTTAGATGTCTGAAGAGATCCTGATATCTGGGTGGTTTCTTGAAAGCACACAAACTTTGCTGCCAAAGAGAGTTTGTCAACTATTGGAATTTTCCAAAGTTCATAGGTACATATGTACACTTGGAGACCCCAACAAACCTTACATATATATATATGTGTGTGTGTGTGTGTGCGCGCGCGTGTGTTTAATTCAGTGGCTTGCCTGAGATCAGAAAGCCCATGGAAAATGCAGCCTTCTCTGAGCATTTTAACTACAAAGCCACCTCTCCTTTCAGCTCAACAGAGCTCACCAGGACATCAATCACAGAAAAGAGGGCTGACAAGGGCCTTGAGAGCCCATCTCCCATCCATACCCATGCACGGAATCCAGATCAGTTCTGCTCAGAGTATTTACTCCTGGCGGTTGAGCCCAGATGTGTAATGATAACTCGGTTTCAGCTTGTCACCCATAGATAATCACATGCTTTTGCTGCCTTTCTCCTGATGGTAAAGGCAATTTAGGTAGCTCCCTTGGGGTTTCTCACAAATGTGCAGCTCTCTCACAAAGCTAAACTAAAAGTGGAAAAAATGCCATTTTCCCTAGGTACCATCATGGCTAAAATCCAGGCTCAGCCTTTTGCGGCTTCTTTGGATCACCCCCATTCATGCATCTAGCGCTGTCACATCGTCCCCTCTAATCCAGGATTTAGATGAGCTTGTTTACTACAATCCCATTTTCCATGTAATTTATCCCCAGCACCCGACATGTGAAGAGGCAGGCTCCACACACGTGAGCAGGCGCTGCCACTGGGGGTGAGCTCTCGCTTTAGGCACTTGCTCTTCCCTCATTAGTGGAAGCTAACAATAAGTGTGAGAATTGCAGACGTCAGAGCTAAGTAGGAAGAAATTGTTTCACGTTACCCAACAAAATGAGGTTTGTGAATATAGCCTAATCCCGCTGTCTGCCCATTCTTTTTGTCCCTACATGACTCGGAGGTGGGGAAGGCACAAAATGCTCTCCGCAGCGCTGGGTGGGGAAGGGCCATGAGGAGATTCAGCCATCTTGCTGCCATCCTCTGGCTGAATAAACTCTCCCCTCAGTGGGACTGCAATGCTGTTTAAATAATTAACCACTTCAAAAAGCTGAATCTGCTCTCACAGCCTAATTTTTTAGTGAATAAAAATGATGACTTTGGACTACTCAGTCCCCCCAGGCCTCTGGAGGAATGGCTGTACATTTTAATGACTGTGCAAACCTTGCAGACTGACCCTTTCTCAGCACTGGTAATATCTCTGTCACCTTCATGGTCATGCTGAAGGTGCAATTTTCCTTTTCCCAAATTGTGCAATTTTTCTACTCTTCTTTCTGTTTACAAACATACTCTATTGCTTTCTCCTGACTACTCTCCCTCATGCAGAGGGACACACAGACAGCTAGCACCTGATGTAAACAAGTTCAAAAACCTCACAGCAGCCTCATGACATTTTAAAAATCAATGGCAATTTTTATACTTGTGGGAATTCACCAAGTTCATCTCATCAAAGGATTTCTGTTTCTAGGCAGTATTTTTCAGTACAGCTGAGGAAGATGTAGTATTGATCAGGGAATGGGTAGAGTAGATTACCTTTCTGATCGAGGCAGTAGGTGACCATCATCTGTCAAACCTGCCACACCATAACAAAGATTTATGACTTTTCATGCTGCATTTCTCAGTCACAGTCATCTTGGTACTATTTCCAAACCATCAGTGGGACTATAAACACCTATAGCAGGTGTGTATGTCCGTATCTCACGCATACATATTTGCAGCCATTTGCACACAGCATGTCTGTGATCTATTTTCATACTTTCTATCCTTTGACTCATGATACTTGCAGTATATTGTTTATATTGCTTCAGATCAAGATTTTCCACTGGCTGGTGTAAGGACATCACCCCATAACATATTGCAGCGAATAAATCCAGGGCTATACAATAAACAATGCAAGAGCACTACTGTATATCTGACAGAGGAGCTTGCCATTGATACACAGCTTTAAAGCTAGCAGAACACATACAGTGACACACTCACAGGATTCAGTCAGGCAACAGGATGCCCACCTCTCAAAGTCACAAGGGAGACAAAAAGTAGTACATGGACACTGCAAGAAGTTACTTTCTTCTTTATTTGTTTCCAATTTAATTATTTTCTATTTAATTATTTAGTTAGCGTGCAGAGGGCAGCTCCCCCACCCCATCTCTCTTTGCTTTCACACTGGGCATGGCCTTGCGTTAAACACGACTCCTACAGCCAACAGCTTTCGGCAGCGGCACAGCACAGGCTGCAAAATCTTGTTGGGCTGCCTGTGGCACATGCCAGTGATGGGCAGAGGTTCCCTGACACGCACTGCTCGGTTCTGGACAGTCTTCTGCTTGAAAAGCAGCGGACCAAAATCTCAGCTTCAGTACTGCTATATCTAACTGCTAATGAGCACCTTCACTAGAGCTGGGGGTTAAAAGACTCAGAAAAGACTTGAGTGCTTTAGAAAGCCACTCTCATAGGAAGTGTGGCAGATCAGCCATAGTCTAAAGACACATGTTGTCTCAAGATATAGGAAAGACTGTGAAAGACATGCAAAGAAACCAGGTCTTCCTAGTCTGAAGGAGTGCAAAGCCCTCAGAAGAGTCTAGTGTAGTGTATAGCTATACAGAACTATGCACTTTTTTTTTCTAAAGGGATTTTGCACTTACTAAATAACATGTTGATCAAAGAACTCTGTGTGGTCTCTTATGATTACCGTTATGATTCTTTGTGGAAACAGAAGTGCAAAGACCAGCACTGAAGCACCCATCTCAGTACCAGGGGACAGGCCCTCAGTCTCTGTGAGACCTGCAGTTCTGCTGTCCATCACCCATCAGTGCCATTCCTCCTCCTCACCAGGGGCTTCTGATGGGCCATGCCTTTATCATTGCCCCTGGGAGAACCTTCAACCTCAGATCCAGAGCTTGTCTGAGTCCTTGCTGCATAGTCACAGCGCAGATTTGCCCGACTCCTCTCACCCTGATAGCCACGGAAAGCAAAATCTAGATCCTCCTGCCCCCTGCTCCAGCCTGAATAATTGGGCAACCAGTGCTTTGAAGCACATCCAACACAGCCAGGGAGACAGGCAGAAGGCAGAAGCCTGTCTTTTCCCTCTGCTTGTAAACTTTCAGAGTCCTGGTTTTCCTCCTGTTTTCTCATTTCTGTCTTACGGTCACTTATACGTGCTTCTTGAGCAGCTGTAAAGCTGTGCAGGCACTAGATGAGTAATTTGGGAGAAGCTAAGCAGGCAGGAAAAAACCTCAACATACCCACTTAAGAGATTTACTTAGCACAGAAGGTCTGCATTTCAGAGTAGAAGTTAATGGAGTTGTAAGGGGTTTTAGCAGCCAAGAACACGGCCTCTAGCATCCATTTCCTATCCTCACGTCACATGCGGTTATGAGCTGAAGTTCCGCATCTTAAGTCACTATTTTTGCTTCTTCCTTTATAGTAGGTATCGTATTTTGGAGTCATCCTTTCTGGTTTGGCTAGAGGGGGAGGTCGTCTAATTAGTTGCTGTAATTGCTGCGTAAGGACTGCCAGGAAATAGTCTGTGGAGCAGCGGCCCATTCATGTGGCTGAAATTCATGTGATGTGGGATCTCCTGCCTTGGCTAGGACATATTTTGCCATTCTGGGCAAAAAGCTCCACTTTTGCTTGGGTCGACATTTGCTGAGCCTTGACACAGGGTGCACACCAGTGAAGCACTAAATTCATGTGAAGTGTTGATGATAGGCACAAGGGTGTTAATTTGTCTCATGGCTGAGGTAATATTCAGGTGAGTGGTGGGCCAGACCCTGCTGTTAAGATGCGGTTTCTGCAGCCTCACCCATACAGCTGGTGTGGTGTAAGTCCAGGCACTATTCTCCCAGCATGGGAAACAGGTAACATGGTGAAGTCTGCTATGGAGTCTCTCTACCAGTTGGCAGATGCAATAATAAAGTCATAACGATTTTCTGGGACTAATTTGAGGTTCAGAGGTTCCAAGCTACATTTAAACAGCATAGGAAAAATCAGTTCTGAGCCAAACTGATTCCTGTTGCAACTCTACTAAGGCTGGAGTAACTATACGTGGGATGATTTTTGTCCCACACAATATGTCAATGGTCAATCTCTCAATATGCCTGGCTATAAGCATCTTTAAAAATTATATTCTCTTTATAGTACTAAATTCTGATCTGCCAAATGTGGCAGCCAATGAGCTCTTCCAAGCTAAATACTATGAGGATTATGTATAAATACTGAAGTATCCTAATCAGCCTCTTGGTGAAAATTAATTGATCCGTTACAGACAATAACTATTTGCTTAAGTTTTTATTCTGCATTTTTTACTTCTGTAAGTAATACATGCGATTTCATTGGCTGGCTATTTTGAACCATAAGAGATCATTGGTAGAACAGTACAAATCCCTCTGAAATCCAAAATTGCCAGCTGCAATTATAGTCTGCATCTAGCATCTTCTCTAAGGACTATAAATGCTTCACTGCTTTAATTTTGCTTGGCATTTGCATTACTGTGTGACAATTACTGAGTAATGGCAAAGGATGGATTCAGTAACGAAGTCTGGACAGTAAAGAAATACTGTCCAAATTGAAATATTCTATTTTAATCTGTGCACATGGATACATCACATTCAGATACAAAGCACTGGTAAGACAGCCACCCTCCTTTTTTTCTGCTGAAATGTCTGTGGCTTTTTGCATATTACAGACGAGAAAAGTTGTTTTCTCCTCATAGTTCCTGATGGTTTTTAACTGCTTAAAGGATGAGATACTAAGTTGTAAATACTAGCAATTAAAAGGTCAGACTGGCAACTATATTACTCCAGATGAGTCTTTTGAAATTCTACCAATTTCAGTGATGTTACACTGGCATAAAATGGGAACGAAACAGCAGTGGCTCAGCTATTTTTTGAGCTTGTAATATACACAGTTTTAATTATTTGAACTATTTGTAATTGCCCCTAAATCCTAGCTATATTAGAAGACAAGATCAAGTATTATACCTCAGACTGAATGAGTACAGATGTAATTGGAGAAACAAACAACAATATTGTGAGAATATGGGGCTGACACAGGAAAGGTTCTGGGTATTGCCAAAATTAGTTTCCCTTGTTAAAGAGAGATATGCTGAAGAAACAGTCTTTAAAGGGGAAAAGCAGGTATTGGAGAGGTGAGAAATAAAATATTTCTAATAAAAATCACCTGGGGCACAGTGAGCTCTGCAGAGTCACTCTTTGCAAATGATGCTATTTACCTTCATCAGACAGAGCTGTAAACTTCTGAGAGACCTAAGGCAAATGGGTAACACAGTGGAAATGCTGTTCAATGTCATCACAAAGTCAAGCAGTGCACAGTCAGATAGTCAAAGAGACAAAAATTTCAACATTTCTCATGCTTCAAAAGGGTTCAAGGTTAATCATACGAGCACTGGGACCTTGCCATCATGTGCTGCTCTTTGGGACCTTGAACTCCATGTGCAGCTGCAGTCTAACAAGGTATTAAGCTGAATGAAGACTGGACTGAAAAATCGCAGTGCCAGCAACAGTGCAGCACCACTTCGCATGCTTTGGGCAGCACTGCTGAGGCCCTTCAATGAGAATATAAAGAATTAGACAGGTCTTGGAGTAGGCTAAGCATGATCTGGCACAAAGACTTCCAAACACAGACTGGAAAGATGTGGTCAGTTTATTCTGAAGAGGTGATAAAAGAGGCCATGAAAAAAAAAATAGAAAAAATGCTGAAAGAGGTATTTACCAGAAGCTCCTGTTCTTCCTGTCTCTACAACCTGGTAGTGGTGTTCCCTCCTTTTTCTTCCCATCAAAGGAAAAAAAAAAAAAAAGAAAACCCAAAAGAAAATTCCCAACAACTGGCTGGTCTTCTTGTGCTTTTCTCAGAATCACACTGGAGGGCAACTAACAGCATTCACCAGCTATGCATACCACCAAGTTGGTAACATAACAGTATTAAATTGACTACAGAAATCACGGCTGGAGCACAGGAGGTTCTTAGACAGTTCTACCTGACCTCAGTTGACTATTCCTTGGCAGAAATCTTCCACCTTTAATGGCCATTCCTCTATACCCCACGCAACACAGAAAACCAGAACAGCTACTGAGTAACACCATTGTGAAGAAGGAAGAGTCTAGACAGGGCAAATCTGTCCAACTTGACCCAACAAAAGCATATACTGTATGTAAGTATTCTGGATCTGGAAAAGACTCAGCTACTCATGGAAGATACAGTCAGGAGAGAAAGATACACCCCTGGCCTTTGGCCAAACTAATAGCCTATGAAACGGCACCTGCAGCTACATTTCAAAACATTATCAAAGCTGAACTTTTCCCAATGGTGCACCAAAACCAACCAAATCCACACAGTTCATGCTGATACTCTAGACAACCAAAGACCCCATAGGATATGTCAGGAAAATGAAATAAGGCCTTGTATGGGAAGTGATATTGGAGCAGAAATAATGTTTACAGTCTTTTTCCCCCCACCATGGCTTTTCCTCTTGTGAACAAATAGATCTCAAATGTTTACAGGCTAGGGATAAAAACTGCATCCCACTGCATATTTCCAAAAGCAAGAGTTAGAAAAATGTTTGTCTCCTACCTTGTTAACTTCGTCCCAATCTGCTGCCTGAGCTCAAGCCTTTCTTCATCAGTCTGCATGGGGAGGATGTTCTTTTCCTCCAGCTCTCGCTTGGAGGGCCTGTTGCTTAGTTTGATTGCTAAAGAGTCCTTCCTGCAGACTTTCATTGCCAGGGAGCCTGTGGGAGAGAGGAGATGCTCTGCCAAAGGAGGTGTCATCTTTTCCTTACAGCATGCAGCAGGCAATGGAGTACTAGCCAAGGGAGGATACTATGCTCTTATTTACACTGGTACAGACTGTGGGAAAAGGGGTGTCAACTAACTGCACGTGCTTAACTCACCCAATTCATATCATAATAAGGAAAAGCTGAATTGGGTAAGTATACAGGAAAAAGAAATTAAAATATTCCTTCATAGAAGGGAGTGGAGGAGAAGGGCTTGTGTCAGAATTGCTAGTAGCATCTGTAACTTTCTCTAGCACAGTGTTTCTGAACCATGTAATGGAATGAATAATTCAGCGTCAGAATATGGGCAGGCAGCAGAGCTACAGCACGTGGAAAGAGAGGTATCTCTCTGTCTCGCAATGTAATATCAAGACGTCCAGGCTGGCACTAGAAGGAATCAAAGTCAATCAGAAGCAGCACAGATCTCTATGTACATTAATTGACACTGCTTCTCAGGCAGTGACAGTGGCAAAGAAACTGTGAAAACCAGTGGCCTCTCATGGCCCACACTTGCTTTCCTAGGCTTGCAACCAGAGCAGTCTGAGCAGGGAAGACAAACACAAGCAGACAAAGAGACACAAATCCACGAGCGGTTTTGGGCCATTGCAGGAGAGTGTGAGATAGTGCAGTTCTGCTGTTTCTTAATTTAAGAGCAAAGACTGCTTAATTTCCCTTGCAGTGTAAGGGAGGATTCTGAGATGAAATAGGCCCGTTTTAGAAACTTCTTTGTGTGTGTTTTAAAAAGGGTGTCATTTGTTTGTACTGCTTCCAGTTTTCCAAAGAAAAGAAACCCAAGGGCCTGAAACTTCAGTTCAAGCTGCAGGATGACAAGCAGTTGTCATTCACAAAGTATGGTATCTTGTCTTCATGGGACAGTCTTATGATGCCACACGGAGGCAGGTGAAGGGTGTCTCAGGCAGGTCAGGAAGGGGCCACAGGTCCCTCTCCAGACTGTAACTGTGATATGGCTATCAATTAACCTTTTCTTATCTCAGCCCAATTTTCTGATCATGACCTCTTTCAAAGTACGTGTAGACTTATGATTCTGACATGATTTAATACTTACTATCTATAAAAGCTCTGATTCTATCAGTGGCACTTACTTCATCATCCTGAAGTAACTCTATTGAGCTGATCTTGACTTAAGCCAAAGACAGGGCTTCTCTACATGACAGATACTTGGGAAAGTTAATCCAAAAGTCAGTTTGGAAGTGAACTAATATAAGCCAAACCCACCCATTTGAATTCTGAGTGCTACCCAGACAGGGATTCATGTGGATCAGAGAAATCACTATAAATTCATACTACGTGTTATTTTGGATTAATTTATCAGGTGTCCCCACGTAGCCAAGTCCTGAAAGATGCAAAAGCCACATTCAGGAATGAAAATTCAGAGGTCTTGTATTTCCCTTGTGTACTGAGAGTTCAGAGGAAAAATTAAACAAATGAGAAGGAAAAAATTGAATGAGTCTTACTTGTAAATAATGAGTTATCCTCATCTTCATCTTCCTCTTCCTCCTCTTGCTGTCTTGGGTAGAGGCAGGAAGAATCTTCATAGTCGGTTTCATGAGGCACATTTTCTTTATTGTCATCGCATTCGATCACGACAGTTGGCACTTGTCTCATGTCTGGAAGGCCCACAGGTCCTGTTTTTGTAACATTGTCACCTGTGTGTAAACCAGAGCTGTTGGGAAAGAAAAACAAATAAATAAACTAAAGGAAACAGCTCAATCAAAGACTGAATTGCCTCTCTCACTGTATTTAGGAAAGTAGAGGTCTTTCATCCCTTTTTGAGAAGAAACAAGGACAGAAAGTTCTTCATGACCAGGAAGACATCTAATGGGTTTAAACTGAGTACATGTTAGATTTAAGGCGCAACACTCGTTAGGGCGAGGTAGGACAGCGTGCAGGCAGAAACACTGGCAGCCTGGACTAAGAACAAGATCTGCAGCAAATACAGCCTCAAGGCTTGGTGGGAATTGCCCCTGCTGCTCAGACTGACAAACGTCTTCAGGCCGGTGTCTGTGTCACTTCCCCACTGGTATGCAGGCATGAAGGAGAAAAGGCCTCACCTGAATGCAAAAGGTGGAGTAAGGGAGCAGGAGAGAGGAAAGGTATAGATTGCAGAGGAGGGCTGTAGAAACGCAGAGGGAAACCTCGCCTTGCACTCCTTGGGCAAGATGTTGATTGACGTGAGGAAGGGCACGACTGTCTGAAGAGGAGGGGACTGAGCATGTGAAACTGGGCTTGGAGAAAAAAGACACTGGGAGCTGGTGAACATGACAAGGGAGGGAGCTAAAGCCTGGGAGGTTTGTTTGCAAATGGCACAGTTACGTGCTGGGGGAGCGGCAGTGACAATACATCCCTTCTGCCCCGGCTGCTCACTCCAGCCGGGTGCTGGAGATCATCTGAATCGGAGCTATTTCTTTCGCCACATAAAGTGTGATCCATCACTTCCTACAGCTTACTAGGTTCAGACCTGTTGTCAGTACTGCTACCATCTAGCTCTGTTTATGTGCCAGGTTCAAAGCCCTTTACCAAGGAACATATCAATCACAGAATCAGTGAATCATTTAGGTTGGAAAAGACCTTTGAGATCATCAAGTCCAGCCATTATCTAACATTGCCAGGTCCACCACTAAACCGCGTCCCCAAGAACCTCATCTATGCATCTTTTAAACACCTCCAGGGATGGTGACTCCACCACTTCCCTGGGCAACCTGTTCCAATGCCTGACAACCCTTCCAGTGCAGAAGTTTTTCCCAATATCCAATACATGCAGGGAAACAGGAAGACGAGGAGGTGAAGATCAAAGACAAACATAAGGTGAAAGGAAAAGCCAGGAACAGAACCAAGTCTCCCAACCCATTTTTATCTAACAGCTCAAGTTGTTTTTCTAATACGAAATGAGAATGAGAGACTGGCAGGTAAAAATAATGGCTGCTCAGGTTTGTTTCTGAGTCAGCAGAAGCCTTGCTCTCTCCTAAGTCCCAGCAGAGGCAACAGCTGTATAAAAGATGGGGAACATTCTCCTGTCAGACACCTTCTCTATGCCAAACTCCCATTTTATTTTCCACAAGAACACAGGTGCAAAACCAGGTGTGCTGGCCAAGTTGCACTTCATGGACCCAAATTCGGGCCAGCCCTTACTGAGCGCTGAGTAGCCTCAATTCCACTGAATATATATGCCTGTTCAGAACACCAGAGGCATTCTGTACCTTGAAGAAATGTTGTATTCTTCTCTTTAGATGATTTTCTCCTGAGCCAACTTGAAACACTTCTCTTTCTTCAATGAAATTATTTTGTTAATTGCAACAATTACTCTTGCAGAATAACAACGAGACGCACAACTTTACTGGATGCCTTGAAGAGAGGCACTCCCTTTCCTTAGTGATAGACTATGTTTTGTACCACAAACTACAAAAGATTTATGAAGAATTGGCTTGTGAATTTTTGTATTAGGCTTCAGTGAGTTTGACCCCTTTTTTTTTTAAAAAAAAAAATCCTGGAAGTAGTTTTAGAATTCATCAGCTGAATTCTCCTAACAATGCATAAATGCACTACAGTCTTTAAAAGCTTTCAAATAACTTTTAAATTATTGATGTGCTTTGCTAATTTTAATTTTATTAACTTCATTTTAAAACATGCTTTCTCTGTAGCCTATTTTTTGTGTAACTCTTTTTAAGAGGAAAGATAGGAAACCCCTGGAATTACATTTCCAAGAGAAACTAAAATGCTGTGAAATTCTGTTAACATTGCTAAAAAAAAAAAACCCAAACTAAAAAAAACCCTCCAATAGTGAACACAACAACTGGATCATTCACTTAATTTTAAAACAATACATACACAGAAAGTATAAGTTCACTCATTCCCTTCTGGAAGTACAAATGAAAGGAGCAAAAAGTAGCTCAGCATCCAGGAGCATTTGGTGCTTCCCTGTTCTGTACGTCTGCTACAGATGCACGTGTGCCCATAGCGTAGCAGATACCAAAGTGCTTCACCCATTTAGGTTACCAAGTAGGTATCAGATGGCAACAAGATTTACAAATTACCACACTAGATCTTTATTTGAACTAGTGATCTAGAAATAGGCAGCTTCTCATCTCATTGCAATTTTTCTGAATCATCCACTTTCTTGATAATACTACTTGCTATTTTAAGCCCCTCATTTTTCCTGGTGTTTTGTGTTCTTCTTGATTAAAATCAGCCTTTTCCACAGCGTTTTGACTAAGTCAGCTGTCTAAGCAAAGCACTTGTGAAATACACGCAGTATTGCAGTATACTTAAGAAAGACGAATCAAGGTCACTGGATATTTCCATTGTGTATAATTTCCTCTGGGTCATTAGCAAAACCCCACCATGATCAGGTGGTCTACACCACAACATTTTGTGGCATTATTTACCAAAAAGCACACTATTGTTTAAACCAGTCCATTTAAATCAACTTTGTGTTTTGCAACAAAACGAGAGAACAAAGCTACAGACAAGCAAGTGCTTATTTTAAGAAGATAGATGTATCTTTACACATAGATTTGAATAATTCATAGCTGACTAGTACAAGCACTTGCAATTATGGTTGCATCACCTTTACGTGCTCAAAACAGCAAAAAAGTTACACCAGTGTAGCTTACAATCTAGCAAGAAAATATTTAAATCAGAATTTAAGCATATGAGTGACTCATGATTACAGACAAAATCGAAAAAGAAAAAAGTGAAATCCCTCCTGTAAAATCTAGTGGGGAAAAAAATGTTCACTTCTCATCTGTCATCCCAGGCTCTTTGATTTTGGAACAAAGAGTTACGTTTTTATCAGCATGTTTTCAGATCCACAGCACATTCTTCTGTACTTATCAGTTAAAACAAAAATTCAAAAAACACTTCAAACCATTGTATGTACATTTATACAATACAGGCATATGTGTGAGAGACAGAGAGAGAAGGCAGAGCTGCAAATATTAAGTGTTTCTATCCTTAGGCAATGCTAAAGTTTAGACGTAAAGCAACTCTCACGACAAATTTTATGGGAGATAAATGTTTTCTGACTCAAATACATTTTCTAAGATTTACAAGACATCGGCAGGAATGTCTAATGCATTTCATTTCATAAATCTACAGTCTGAAGCTGAACTGGGTGTCCCAGAGGAACCGGTCTCACACACTGTCTTTTTGGACACCACGATTTTTCACTGCTCTGTCACAGCTGCAACTCCAGCTCAGGGTGAGATATTGCCACTTAACAGCTCTTTAGTACAGACGCTGAGCAAACTGAGGCCTTGATTCAGTTGCGAGGGTACGAGAGCCCACAGAGTAATTGAAATTAATTGTCACCTATCCAGACAGACCGAGAACTATATGGGCAAGGCAGAAAACAAGGCTATCTCAGATCAACAAGCTGCCTCTCTAAGTCAAAATTAAAGATACATCCCAGTGGCACAAACAGGTTTCTAAAGCTTTCATTGCTGCTGTTGGTGATACACATCTTTTTGTGCTTCTTTCCACTCCGACTCACTCAGGAGGATGAAACTTTCTGCAGATTTTGGTGGCGGGGCTTATCAGATTTTCACCAACTCTTAAAATGCATTCTTAAATGGTAAAAAAACGAGGCCAGAGTCTAGAGTTTTACTTATGCTTGACTCATTTCCTTTGGGCTGAAGGGGAAAGTCGTTTGTAGTAGGGCACAAATCGGCAACAGAGGTTGCAGAAAAAAGGTTACGTGGTAATTACACTCTTCTCTGTTTCAACTTAATCTGTCATAAAGCTGGTAATTTATCAGCAAAAACAGAGGCAAACTCGCAGCACAAATGACATGTCATAATAGTCACACTGTGACAAGGGGCAGATTGCCCTTTTGATAATAGGTTATGAATAGATGTTATGACTACCAGAAAATGTTTGCAATCAAAAATGTTAAGTGTGCAAATGAATTTAATGTTCTATAATGTCTGTAATAAAACTGAATAAAAAATGCAGGAATTAACTGCCATTTTAAGTCGTGAGAACAACCGATACGCCTTAAGACATTAAATTATTAATATGCACTAGACCTAGGCAAGGCAGTAACATGCAGCTGCTCCTGCAGAGGGGAATAGAGAGGTAGAGAAGCTCAGTAGCTTTCTCAAGGTCAAACAAGCAAAATAACTTCTGGCTTCCAGGCTGGTACAGGGGGACAGCTCATTTTCCTTTGGCAAGCTTCTGGCACATTGGCAAGGCACTGATTTCAAGTATGAGCCTTAAGATGTTGTTAGACTACCCAAATTCCACAGACCTTATCTGTGAAAGCAAAAAATCCAGATTGTTAGAAGAAGGGGATGTTTTAGTCTTTCATTCTTTGTTCCCATCCGTGCTCACAGCCCTGGTGGAGAGAAGAGTTGTGAGGTCTAACTTTACTGGGCAAAATGTGGAGCTGGTATGAATTGGTTATGGATTCAGTGTACATCAATGGAGTTTAACAGGTTTGAGGAGCTTCCACTGCACCAGGACCAAAGAAACAGACACAGGCAAGAGAAAAAAAATTCCTGAAGGCGAAAGAAGGGAAAAATTTAGAGCAGAAAATTCATCTGAGCTTGTCTACATGATCCTCCCTTATTAAAAGCAAAACACTATTCTAAATAATCCCCCAAATTACCAGACTTGGCAGCATTATTACTGCAGCGCCACAGCAATTACTCTATGAAGTTGTAGGATTCTTTCATGATAAAGACTAAGATCAGCAAAAATAAATGCTGCTGCTGAACTTCACGTTCCACAGAAGGTGCCTCAGAGACCTGACGGGCTCTCTCATCTCCTCAAGATTATTGGCCCAAGAGCAGTGACCCAGTACATTGTTATCTTGGAAGGAACAGTAAAGCTCAGGACGTCACTGGATAACCCGTGCATGCAACACATGTGAGCAGACTACTAAATTTTAAATAGAGGAAAGCAGATCTAGGACCTTTGCAGTTTTAACGGGCCCTCAGGACTTCTGGGCTGAAGTGTCCAATGACAAATACTGCAGTATAATTTATGTTGGTTTTAATCCAGATTTTATACAATTAAGGGAAAAGAACTACTGTCAAAAATAACAGAAAATAGTGGCATTTGGTGCAAATAATCCTCTCCCAAGTTAAATACATGTGTTTTAAAGATCTGTACAAATCTTTGAAAAAAATTAGCAAATTTCCTAAGATCATAATGTGGCTTGAAAGAGCAATTTAAGAATTTAACAGCAAGTGCCAGCTCCACAGACCTGTAAATACTTTCAAATACTTTACATAATATGAAAGTAACAACCACTGTTGCAGAGGAAACTGTCATAACTTATTTTCTCTCTTGTGAATGCAAACATTATTGATTTGTTTCGACAAGGAGAATAACTGAAGTACTCAATACTTTATCTCATGATTGAAATAATAGTTATTCAACACAAAAAGGCTATGAAAAAATCAACTGTCTGCAATATCATGAACTAGGATTCATTTTCATTTTGAATGTGAAATATCAGTGCCACAACCTTTTCTTATTTTCTTCTGCGAAGGGAGGCAACTGCTTCATATTGGGAAATGAATCCTTGCTTACTCAGTTTTCAACAAGCAGCAGAGCTCCAGCTTCACGTTATTAGTCAAAACCAAACAGCATCACCTTCTTTAAATCAGCTAAACATATCTGCAGACATAAAGATGATGGATGGCAGGAAATTGGAGCATTTATTGCTGTGGGGCAACAGATGCCACAATGAAGTCATACTCTGAGAGATGTCACTGGGCTCAGGATAACAAAGTGCCTTCTGCACGCAGTGGTTACCACACTGTAAGACACACGACCTGTGCTGAGAACCTTTGGGAGACACCAGTCACCCTCTGTACTTGGCGCACCAAGCTTTGGGGTGATGCAGATGCATCTGACTGGCCCTGCTGGCAACTTGAGAGGTAACTGGGTCATCATTGGGCACAGGGGATGGGCTGTGGATGCTCTTCCCAACCCTACTGCTACAGCCCTTTTACTGATGGGAAGTGGAGTCTCCCTCACAGCCCAAAGCGTTTTCCCCCAGCAGAGAATTCCTCCATGCTGCAGAAACATTAGTCCCCTGATGTAACCACGGAGGTTTTGCTATCCTGGTACTAAAATAAGCTGACAGTGTGGGACAGCCCTGACTTGGTTTTCAAGCAATAAGGAGAATCTGCCATTCCTAATTGAATTCTTTTTAACCATGAGCTATAACAAAGGCAACATTATCACAACGAGGCATTGGGGCAAATCATTAGGCATTTTGTCTGTCATAGCAAATATTTTAGCTTCCCGTCTAACAGAAGGATTATATGATGCTCCTAGAACAAGATGGCCTAAAAGCTGCCCTTGGTACTAAATAGAACATGTAATTTTTTGGAATACCTTCCCTATTCTGGGACTTGCTCAATTTTGCTCTACAAGACAAAATAAATTTTACAAAGCTTGCTGATCTTGCAGTCTAGGAGGACAGCTTGCATTTATACAACACGCTTCACTTACTCAGACTATTCGAAGCAGCGTTCAGAGATACCCACAAGTGACAGCAACAGAAAACAGCCCCAAGGTGGGTGAGGCTCTTCTGATCACATGTACAACCTTCCTCCAGATACAAATGGCTAAGATGGTAGCTGCTGGGTAATGGGTTACTTACTTACTTTAAGATCACATGCATAATTTAAATTAATTGAAATAATTGAAATAGTATATTAGAACCCCACTGAGTGACTTGTAAGAAGTCCTTATAGGTTGTTTCAAGCTAATTGGTAATACTAATCAGTATGGTTGAGTGGCACATTTGATTTTTTTCTTTTTTCAGAATTTTCCACTTCCTTCCCCCCGCCCTTTTTTTTTTTTTTTTTTTTTTTTTTTTTTTTTGGCAATCTCCACATAACCAGAGCTTTGCAGCTATGCACTCTGCAGCATATATTGCAAGCTAAGCGGGTCCTATTGACATCTTCTCCATTGGCTGTATTATGTAGCTCCTTGAACAGGACAATGGGGTCTGGGAAATCTGGTCTTTTTCTCTTTTCTGCCACAAACTTGTCGAACAAGCCTGGAAAGGCTCTTTCCCTCTCTCTGTGGCTGGATTCGAGTACTATAACTCAAGTGGTGACATTGATGCTGAGATTAAGAGGAAACAGTGCACAACGATAGGTAATTCAAGAAGCTGATCCGTTACCTTTCTAGCCTCTGCATGGTCATGGCTAGCGTTTTGTTCAGTTCCTCTATCATCCGGCACCCTGAGGGGTGAATGGGCAACGTGCTGGACCCAGAAGGCAGGTGCTGGCTGTGGCCGCTGTACTGGAGCTGGTGAGCTGCCAACTGGGATGGCAGGACAGTGTGATGGTGCTGGGTCAAAGGCTGCTGGGAGCTCTTCTGCGTGGAATAGGATGAGAGAGAGAGGTCTGGCCCCCCTAAAGGCATGCAAATCATGACTTTCTTTGGAGGTAGTGGAGGCGACAGTTTAACTGGCATACAAGGCAGTTTCACAGGAGCGCCAGGATCTAAAACAGAAGAAAGAGAAGCCCTGGTGTTAATTTTCATGTCAGAAAGATGGACATCAGAGCATCTGCCTGGGTGGGCAGGTACTGAGGTTGCTAGTTGAGGCAGGAGTGTGCACCCCTTCCCTGCTGTGACAGACAACTCTGCATCGTGTGTGCTTAGCATGCTCTTCAGAAAAAATACTGCTGTTTTGCAGCACTTCTGAGCCTCACAAAAAACATCCCAGGGCTGTGCATGCCCCTTAATAAGCACGTTAAGCAATGCTTAACAAGGCTTTGGCACACTTTGACGTTTTAAAGCTCTAATGCTTCAAAACAGTCCTGTGAGGTAAGCGTGATGTCTCCGGCTTAACAGGGATGCAAATAGGGGGAGAGTAATTTGGTGTCTGAAGTTACAGGATGACTCACCACCACCACTGCTGGAGCAAAAGCTCAGGGACTCCTGATCCTTCTCAGACACTGCAGTGCAATTACTACAAGTCACATTTCTTACAGCTTTGTAACACGCAAAACATCTGGTGTTAAAAATTACATTATAGGGCAAGAGAGAAAAGAAATAGGGTTTGAATACTAAACAGGAGTGGTCTGGAAAAACAAAGGGTACAGGAGGAGAAAACGATAAAGGGCAGAAAATTTTTACGATTAATGTATTCTTTTACAGAAGACTGGGCAGGCACTTTTCTCTGGACTGAATTTTAACCTTTTTAACTCTAGGCATGTTCATTGAATCACACAGTTGACCTGCCAGGCAAAGGCTCCCCTGACTTCCATGGGAAATCAATGAGAGCTCCACAAGCAAACCTCTCTGCCAGGACTCAACTGCAGGATGCAGATTTTTGGAGCCTCACTGTGGAATGTTTTCAGAAGGGAGAAAAAGTAATGGGAGGGCTTGTCATTCCCAAAATGGGGGTGGGAAACGGTCACAACGCATGCTAAGAGCAAAAACGAGGGCAAGTATATTTGCTGTGAGCTGCAACTGTGAGTTTGTGTTTAGGAGGAAGGCCAGGCTCTTTCCAGCCTGGAATACCACAGACATTTGGCTCTGCAATGCAGCTCTACGGGCAAGGCTTGCATGCTCTTTGGCCTCTTGTTGCTTCAGTTCACTCTTCTTGCTGGAACACAGTAAAGGAACTGAAGGGCCAGAATCATCTTTTGACCTCAGAAAGCTTGGGAGTAAGATGTTGCTCTCCAGATTTCAAAGGCCATCATCCTCCTAAGTGAGATCAGATTTCTACAGATCTTTTCCAGATGGTTCTTTTTAGCATTAACTATCCTTCCCCTTGCCCTCTTTACTCTTTTCTCCCTCCTGGCCTTTTCTGGGTATTGCCTATACTGGTATCCATATCTACTAGCCATGATGCACAAGGCTGACACTAGGACTTCCAAGCACTAACACTTCTATTAACGACAGTAATGTGGAAAAAGACCTTGCATGGACTCAAGCTCAGATATGACCTTAGACTTTTTCAAGTGTTAGTCGTAGCTTCACTGCATTCACAGTATCCACTTGATCCTAGTATTTTTACTACGCTAGGAACAATGCACTGATGGTAAGTTTTCCCTTTCCTCAGAGGGCTTATAGGCTAAAGACACAGGAGTGGCAAAGGGTGTGCAAAGATGAAATAGAGGCATGGAAAGAAAGTTGTCTTCCCGTGTTGCAGAGTGAGAGAGTTACAGAGAGTAGAAAGTCTTTTGGCTTTCAATGCAATATCATAGCCACTTGACATGTTGTCTCTTGAAGGCAAAAATTCTTCTGATGGTTCCATCAAGGCTGAAGTCTACCTCATGGGATTGCCAAGCCACAGGGCACTGCCCTCTTCTCCAAAGCAGATTGCCTTCTGTACAGCAGAAAAAAAAGACTTTCAGGATTTTCTTTTCAAGCACAGGAAGGTCTCCAAGTTACTGTGTTTTTCTTATACACACATTATCTGTGTATATTTCCTCTTTGTATCCTGCATAAAAGGACACACCTCTTCAATAACAGGTAAACAATAGAGAGTAAAGAGTAAATTGTACAGAGCCTTGAGAGTAAGGCTCCTATGGGATTTACAGTAACAAAGTGTTTTCATACATTTGTGCTCCAGGCAATTTCACTTCTAGAGCTGGTCCTGAATTACAAAGATTACACTGAGATCCACACTTCCATTCTGAAACGTGCAGGTTTGACTGTTGATTTTAGATCCTTTGCTGCTGCATCTCAATTAAAGTCTTCATCTGACAGTGCCTGTGCCTGGATGCCCCACTGTTCTGTGTCTGATGTAGGAGAGTCATCCTTAATGGTGAATTCAAAGAGATCCCAACTGCAGGCATCTCTTGCTTCTGACAAAAGAGTAACTGGGACTAACAACTGGGTTTGCTGCCTTCTGTGATTCTGAGGATTAGAACAATATCGGATGCTGGGAGCAAGTACAACATGCCAAAAGGTTCAGGTATGAAGCAAACAGGAATTCTTCATCTTTCATCTAAAATATAGTGAAAATTTATTCTTCTTTTTCATGCAAGCATTCATCTAGCAGAGTTGTGATAGAGGCAGTGCAGCTTTGGAGTTGCATGGGAGAACACACCTAGCTTAACTGTCCTGAGCAACTGCACACTCCATCATGAATCAGATGTGCGTACTCTGGTTCCCTCTCTCCGCAACAAAGGCATGGACCTTTACTTTCCACTTAAAGAAATCCTTCACATCAATGTGTTCTTAGTGGTACCAGTGCTGGGCGACTCCACTGGGCATCTGCCAAAAATTTTGCCCATTATTTTTAATGTAAGGCTTTATTCAGACCAACTGTGTTTCACCCAAGTTCTTGAGCCTGCCTGAACATGGCCCTAATACCTAAATAGAGCCTTGAAAATGAACCAGGGGCATTAAATCTACTTGTCTGCCCTTTGCCTTCAGGAGAATTCTACTTGCCTGTTAAAAAAATGGCTAAAAGGAGAATGCAATGGGAGAAGATTTCGATCCATTCTTTCAGAAATGTGTCAGTATATCTTCAGTGACATCAGTAATGGAAACTTCATACTGCAAGTTTTACTGGGTGGTCAGGGTGTGCTGAACAAATGGGGCCTTGCTCAAACCCATGGGCTCCAGGCATGCTGTTGGGAACTGCACTACCATCATCTGGAGTAAAGGAAACAACTTGTCTCTGCAGGTAAGAGTGAGATGACTGAGTTTTACAGTTCTTTCCTTGATTTGTTTTGATTTCACAATGCATGTGATGTATGAAGCAGGGGTGGAAACAGTTATCGTCTCGTGAAATGAGACGCATGGAATATCCATCAGACATGGACATCTGTAGACGAATAAGAAGCTGGACAGGGGAAATACAAATAAGGAATCTGTGATAAGTGTCTTCTCAGTGGAACACTACCAGAGTCTTAAATCATTGCACAAAGCGCTTATACGACAGAAGAGAAGCAAACTGCGTGAAGCCAGGTGCGCAAGTCTGATTAATTTCTTTTGGCTGAGGTTCTTCATGCTCAAGAGAATAAAGAGCAATTTTGCAAGATGTTGGCTCCCAGCAGGGTTGTGACCACTCAGGACTGTGCATGGTTAAGTAATAACCATGCCAGAATTAATGAAAGAGTTGTTAGACATAGAAACCTTCCCACTGATGATGACAATACTTAAGAGACAGTTGTGGATGCCACAATATTTGCTGCACATCAGACGAGCAGGTCAGCCCTTATTCCTTCCATATAGATAATTTTGCCAATACCTACAGTTGCTGCGTTTCCTTTTGGGCTTTCAGGAGATAGAAATGTGTACTTTTATTTGCTGCACAGAATGTTTGCTCATGTATGGTTTTTCTGACGTGCTTGTGGTGTACTGGAGCTGCACAACAAGTACACCAAGTCTGATGCTTCCTCACCACTGAACGTGTCTGGAGAGTTGGTTGGTACGTGTCGCAGATATAACTCTTGCAGACAGGGTGCTAGGAAGTTCTGGATATATTACAGCAAATGCTGCTACAGCAGCACTGCTAGAAAAGCTCAAATTCTGCCCCAGCACAACTACTGCATGGAGAAAGAGGGCATGCCTGGGAATCCTGGGCTGTGGCAGAGTTGGCTACGTTTGTTATCCTGCCAGTGACAGAAAAGCTCTTTCTTGACTCCTTGTGATGCCAAACAGGAGCCAGCATTGTACCCACCATCACGGAATGCAGCCTCCTGGGTTGCGTGAGTAGAAACACAGCCAAATCACCAAGGGATTTTTCCCCTTCTATTCAGCACTCCTTAAGCTGAATCTAGATTATGGTGCCAAGCTTGGGACCTCCTAGGAATGACATCAAGAACCCAGAGCGAGTTGAGCAGAGGGCCACCACAATGGTCGAGGGCTCGAGCACCTGACTGGTGAGGAGAGGCTGAGGCACTGGGGCTTGTTCAGCTCGGAGAAAAGACAGCTTGCAGGCGGGGTACCTAACAGCAGCTCTCCCGTACCTGTGAGAAAGTCATCAATAGGGTGAAGCCAGGCTCTTCTCAGTGCTGCGTGGTGGGAGGAGAGAGACAGTGGGCAAAAATTGAAACAAGAGAGGTTCAAAACTGCGTTATAAAGACAACGTTTTCTCCCATCAGAAGAGCAAAACAGTGGAAACGCTTTGCTCAGACTGGTTGTGCAGCTGGCATCCTTGGAGGTTTGAAAGACCCAGCTGGATAGAGCCTGAGCAACCTGGTGTGATCCCATAGCTGGCCCTACCTCGAGCAGGAGGATGGACTAGAGACTTGTTGAGGTTCCTTGACACATGAATGACCTTATACAGTAAAGAGTTACTCTTTAAATTCCATCCAAGTAATTAATTCCGTAAAGTAACGTGTAAAAAAATGTGTTAAAACCCAGCATGGCTTGTTGAGATAGCTTCACCGTGGAAATGAGGCGATGTGCCTGATATTTGCTGTAGCATTTGAACTTTTTCAGGTCTTCTCTCCGGGAATCACTTGTGCCTGAACAGCGGGAGTCTCTTCTTTTATTCCAAAGAGTTTTTGAGCGGATTAATAAAGACAAGTTAAAAACTGTTCTCAAAGATTTGCCATACATCTCTTGCTGACAGCAGCAAGATCTGCAGCCATGTCTTCAGGGACGATCTGAGACAGAAATTCTTTGCTGTTCTTCCGCATCACATATGCATCCAAGGTTCAAGGTTCAAGCTCCATTTGGAGAACACAAGCCTAAAGGCTGGAAAGTGTAGCTCTGCACGAATTCCCGTGCAGACCCTTGAAAGGGGTTCCGGAGATGAGGGGATTTCCTGATGCCTATATGTGCTAGGTACTCCCTTCCAGGTAGCAGCTGGCAGAAGAATTATGGAGAAAGCAACTGCATCAGGGTCCAGTTTCCTGTGAGAACCTGTTAGGGTGCTGGTGAAGGAGATGCCTTTGCTCTGCTGCCTCTTCCTCAAGCACACAGTGGAAAGAGAATCGTCCATTGTCCCCCACGTGAATGTAACCTGTCTTCATGAACGTGGCCTGCCAGATCAGACAGCAGGAGGTAACATCACAGAGGAGGGAGCTTGTGGATAGTGGCTTGGCTTCTGAGGCACGTGTGACTGTTGGGTTATAAAATACTGCAGGAATATTTATTGGATAAATTATAGTTGTAAATACTTTTATAACGCAGTAACTAATAATCGGCTGTGCTGTGGCAATGCAGCAGGACACCAGGCATCTATGTTCTCACAACTCATCCTTGGCTTGTCTGCAGTATTGGAAGTAACTTTTGGGGGCTTGTTAACATTTCCCACCCTGCTAAAAGTTTGCCTCTAATTATGAATTAGCTCTTACTCTACGGAGACATAACTAGAAGGCCCAATATAAGAACTAAGAATGTGCTATGCCTCTGCTCAAAATCTTGAATGAAGCAAGCAAGAGAACGCAAAAGGTTTTTCACACGTTAAATACAATAGCTGAGTAGCCAGATAGAACCAAGGCTACACCCTAGTGCAATATTAGGCTAACTTCGGGCTCAAATACACTCAGATGTTGCTGAGATCCCAGCTGAGTGGCATAGATTTTGTTCTCTGATGTTTTATGGGGCTTTATAGGTTACTGGTGATTCAGTTGTTTGAATGGAAAATATCTAATTTCAGAAAACATCTGTGCTGGAGAGAAGCAACAGCTTAACGAATCAAGATCAAACTGAGCTTTACACCACTGGGGTATGTTGTCTATCAAATCAGATATGATCAGTCTTCTTGTCACTTTTGGCCATTAAAGATTTCATTATAATCTGGGGACTTTACCCGAATGGTCCAATTAAATTTGGTCCCAGGTGATTATTTTGGTTGCTCCTACATTTTCAATGAAGTACAGAGGCTGCAAGTGTTGTCCTAAATGCCTGGGTTCTGTATGTGGACACTGGAGAACTAAAACGATGAAAGAAATTCTGTTCATGAACGTTGTCCAACAATAATCCTGCCTGAAAACCAGTGGAATGCTCACCAGGAGGTGACTGGCCAACAGGGAACGCATAGCAGTGAAACAACGGCATCAAAACTGTTACAGATCTCGGTTTTCTGGCAGTGTTGCTGTCTTCTAGGGCTGCAAGGGCACTTCCACACCCAGTGCTGTGATAGGGATGTTCCCTGTGGAGGCAGCAGCCTCAGGAGCATGGGAGATGGCGTGGGGCAAAGCAGGGAGCACCACTCCCAGGGGCTGCTCTGCGCTCTGCTCCCACTCCTGCACTGTCCTCTCCCTACAGCACCTCAGCCTTGCGAAGCAGCATGCCAAATCTGTGTGATTTATATTTGCTAGAGGCAATTCTCTCTTCCTGCCACCTTTAAAACAGATTTTTCCTTTTCATTCTCCCCCAAATTAAATGTGCTCTTACATGTTTACTTTAGGCCTGCTCTTTTAGGTGCATTTCTTATTGAGGGAAAGGCCAATCTTTGTCTTGGCACAGGCAGACAGACGTCTGAAATGGTCTACACATGCTTTCAGGGGGTGAGGAATGTTTCTTTTCCATTTCTAAAACCTGTATTAAGTCCTTTGCCAAACCTGCAAATCAGTCTTCATGCCTTTACTGAAGAACTTTGAGATAAGTTCACAGCAAGAAGGTGGTCAGACTCAAAGAAAGCTTTTCTTTCTTCAAGTTTTGTATTTGAAATATTGCTCCTTTTTTTTTCTGCTGACCACACCTGTAGTGACTTTACATGTTCTCAGTTGTGTTTGTATAAAACATGTTTCTACCAAATAGATCTACATATGCACACATAAATATAAACGTATCTTAAGACAGAATTTGAGGTGATTCTGCATTTTCAGATGTGTACCTGAACCCTTCACAAGACTGCAAATCCCCTCACAGTCTTCTTGAACAGAGCTACCAGACCATTAAACCACTGTCACTCTCCATTAGCCATGCCCAGCATGTCTTAATTTGTCCTTCAACCTTCTCACAAAATCAGTAGAAAAATGGGTATGCAACAAGAACAGAAAAGTCTTTGCCCGAACTCCAGAATTCAGCTTTTACTTGTTTTCTCATACACAAGCTGAGGATGTCTCTGGAGTAATTAGTAAAAGAATAGCATTAATTCTGCTTCTCACTGATGAGGGTGCTTCATTAGGATTGATTGCTCATTTCCAAAGATTACACATGGCTAAAATAATTACCAGTGGAGAACACGAGGCACTGAACAACACATATATCCTCTAGACCACCAAAGTAAATGGACCCTCAAGAATAAATTTAATACTTTTATTTATAAGGTATGTATAAATGAGGCTTTCAGATCTACCAGGAATAACCATCAATTAAATTAGGGTCCCATGACTAAATCTGCATCTCTGTTTCTTTTCCGTGAAGGTTCTGTATATGCACATACAAGAGTCTGTCTCTATGTCCACACAAGAGTTTATGTAGGAGGCCACTAAAGGCCATCACAAAGTAAAAGAAGTCACAGTTCTGTTTCACTGGAAAGGCATCACCATCAAGCAATTGATTTATGCTGATATCTTAAGCCAAATTCTACTTCACAGCTGCAAAAAAACCCCACCAGAAACATCCACCCTTTGCATCCTTTGATTCTTCTGCTACCTGCTGAAAAAGGAAGGCTTATGAACAAAAGACATATACTACCTGATGTTTTTCCTATGCTATTCCTATGCAATTTTTTTATTTCCTCTGTGTATGCCTCATTTCAGAGCAGCTTCTTGTAATTGGGATGGAGTGTTATAAGAGACCATAGGAGGCTGGTTTTGTCCTCATCTGAAGCCACTAATAGTGCTGCCTGGCTTGCCAGGCTGCAGAACTGCCCATTCAGTTTGTAGTACAAGGCAAAATACTAACCTCTATGTGTAGATTGCGGCAGGTAAGAAAGTAAAGAGATTCCACAAAAAATGAACAAAACTATACAGAACAAAATGTGTGGTCATCCAAACAGAAACATAAAGAGACTACGTAGAGATACGAGAGAAAACCAGAACATGCACTTTCCTAATGAGCTCTTTCCTTGTATATATATATATATATATATATATATATATATATACACCCCCAAATAAAAATGGGTATTAACTGTCAGGGAAAAAAAATAACATCTAGACTGCATTAATGTAGGTTGAGCACTTCTCACATCAGCCCTGAAAAGATCAGGGCAGCATTAACAAAAGAAGAGCAACACAGTGAGAAGAACTTAGGATTTTGAGGTGCTGCGTCCTGAGCAGCATCTGCAATTATAAGCAGACTGTTCAGAACGTGCAGGCAAGCATTTAGGGAATCTTTTTTTTTGGTCTGTGTACATGTAGCGATCCTTTGCTTCAGTGGTCTAAATGAGAGCCTGAAGAGAGGAGGCAGCTCAGGTAAGATCCACTAATCCTCCTTCCACATGTATCTAGAGCTTCGAATCCCAAAGAGCCTGGGCAGCTGTAAAAGCACCTTGAACACACACAAAAAAGAGCCTGTATTGTCTACTGTTGTGAGCTGCCATGCAGTGAAAAATAAACTGCATCACAACCTGCAGGACACCAAGATCCTGGTCGTTGGGAACTGGAGCTGCCCATCATCAGCAGGACTCAGCAGTGGGAGGGGAACAGGTAGAGCAGGGGTGGAAAGGGTGAGCAGGTAGGCAGGCAGTGTGAGCAGGGAAGCGGAGTGGCAAGAAGCCATGGGACAGAACGGCCTGTGTAAGGATCAGGGGGCCAAATAAAAGACAAACACATGGAAAGATACAGGGTGTGTGCAGGGGAACCTGCCCAGATGGCTGTTGAGGGGAGAAGAAACAAAGGGCAAAAGGAGAAAGCAAAACCCTCCCTTTCCCCTCAACCCTTTTCTCATTCAAGGCATTTAAAAATATCCTAGTATTTTCCTGATACTTCCTTTCCCATCAAAGCATATCCTGCAATTTTTGTAGTGATGGCAAGTCTTGATGAACAGGAGTGAGGAGGGTTAGGAAACGCAGCAGCGGTCTGAGGTAATTACAGCTGAGAGGGGAAGTGCCCTGAAACAACCTTGATGAAGTTATACCCTGAAAACGCCGCGTGTTCCCTGCCCCAGGTACAACACAGATACATTACCAGTACACACAACAACACGTGCAAACAGCGTTACAGAAGGAGGAAGGACATTGAGAACCTTGCTGTAAGGGCAGGTTTTTCCTATAAGGGAAGCGGTGGTGCCGAGGGTCCAGGAACACCTACTTACCAGTTAAGTGGCTGGCAATCCTGGCAATAGGTTTAGGAGGCAGGGCAGGGGGCTGTTTGAGGAGGGACAACTGTTTCACTGGGGTGTCCTCATGGTCTCCAGGGAAAGCGGCAGATTTTTTGGGGGGAAGTAGCAGGACTGGCTTAGCTGTAGTAGGATCTTGGGAGAGGAGGATGCCGGATTCATTGGTTGTGGGGCTCTCTTCAGACACTGGAGGACACAACCACATCATAGACGCAACAACGTTATGAGCAAAGCAGCGGCGGATACAGCCGTAGTAAGACAAGAAAAGCAGCGCACCAACGCAGATTAAGAACGACTAATAGGTTGCACTCACACATCATATAACATAGAAAGGAGGAGAGAAAGAAAGAGAAAAAGAGTAACACACATCCACACAACAGCTAGATTTCCCATTACCTCTGACAGAAGCCAGCTCCCTTATGCCAGGCTGGGACGTATTCCCACATCTTGAACACAAATCAAGAGCCTTAAAATGTCACAGTTGAGATGCTCTGTCACCACAGCTTGCTCAGGATCAGATATGTTAGCACGTAGTTCCTAAACTTACCCTATACATGTAAAAGCACCTCATGGGGCCTACTCCATTTCAAAGAGGCCGCATAGCTGTGCAAGATCATGGATAACACTTCTACTGATCACTTTTCCTCACTTGGCCCTTGTTTGCAACTCTTGGCATGAAGTGATGCAGAACGAGGAGCTAACCCAGATGTAGAGTGCTGCTGTGTCTCTGCGTGGGTTGGGGAAGAAGCCCAGAGAGCTTCACCTGGGTTTAAAAGTGTGGTCAGCTCTCTGCTCTAGACTTCATTAGCACAGCTGAGATGTAGCCAGAGGGATAAAAATCCACTCTTAAATGCTGACAAAGTGCAGGTTACTTGTGTGGAAGTACATGTTACTTTTAAGCCAAGTCAGCCAAAATTTCTCACGGAGCATCCAGTGACAATCTGTATGCTGTCACCTCTTTCTCCATGATCTTCTCCATTGATCTTCAACAAGGATTTCTCAGGGATAGACAGTAAATATTAGAAGTTAAAAAACTTGTTTCAAACAGCTTGGAATATCTACATCACAATGGAAACAAGATGTTACCTGTCCCATCCATGATCTCTGTGGTTGGGAGCACCTCGTATGAGCAGGGTTCCACAGATGCTGGAACTGACTCCAGTTCTGCTAGGGCTGGCAGGGATACTTGGCTGGAGCTCAGCACTTGCCCAGAGCCCAGAGGCTGCCCATTCTCCAAAGCTCCTTCTTCATTTGGTATGGAAAGTTCCCCATCTGTTCATAGTCGGAGGAAAGCAGAAGGACAACAGAAGACACATAAATAAGATGCACAAAGAATTTTAAATGAAATCTGCTATCTCCATTAGCTTGCTTGCAAAGGAGGAATTTGAACTGAGATCTTATATGTATACAAAAGACACAGCGATAAGGATCAAAACAATATGGTTTGTATCTCAAAAATATGACTTGTGCAGAGAAATTTTTTGAGATGTCTGACTGTGAAGTTCTGCCCACAACAGTTTCACAAAAGTCTGACAGCATTCCACTTGCCTTAAGGGGTTATTAAGATTTGGAAAAGTTCTCTCAAAGATTTTTGTTGATCCTTTGCTTACCCTAGGATGGTCATTATGATCCACGGTCTAAGCGAGATGGATCCTGACCATCCTCCACCCAGGGCCACTTAATTTGTTTTCCCTTTGTCTCTGTTGAAGCTGGGAAGTCAAGAATGAGAATGGGCTAGAACTGAAGCTCTAGAGCTTTCTTAAAGAATACTAATATACACAGTATATAATTTATAATATCTCAATAATAATAACAATAATTATTCTCTTCCCTTACACCAATTTTTATGTTTTAAGGGAGACAGGCATAATCACAGAACTACATCTCTGTTTTACACACAAATAAAAACATTACAGCTCCCAGCATCAAGACTTTAAGTAAGGGAGAGAATAATTTTTATAGTTGCCTGGTGTCAGGTCTTGATACTGGGATATAGCAGATTCCATGTAGAAAACTTGTTTTTAAAGTTATTAATAGTATCTCCTCTATCTGAGCAAAATTTCTGTAACAGCAGCTGGTAGTTTCTCATCAAACGCCACTTCACATTAGAGATAATAAAGAACAGAAGCGAGGGATCAGATCATTCTCTACGGTGTCGACCCACATGATTTTTATCTCGGAACTTGTTATGCACAGCACTCTGGTACCTGGAGGCAATGACTACATGGATATCTCAATTACAGTTTTATAAATGAAAGTGTTCAGCCTGTATGGTTATGAGTGGAAGCCTGGAAATACAACCGGAATGTGACCTGTAAGGCTAAAAATGAGCAGGCACACAAATAGAGCCTAATTTTACTATGTTTTAAAATTATTTTTTAAGTCAAATGCAGGATTTCAGGATCTGGTCCTTGATTTTTGGGCAACTCTGATTAGCCATATTACTGCTCACTGCACTGAGTAGAGATGTACATCATTCAAGTGAGCGCACATTTTCCCCTCACAGGGCTAAGATATGCAAAACGCTTTGGAAAACAATACTGAAAAGAGAAAAAAAGTCTCATTTAGGTGCTAAAACACAGTAATTAACAAGTCTGAAAGTACGTTAGCTGATAGGTATTCAGAATTGTGTTTCTGCCTTTTAAAGCTGCGGTACAGCAAGTGAAGACGGTCTCCTGCTTATTTTGGAATTATTAGAAATACCAAGGTCTTGACTATCTTGTTTTGGTTGGAGGCTTTTTGAAGACCTAGAGAGCTATTACGGTTCACAGCTACATCATACTAGACTGAAACTCGACCCACGGCTTTCAGAGCAATCAACCGAGCTGGCTAAGAGGTGGCAACATTAATCAAAACTGAAGGTTTTGGCCAGTTGCTCGCAGCACAGCCTCCTAACCGCTGTGGTCATTCAATAAAAACCCATTTATTTCCCGAGGCAGCAAAAATCAAACAACAGTTCAGCCAGTACTTAAGCTGAATGTTTTTTGACTCAGCTGTTTGGGTGGAAATGCTATGTATTCTGCGTTTGCTCTGGCTCCCTTTTATAAACACACGCCTTTACACGTGTTTGGGATAGGGGCTGCTGTTGTCCCAGTTACCTGGTTTCACGAAAGAGCAGAACCATTTCTTACGCAGAGCAACTGCTTCTTGAATGACAGGCAGTGACTGTGTCCAGCAACATCCATTAATTCAGTGCAGGACTAAATTTGACCGTAAGTGTAAGCAGACAAAATGTATGGATGATAAAACCAGTAACATTTAGGTTTTGGAGGGATGTCTGCACATTTTTAATGAAGTTGGATGCCTATCATAACATGCTGAGCACCTTGAAATCTTACTGTCTTAAGTGCACTCTGCACTTCTCAAGGTATATTCAGCATGATTTAAGAAGATAGCATTCAAGTGATCCATTGCAGGTTTACAATTAGAAAAAAGCAAAATGTGAGATACAATTTTGGCTTTTGCTTTTTGTCATAATAACAAGCTTTCTGTACCGACAGCATAACCTCTTTTAATCTTCTCTCTGAATATATCCAGTCTTCATTTAGAATCTAAAACTTGTCCTTGGATTTGACTGAAACCATCAGATATGACACAGAATCATGACTGAAATACACACCCTAAATCTGATCTCACTTAAAGGAGAGCTACATGGGGAGCTGCTCAAGTACAGCAAACAGATCAAAGATGCGGATAAAATAATTTGTAGAGTGAAGAATCTCTTCGTGTGAATTAATCCTGGATGAGAGAGGCACGCTTGACAACCAGATATAAAAGGCAAATTACTTATTATTTTGAAAGTACTAAAAGCTATTCTGGTTAGCTGACATACAAATGAAAGGAATCCTGGTAATGCAATTAGTACATATACATGGATGAACCAATTAGTCTTCAGGACCCGGCTATGAGTTTAAAGTTAATTTTGCATAGTGATAACGTACGCAATTTTTTGTTCTCTCACTTGCTAAATCCTTCTCTGTGTTTTCACAGAGCCTGCTGCTGCTTAGCGGAGAATGACTTCCCCTAAATGCGTGAACTTTGATAATGTCGTCTGGGTGTGCATCTGGACAGGCTCCACACACCCGAAGTCACTGAAGAAAACAGGACCTCGGAGGACACTCTCTGATGCAGAGGACTTGCCCTGACACTTTGATTCACCTTAGCGTGTGAAAATAACAGCATGGGGTGAAGGCCCAGAAATGCGTAGATGTGTTCAAAGCATGCGGCCCCTAAGCATGGTTCGTACTCCTGAACTCACCTGCCATTTCCACCTGCAGGTACTTTTAAAAAAATTGCCTGGTGTGAAGCAACCCACAGTGCACCACGCTGACTGGTACAGACCCCCTTTGTTGCTTCTTTACATCATAGCTCTGCCTACGTTCTCACCGCACCTTTTCACTCCAAATGCCTTGGACTAGGGAACCTCTTGCATGTCTGAAAAGTGCCACGCTCATGCTCTCCTTTCACAGACAAACGGCTAAGGAAGTCAAAACGGCGAGAGTTCAAAATCCTGGGGTTTTCTCCACTTTGGGTTGTCTCCTTCAGTACTTGCCTGCTCTCAAGTAAGACTGTCCAGGCAAGCATTCTCCATGGCAAAGGCTAGGAAGGGCAGACGAAAACTTACGTTCTTCTCTGCCATGGCCCCTATGGGTGAGGAGACGGAAAACTGAGTGTTCCTTTATGTGGTGAAGACCTGTCCCTAGGGCTGTTTCCCAGCCTTGGTGGCTACTGTAGCACAGTGGCTGGGCTCCTCCTTGCCTTCAGCCTCCAAGCAGACCTCTGATTTTGTGGGATCCCATGGAATTTGAGACAGGTTGACATATAGATGTACACCCTGCTTCCGGAGCGGTTCAAAACCTTTCAACGTATGATTTCACTGCACCACAACTGGCTGTACGCTGTCTGTCCTACCTTCCTCCTTGCTGCATCGCCAAAGCCACTTCTTCGAACTTATGCTCACACACTGCCAGAAAACCTGCCTTAGCATATAAGTGTAACACTTCCAAATCCTGTCAGGATTTGGGTAACCTGAAATTTGGGTCTAAATCCATGATTTTGATTAGATAGAGAGTATAAAAATACAAAAGTATAAAAGATGAAGACTGCTTATGCTTCCTCGCAGAACCATTGCACCATCATCTCTGAAGCAAGCAGTCAGTACACATTCATATTTAGAAATTTCTCAATACAGGCAATCTCATCTATGTTCAGACAAAAGAAGTATCAAAATCCTACAAGGAGATTTAATTCTTTGACTGGCACCATGGAACAGTGGGCAGTTCTAAAGACAGATGCTTTTGGGACGGTTACATCTTCATGTGAAAATCAGAGTCATTTATCTATGTGTAGGAGCAATGGTATAGCAAAAACGTGAGTTCTTCTAAATGCTGTGGTAAGTTCTGAGTTGCAGGCGGAAGCTGTTTTTTTAACCTCTTGGCACTGCCTGCCCACAAACTATTAGAACAGCAGGTGCCTCATCAGATACTTCTTCAACTTACTATTTTTCCAAAAGCACACTATTTGAAAAAATTACAACCTTTGCCTACATTTTCAGAAGACCCAAGTCACAGAACCCTGGAAATGGAAGATGACAGACACTTATTTGGTCATGAATCTGGCCCTTGCCAAGAAAAGAGCTCTCTGCGGTTCAGTCTGGAGTTGTTTCACTTCACTTCACCTGCCTAGTTTAAGTGTGGGGGTCACTGAAGTGCTAAAAGCATTTCTTGTTTCCCAAATATAGCAGCCGGAGTGCAGCGACTCTCCCATGTGTGAACACTGTGACTTACTGTGCTCCACTAACTTTCACCTGCTGGGTGACATGAACTCCTCTGACAAGCCAGCAAATCCTGAAGCAAACAGGTCAGAATGTCATTTTAAATGGCAGGCAAACTAGCTAATTATGTTTTTCTTCAACACTGAAGACATGATAGAAACAACACTAAGCCCACTGCAAGCTCCAGAATTTTTGGTTTCGGGTCAGTCTATCCATATTCAGTTTCTTTTCATCTGTACAGATTTTTTTTAAGAAAGAAAAAGCCAAAATTAGTGTCTCAAGGGCTGATTCTGTCTGCTCTGTCCATGTCTCAGGGAAGGGAGACAAAGATTTAACATTATGGCTACACCTGCTGCCTGTGCAAGATGCCTTGTGGCAAGGAAGGTGCTACCATCATCAAATAGAGCTTTCTGCTACGAAATGCTAAAGTCTGCTGTATTTTCTTGAGGGATTAGAGATCGCCAAACAGGAATTACATGGAAAATGTTACTTCTACTTAAGGTTTGCAGTGAGATATAATATCCTTTATTAGAACTACTCTCAGATTTTTACACCACTGAAGGAAATATGGCTTTTGCTCTACAAATATTGCTTTACTCATATCCTTGTATCATCAAAGCTACTTGATCATTGCTTCTATACTTGTGTTATTACCACTTTCTTCTCTGCCCTACCTATTTCTTTCAAGGAGGGGTACCAATTCTCAGCTTTCTCTGTTTGCAACCAGCAGGAAAAAATGTAGGATACTGGATGAGAAGTCCAGCTGTTTTGCATTGTAGCTTCCTTTCTAGCATCACCTAGCCATGAAAGAGTCTGATGTCTCTGCTTTTTGCACTGGAAATAGGATGAAGAAGGATGTGTTTTGTACCAGCTTTTTCTGATGTTAAAAGATGAAAAATTACTAGAAAAAGAGATTACTTGTTTTGTTTTATTTTGTTTTGTTTTCAGATAGGGGCCTCCAGACAGCTTGGCACTTCCTTCACAAGATGACACAGAAGATTACAAGCTAGAGCATTATATGATAAATGGAGAAAGCTGCAACACTTGGGTAGCAATGTGGAGGGCAGGGTCAGGCCGCACAGGAAAGATTTTTCCTGGGGATGTCTTTAGGTATGGGTAGAGACGGGTCAAAAAGAAGCTACGTGTGGGATGTGAGGCGGGGATGAAGGAGGGCACACCCCAGCCAAAGCTGTGACTGAAGGTTGACTTCCAGTCTGGTTGGGGCACCCAACAGGGAGCTGTGCCCAGGCCTCCCCTGGGCTGTGACACCCTTGGTGTGACAGCCTGGACCATGGGGATGCCTGCGTACCCCCATCTGAGTCGCACCCCAAAGCAGCGAGGAGTGCAAACCTTTCTACAGGTGTTGTTTTTACCCTGAGGTTGCATCTAGGATGGCTTCCAAAGCAGCAGGCCATACTGAAAGTGCAGGCAGCGTTAGATCTAAAGGACTAGCAGCATCTAAAACACGTAACAGGTAACAACTGTAGAATTTAATGACAAGCAAAATATTTTTTCGGTTTTGTGATGTGTTTTGTCTTTTTTAGATTTTTTTTTTTTCACTTAAAAAAATAAACCATTCTGGTTAGTAAATTTTTGAATTCCCAGTAAGCTAGACTAAAAAAGTAGGCAGCAGATTTAAATGCTCCAGATTTTATGAGGTGGACTACTGACTTCTGATCGGTTTTGTACTAGTATTGTTAAAGACTTTTAGACTTTGAATTAATGAGGCTTTAAAGCACATGCATAAGTTCTACTGAAATTAAGAGGCAACTTTGGCATGTCTTCATATAATTTGCTGAATTAATTGCCTTAGTTATTGACAAGGGAAGCAGCAAAACAAACAAAAGCTGTGGTTAAAGATTCACACAAACGTAATAGATTTCAAATATGTGTTGCATTACCAATGTAAAACAATGGTGTTTGTAAAACAATGACGTTTTGCATAAAGAATACATTACCAACTCAACAAATTAATTATCACGAACAAGGAATTATTATGTCTTCTGAGCTGTTTCAAGGGAATGTGCACTGTTCTGTGCTTGCCAGTATCCAAAACCTTTAAATGCTTCTCTTTTCCATAATAGTTAATCCCGGAATGGCTCAACCAGACATTGCTAACACGTGCAGGCACGGACCCACTCCATCTTCCTGCTGTCTGGATGCCTCACTGTTTTGCAGCAAGTGATTCCTGCACACACGCCTGTGATTTATATTTCTACTGCTTTGCATTTCCGATTAGCTTTTGGTTTTATTTGCCAGGTAACTATCACATGTATCCAACAGGGAGGGCCAGCCCACCGTGAAATAAAAAAGAGATGTTTGGAGACCTTATTCTGCACAGTCCTGCAATTCAGGACTGTATTCCCAGCTCTTAATGTTACAATAATGTACTGCCTGGCCATAAAACTATATGGGATGTCCATTTATGTTGTGAAAAGAACACTTACCTTTATCAAAAATTTCTTTCAGCACTCCTCGTTTTATAAGTTCCTCTCTGCTTTGCCTCATCGATATTTTTCTTTCCAAAGCTGTAAGCAAAGAAGAAGGGTCAATATAAATAGAAGAGAAATGATTGTTTTAAAAGGCTCTATCCCTTGTAAGGCATTTAAAAATGCTTTTTCTCCTCTTCAAGTCAGTAGCAAATCAGTCAGCAAAAGTCAGAGCATCTCAGAAGAAAGGCCTCTAGCAGTCCAGAGAATCTGCCCGCTGCTGTAGCGCAGCTGTTATTGACAGAGAGGGCGACAGACTGACCGATCGGAGGGCATGCCTGCACTCCCACCGCTTAATTTTGACACATGACCGAAGCATTGCTGGGGAGAAATTAGAGACAGCAAAGGGAGAAAAAGGCAATTAGTGCAAAAGCTGGAGAGGGAAAGGTAAGAAAGAGGCAACGCGAAGGGTCACACCAATGAAAGATGTGGCCACAGACCGTCCTCAGGCCATGGAAGAGGACTTGGCACCTCTGCTGCCCGGAAAGTCAAGGCTTGTTTCCCCTTAACGCCAGTGAGACCAGAGCAAGGTGTTTGGGACAGTAAAAAAAAAGAAGAGAGCTGTTTAATGGAGCCTTCTCCTCCCTGGAAGGATTTTTTCCCCAAAAAAGGTGTAAATGATGGGAACTCTATGAGAGCCACTGTAATCTACACCAGGTCTGAACTGCCCGAGTCCTGTATTACCTGCTTGGAGACCATGGTCACAGGGCAGGCACGCTGACAGATAGAAATTCCACGTTTGTTCAGTTAAGCAGTAATTAAAACAACGTCCAATTAACTACAACACCACAAAGGACTTGCATCCAGGCAAAGAGCTGAAAGCCAGCAAGCAAGGGGCAAGTGATGTGCAGGAGCGGCTGCGACTGCGCGCGCTCTGCGAGAAACGAGCCTGTGCCTGCCAAAAAAGAGGCACCGTCAAGGGCGAATGGCTTCTGCCATATGCTCCCCTATCAGACCCGGCGCAGATGCACACACACACACACAGATGAACTGGGATTCAACATCTCCAGTCTGCTCAAGGCAGATTTAAAGCAAAAGAGGCTCCAAAACGCCCTCTCCATCCCTAAAAACGTGTAACCTTTCCTGGCACTGCTGCATGTTGGCTCTTCCCGCAGGGGCATAGTATACTTGGTGAATTAGCTCTGCTTATACCGACACACTGCACTCATTGCAACGTATTTGCTGTCAGACACATACGGCTTAGCATGAACAAGGCCAGCTCTGCTTCATTCTTTTCCACGGGATAAATTTAGGCTTCCTCATTTTTAAAATCAGTTTTGAACATGTATTCTTCAGGACAAAGAAGGTCAGTAGGTACAGTCAGTAGCTTATAAAAACCCTGGTCTCCCCTTAACATACCCTCTGAATTTCAGCATCAATCAGAATTAATAGCAGGTCCCTTTGCTGACACACAAGACCCCATGCCCATTAGCCAGCCGCACGGACACTTGTATTTTTGAGGCTGTTAACATAACAGCCACAGCATTTTCCAGAGTACCTTAGCCCCGTTTGAAGAAGGGCTTTAGGCACCTCACTGACTTCCAATGAAACTTTGATTTCTAAGTTTCTAACATGCTTTTGAAAAGAAATACCTAACAATCAGACTGTGGAGAGACGTTGCAGACCACTCCCCAACCTGCTTCTTCCCTGCACTGAAGGGGCCTTGTTCTGGTATGGTATTTAAAGCTTTTTCCCCACCCTCTGTAAGAATAGCTGCCCTCAGACCCTCCAAAAAAGCCAAAACAAGCTGCAAAAAACTCCTGAGCTTTCTCGCACCAAAGAAATTGTTAAAACGCTGACTGACCTTAAAGAGCAATTTAGAAGCACCCAGTGCCTTTTCCAATGGGTCTGTGAAAGTGTAATTTTCTGTTGGTGTAAGCAGAAACAGCACCCAGTCTGTCCCAGCTTGTTCTTCAGTGGGAAATCAAACCGGGTGAAAGAGCAGCAAAGCAGCAGTTTCTGCATACAGACAGCAGCACGGCTCACAAAACACAGACACAGGCAAATACTGCTATTTCTGCACTTCGCCTTAAATAGCTAAGTAAGAGATCCACATTTTAAATACAAATTCAGTTGGCACCCACCCCGGTTCACCGTCTCACCCTCCTGCCTATGCGCCAGCTGGCTATGCAAGGTAGCAGCACTGCTACTGACTTCAGGGCTTGGAAGTCCCATCACCTTATGAAAGCAGTGGCAAGAAACACGGTCATTTTTTGGATTGGAGTTAAGGCTTTTGGGGGACTGACTACCACAGAGGGCTAGCAGAGGGGGCTGGACTAGATGACCTTCGAAGGTCCCTTCCAAGCCAAACTATTCTGTGATTCTATGAACTATTCTATGATTCTACGACAGTGCCTTTCCCCAAACAATTGCTGGGCAAGACACTCAAGTAAGTATTGACCGAGACTTCCCAAAATGACGCACTATTTTTGCAATCTAGCAGAATTTTGAAGATAGAATATATTTTTGGAAGACACGTGTTTTTCAGATACTCCCTTTCAGTTGTAATCTGCTTCTGCTCAAGAATGAAAAAAACAAAACAACAAAACAAACCCAAGAACCCTCCAGTTTGAAGCTCAGACTAAAACAATTTTTTTCAGTCTCCAAATCCTTTCTAAGTAGGTACAGAACTTAAAGTATTAATTATTTTCCTGCTAAGCCAGTTTAATTAATAAGATAGTTAGAGGAAGGGCATGCTGGGTTAAGAGCAGCACTGACTGATAATAACAGATGTTATACTGAAACTATGGAACATGCTGCCTTCCTTTAATAAAAATCTTCCTCCCAAACAAGTCTTGTACATCGAAGTGCATAAACGGCTATGCTACTGCTGGATCAGGTAGGAAATAAAAAAAATCACAAGTGCTTAGATGCAGAACTCATTAGGATCTACCAGTCTGAACAATTAAATGTCTCACTCGGTCTGGATTTCTCTGGCAAAGATTGCTTGTTCTTTTAGGAAGGATTTTCTTTTCAAGCAGAAAGCTGATACAGAATAAATTCATTCACTCTCCACTGAGAAGAGATCCATTCACAGCAGAGGATAAACAAAAACCTCAGAATTAATCCTTGATTCATGAGAACCTTGTAAATTCTGTGATGGGCAAGAAGTTAATATAGTTAATATTTAACAAAAGATGTATTACTTCATTGCTGATTTTCTTGGTGGTTAACCTCATTTTGTCCATTTGTACCATCTCCCAGAAGATTAGAAGCAAGCATTAAGCCCTCTTTATGGGTTCTACTTATGTCAGAAGTTGGTTTTCTTAACAAATTCATCCATTCTCCAAGAAAGTTTCAGTTACTAGTTCACGGAAACGAGCATATGTGTGTCTTACGGTATAGGCGTGCAGATTTAGCCAGTGTGCTCTGCCGTATGCTGTTTCTTTTAAGCTCTGATGAGGAAACAGCGGGAAATATTTTTTTTATTAATGTTTCTGAGCTGGTGTTTTTGAATTCGCCCCCCAGGAGCAGCACCCCTCCGCTGTTCAAGCAGAGCTTTTCTCTGTGGCAGACCCATTAAGGTCAGCAAAACCTCGGCAGGGTCAGGAGGATTTCCTGCCCCTCTGTTCTGGAAATGAAGTACGGTTTTGTCTTTATTCCTTTAATAAGCCGTTGCCCCCCGTGATGGCAGCGATTGTGGGCTGCTCCTCCAGCTGAGAAGGTGAAGCTCGCCGCTGCCTCCGTGCCAAGCGCTCCCGCTGCTCCATTAACCAGGCAAAGAGGCGCTTGTGTAGTCAGGACGCGTAACCTTTCCGTCCCGCTCATCCTCCCCGCCAAGATCAAAACCATCTCAGATGAACTCTTCCAAACTGCATAAATACAAGAATAAACCATCCTCCTTTGCATCACTTGCCGTGTTGATGCTTAAACCAGGGGGTGGACTAAATAAACAAGTTCTGCCCTTTCTTCTCATCTGACCACCAAAACTAAAGCCCAGTCTGTGCCAGCCCATTGAATCTTAACCCCGCTTTTTTTCTGAGGTTGCCCTTCCTAAGAAGCACAGGGGGTTGCTTTGCAAGAATTCTCCCTTTCAAAGGCCACTATAATTTTCACGATGATTTTAGGAAGCAAACTTCATTATAGGAATGGAGCTTTCTGGTGCATCAGTTATATTTGGATTCAATAAGCAGATATTTGCTTTGCTAATAATTCAGATCTGAATAATTAAAATTCAATTGCTTAGCACAGTGTTAAGATAAACAACCATCAATATTTCCTTTAGACGTGTAAAGAATGAGAGATTTTCAGATGTGATCAATTATGTAACAAAACATGTTACATCACCTTTAAATTCTTCAAACCATGTAGCCTTTCTTGATAATCAGAGCAGGATTCATCTGATACGAATTGGGCTTCTGCCTCTGAATTGGCCTAACATGTAAATGTTAAGAGCAAGTCTTGGGCGTGATTGATCTCAGACCTAATGTAAGCATCTAAAAGAGGCTGAACTGCGCCTTGGAAATGCCTGTCAGTCATTACCAACCATAAAGGAAGCCAATGGTGAGTCGCTGAGATAAAGATGCATAACGTTAGAGCTGAGTCTACTCCTGAAATCAAAACAGACTGCAGAGGGTAGTTTTAAGAAATGCGGCTGTAGATGGAAGTCTCAGACGGAGCAGAGGAAAACGTAGATGTGTCAGCTCACACAGAGCTCCATTAATTTTGGGATTGTTTCAATAGCTGTGGCATGACACCCAGTACTGCTGCTGTGAGCTTGGGGCTTGACCAACACCAAAACATAGCTCGGTTGAAATAACTGTTTTGCTTTGCTAAGTGCTAAATATGAATTCTGCTTGGCTTCAAACACTCATAAGCTGAAGCCTCAGGGAAGCAAAAATTTTCCCACATGTTTCTGAATCTTTGAGATTTTAAGTTCCTTACAGAAGTTTTGTGTCTCTCTAATCTCAGCCTGTGCTTTCCTGTGACAGTACCAGCTGCAAAATCTAACTCAGACAGAAAACTATACAGAAAGGATTAGAAGCCCCTTTTTGTTTGTGATGTCTGCCCGTGACATTTCTTGTTCCAGCTGTAGCCTAGCACTCCTGTTCTATGAGATTACAAAATAAGTGAACATCAGTGGAGAAAGGACATACAGGCATTAAAAGTTAAGCTTGATTAAAAAATGTCGCAGATACCTCTCCAAATCAGATGCTGCTACAGTAGTTGACAAAAGAAAAATCCCTTTCAGTATGTGAATAATTTAGAAAACGTCTGTGGCATGTGCTATGAGACAACCTAATGAAACAGGAGCAAAACCTGCATAGATGCCACACTGAAGGAGTAACTCAAACCACTCTAGAAGCAAACTGGTATCATTATTATCATCATAGAGATGGAAAAGTGAGGTACAGACAAGTTGAAACAACTTGGCTCATCACCTGCTAGATCAGTAGCAAAGACACTTAAAATTTGTTAATCTATAATTAAGACAAATATAATAATAAGAAAAAGAGGTCAAAACAAATAAAACAAACACACAGCCCCAAACTCTAATTGTTTTGTTTTATTTCCAATCTTATAAGTACAGCTGGATATATTTCAGGCAATGTCTACTTAAAACACAGAGAAGACGATATTAGAGCATCTTGCTTCCACTCAAATTCAGATCAGTTCAAGACACTGGTCCATCTCCAGTAAGGCTTACTGAACTAGGAGAATGGTAAATCTTGGTTTGCGACAGGCAAGCCTTTGAAATCACACAGTAAAAACAAATATTCCTGTGAGAATGCGGGATCAAACCTAAAATCCCTAGTTACTAACCAGAAGAGTTTAAGAGGTGTAACAGTTGCCACACCTGGTAACTACAGAAAAAATTGAATTCCCACTTCCTCACTGATGGTGAAAGAAGGCAAAACTGGGGAACAACCTGAAATCAGCCTTAAAAAAATGTCCTGATTCATACTGATCATTACTACAAGTAATCTGCCAGAGGACAGACTCAGGAGCAAAATGGATGCAAAGTCATATCTGTAAACATAGAACTGCAGGATCTAATCAAAATACTGCAAACCACATTAAGCAAAGATCATAACACAGTAACACAACTCAGAAATGCAGCACACAACCAAGAATTCAGCAAACACAAGGCAGAGAAGTAAAATCTGAACAAATCTAATATAATTAACAGAAGGAACTGAACTAAAGAAATCAGAAATCTAATCCAAGAGCAGATGGACAGTGATTTTTTCATACGGAAGGACTGAAAAAAATCAACCAAAGAAGTTGCCTTCCTAGGGAAAGGACTAAATTTCAAGCTAGATCCAAAGAAACCCAACATAATGGATTTCACAGGCCTAGCAGAGCAAGCCTGGCAGAAGACGAATACATGAAAACAGGAGATAAACCAAGAAATCTTAACAAATACAACAAAGGACGTGTGTGTGTTTGGAAAAAGATCTAAGAAAATAGAAGTGAAAAGAAAACGATACTGTAGACACCCTTAAGAAAAATGTTATCACCTTCAACTGCCCAGCTGATAAACAACAAAACAGAACTCCACTGTGACAACGAACTGTGATAGTCTATCAATAGTATTTTGGAAAGACTCACATTTTCATCCACTTTCTAGATAGTGGCTTTTCTTGTCACACTTGAGAAGTATTGTAAAGCAGGTTAGGGAGAAATTCAGAAAGTTGACCAAAATATTGAAAAAATCAAGAAAATACTTTCCTCCCGTTCTTCCCTCTGAACTGCAGCACAACATTTTCATTAAGTCCTAGGTAATACTAGGTCAAGAACCGGAAAGCTGAGCCACCAACAAGTACTACTTTCCACAACTCAAGCGAAAATGAGGCTCTGTAGCTTAATTAAAGAAACTTGCAACAAGGTAACATAGCATGTCTTAGAGTAGACTTGCTCTGCAATTACAATGTGATTGCAGCAGAGAAGCCCATACCCTGGGCATTTTGAATATATATAATTTAGGCATCAAAAACAGTAATGAGGGGGCGGTACCGACTCAGTTGAAGGCTTTCATCTGAATAAGAAACCTGGCAGGCTTGAACAGCCCATGCTGAAATCCATACTGTTACCAGCACCCTGAGTAGCTGGATTAAAGATAAATTGAGCATAGTTATTACCACCACAGTTCTTACAGCAATGAAGCTATGTCTTAAGTGCCAGCAGTCGGCAGCTGATAGGAGATCCATCCATGTTTTCAGATGGACCACTGGCAGGTGTAATTGTGGTTTCTTGTACAGCCTTCTGCATTACAACATGCAGAAGTTGTAACATCAAAGAAAGAGTACGAATACGGGTTCTACTCATCAAGTCTTTGCAATCAGACAAGACAAGTGATGCCATCCGAAAGAAATATGTAGGAACGTTAGCAGCAGCTGTACATCCCAAAGAACAGCTGCTTTTTATTAGGTGACTCAACCTGCAGTCTCAGATTTCTGTATGTAGAACAAATAAAAACTATGTTAAAAGCTAACCAGTGAAGAGCTGGGTGAGATATCTGGAGTGCGCTTCCCTTACCCTGAGAAGATGGTACCCAGACAGACGATACTGCAGTAGGGATCTGCCGCGTCGTCTGTAATGGCAGAGACGTCTGTCTGCATGTTGGGCTACATAATAGTTCGAGAGACCTTCCTCAAAGCAAAACCCCAAGCACCCGCACGGTTGGCATCGCTAGAATAAGACAATGACTCCTGTGACCCTCTGCAGCTGAAGAGAATTCTCTCCAGAACACAGTTTACACGTAGGATATAAATAACGAGGCAAGCTGCTGCTTTTGGATTTGCTCCTCACCAGACAACACATCCAGATGGCAAAATACCGAGTGCAGTTTAGAGAAACAAGTCTAGCAGATGTCAGGAAACTGGATTCTCCAGTGTGACTTTTAGAAAGTGAAGGAATCAGTTTTCCTGGGACAGAGAAAGGGGGGGGAAATATCCCAACAAAACATAGTTGTGTACCTGTGTCCACATGTACACCTACTTAAAACAAATGTTACAAACCACAGCTTGCAACTAAGAAATACCTATTGAAATCCAAAGTTGGCTCAGCACCTTTTTGAAAGAGAAGCTATTAAGATTTCAAATACTTGTTGGAAACCATATCTACTTTTGTACATCCGGGAAACCTCAACTTAGCACACAGAAATTAAAAATGCACTTGTTATTAGCACGAACTGGCATCAAGCCTTCAACACAGACCTCTGTTAGGAGCCAAACAGGAAATCATTCACTTAATACTTGATTATAGTAGTGACTGAATCACAAAGCAACAAACGCTTTCTCCAAAATAAGAATATTCCTGAATTGCAGCTGTCACATCATCCAGCAATTATCTTTGGATGATATTTCCAGCTTGTGCGCCATGGCACTAGTTGGCTGGTACATAATAGACTTAATGCTGAAAAAAACCCAAAGTGCATTTAACGTCATCGTCTCATCACCAAAAATACTGCCGTCTGCTTTCTGTTTTGGAAGCTGGTAATAGTTCAAGCTACAGTAAAGCCACAAATGTGAAATTTCAGTATGTTTTATGCATTTAGAGTCTTGGTCTGACTTTTTGCTTTCTTTTTTTGCTGAAAAGATAGCTTTCCCAGATGGAAGGAAACTTCCCACTATGCATGGCAGTCCTCTGGAATCAGCAGACCGAAAAAGGATGAGACTGGGATCTCAGCTACAGTAATGTCAAAGTAGAATAGCTACATGAGAATTTGGAATGCACCATCCTGCCTCATAGCATTAATTGTTCCATTATTTCACTAGAAGATTTTTTTTTAAATTGACCATTGACAATTGGTCCTCCCCAGCAAATATGGTGGTGAAGTTATCTTAGAAAACGAGACATTTTTACCCTTAGTGTTATATGTTACTTTAGTGCTTTTTTGTGTGTAGAAACATAGTTATGATGCTTGTCTGGGACAGGGAGAGAGTTGAAGATACCAAATACCTCTAGAAAATAACAGTTTTGAACCAAAGTACTGATACAATAAGCAAGTTCAGAAAAGGATAGGCAGGAAGGACAGTGAAGCGGATATGATAATAGCCTAGACACATTTCTTACAGTGCAATCACATTGTAAATGTAGATAATATGATATAAAATAAGAGTATAATGGCAGTCTGATATCTCAGCGTTTCATTGTAAGCATCCCTACTGTCCAGAACTCAATAAAGTTTATCTGTTAAATATGTAGAAAACCAAACAGTTCATAGATGATCTGAGATCAAAAGCAATGGTCCAGAAGGATAAAGGCCGTGGTAAACAAGCCAAATATTTTTGCATCAGTGCTAACCCTGAAGACCTCCAGCAGGATGACAGAGTGAAACTCTTCTTTACAAGGAACTGTGGAAGTCTAAGTGAAATGTAAATTGGCGAAATTTTAAAAGAAATCAATAAAATGAAGAGTAGTAAACTGTCAATACCAGTCAGTCTTCCTCCTAGAATTGCTCAAGAAATCATATATGAATTAATAAGCATGGCATATAACCTAGATAAGATAGAAAAGTGGGAGGTGGCAAGTAGAAGATTAGGAATTTTAAGAGCCTGAAAGTCCTATAAGAAATACAGACCAGTAAGCCCGGTTTCCATACCGCCAGTCTAGGAGCAGCAATATAGAACAGAGCTAGAAACAGGAGATGTAGAACAGAATAGAGATGGGAGAAGAATCATTCTGGGTTTGAGGTGGGAAGTTCATAGAAGCCAATGAATGAAGATGCTCTGTTCCATGTAAGTGCCTTCAGAGTTCCCAAATCCCTTTTTTAAGGTCACTTAAAGAATTGAAACTGCATGAGATATGAGCAAGCATCCTCTAGTGGATTAATAACATTCAGAAAGCGAGGAGGAACGCCCCATACACGAAACAGGGGGTTGTGGTATGACCTGCTCTCTTCTTCACAAAGACACATTCTAGAAAGGCTGTCAAGAGAGAAGTGACAAAAGTTGCTGATTGCAGTCAAAACTAAGGCTGACTGCAAAGAGCCACAGAAGATCTTAGGATACTAAATGATGTGATTAAATTCAACATTGGTAAGAGCAAAAAAGACATTTGCGAAAAGGCAGCCCTAACTATACACACTTATTAATAATAACATTTAAAGTAGTAATTCCTACTCAGAAGACAGCACTTGGAAACTCTTTGGAAACATAAAAATGAAACAGAAATTAGGAATTGTTAGGACCTTTGTGCTAGTGTACTAGTCTACAGGTAGGATCATAGAATCATTTCGGTTGGAGGAGACCCTCAGGATCATCAAGTCCATCCATAACCTAACGTAACTCTAGCACTAAAGGTAATGCAAGTCTGGTTATCCATCTCCAAAAAGATACAGCAGAACTAAAAAAAGTTATTGAAAAATGGAAAAAGAATTATTAAAAGGATGTGGTATCTTGTACAGGAGGAAATACTGAAACTGCTTTTTTTTTTTTTTTTGGCCATCTCTTCCTTTATACCAAGGTCCTGGTCCTCTCCTATTCACAAAATTCAACAGTAACTGTCACCTAGGCTGTGCTCTCTATGAACTAGAAGAAGGAAAATCAAGGCACAAAACAGGATAGCCAACATCAGTACATGTATTCTACATATCCTCTGGTGGGAGCCGCACCAGCCAGGGCACCCTGGCCTGTCAAAACATCCCCACAGCCCTTCCACTCTTCCAGACCCAGAGATGAGGGGAAACTCATCCCAGAAGCACTTTTGCCTTCTGAATGTGTGACAGGGTGGCCTTCGACAGCAGTGCGAACTCCTGCTCTCATGCAGCGCGGTCATGACCCATCGCTCCAGATCTGGGGCCATAACAACGCAGAGAGACGCGAGTCAGCCTCCGTCACCCGCCCTTGGCACCATGGGCTGCACTAGGGCAAACACCGTTACCACACAATACAAAACACAAATCTTCACCCTGGGAAACAGGCAACCGACAGGGAATACGACACACGTCTGTAACACCACGAATAGTCATTCACTCATTTATAAAATGCAAGGAATAAAGAGCGCACAACAAAATGATCAGGGTGCATCTGAGAAAAAAAGTGGTTTTGTGTACGGCTTCTTTTGTCGTGGAATTAACTGCAAGAGACATCCATTAGGGCCAAAAGGGTGATGGTGTTCAAATGGCACAAAGCAATGGAGGACAAATCCACACATGGCTCCTTAGTTTGGATGCAGCTTTTGGCTCATGAAATGTCTGAGTGCTGCAACCTGATTCATTATGTGAGGGGACAAAAAAATTCATACTTACCCTGCTTCTTGCATATGCTTTTACTAAACGTAACTCTTGACTGCATGAAAAGATACAGGGCTACATGGACTTCTATCTGATCTACTATTTCTGTCCTTGAGTGTATTCATCTTTAAAGGATATGTTTAATGAAACAGGAAAAAACACCCTCTACCCCAACACACAAAACTACATACTGTATTCAATTAGCTAATTGTTGGGAAATGTACAAAGGCTGAATTTTAGCTTCTTACCATGCATCAGGGGATTTTTCTTTTGTCATGAAATCAGACCTGTTTAGTAATTAAATTCAACATACTGGCATCTAGAATGACAAAAATGGGTTCAGGTTTCATGGCCTGCGTAGTGCTGGTTGCAAAAGTAGCTTACTTACTGCTTACTACTGTGGCATCCAGGCTTAGAACTCTTTCAACATGGGCTTCACAATTTTTTCATTCATTAATTTCAGCGAAAGCTAAGATCTTTTTTTCTTCTAAATTTTTTTTCTTTCAGATCTAGGAAGTACAAAGAGTGTGTGCTGTATTTCATTTTGTACAAATTTTAATTATTATTGATTGCTTTCTGACAGTGCAGCACGTGAAATGCCAATGGAATGCGAACCTGAAATCTGAAATTCTGCCCAGTTTTGGGTAATGACCTGACTGTAGATGCTTTTTAACAAAGAAAATAAAGTCGAGCTGTTCTGCAGATTTTGCCTAATGCTTCACAAAAGAACCACAGAGAGGCTGCAAATCACTGCTCCATGGACAATTACAAGTTTGATGAAAGTTGACACTACCTTGAAATATTTTTCTGAAGATTATCCAAACGCCATTATATTGTTATAAATACATTAATTAAAATATTCATGAAGTGGCTTCAAAATTCAGAGGTAAGTGAATAAATAATACAATTTAATGATTAACTCTATCTGAAGATTCTTCTGTTCCAACTTCTCCTTGTCTTTTTTCACATGCATAAGATTTAGATGATTTATTTTTGTGAAAGTTCACTTATTTCTGTTGCATAATAGCAATAGATGTCAGTCTATTTCTGCCATCATAATTAGTTGCTGTGGAGATGGCTGACATGTCATGGATTATTATAATTGCAAATGAGGAATAAGCAGCAGGAAAAGATGACATTGATAATCTGCAAATAGCGCAAGGTTCCTTGAAACTAGTTAACTACCAGATATTTGAATTCGCCATAGTAAAGAGGAGGCTCACGGAATGTGGGGGTGGTATACATCTTAGATTAATACACTGTGAAGAAACATGAGAGTTACATGTGATGGCATCTTAAATTTAGCTTAGTGTTAAAGAAAAATTATCATACAACCCGCATCTCCTATGATTTTGTTACATATAATTTTGTTTAAGGCCTATAGAAAAGCCACCTATGCTATTCACCTTTATTACTATGAGGTAAAAAAACCACAGCAGCAGTACATAAAATCAGTAGGTGTTACCCTGAAATAATATTCTTTGGCAGATAAATGAAGGAGAAACAGGTGTTCAAGTGCCTGCATGAAAAGTGGCTAGAATTATCCCCTTGACATAGTTCTTTAAAAGGCAGGAATCAAACTGTATCTTTCACGGAAGACTAACGAACCTCTCGGAGGGCGGAAGGACTAAGTAGACAAAAATAAAAATTCATGCTGTACTAATTTACAACAGAACTCCTTTGGATTATGCCATATTTTGCTGTAGGGTGGGCTGGCACGCCAGTCCACACCTCAACGGTGCAACGAGAGCTGCAGAACCGGTTATGTGTGATGATGCTGCCTTCACACAGCCACTGTGTGTGCTTCCAGAACGACAGCATTATCAAATCTTTATTAAATCTTTGCCTTTTCTGCCTCAGTAGGACAAAGCAATTGACCTACATTAAAAAAAAAAATTCCCCAAATTATGCTTTTATGAAGAACCAAACTTTGTAAAGGTTGGCTGAGCTAAATACTGAGGTAAATATCCCTTATATTTTGCTGTTTACAGCTAAGTTGTTGCATTCTGAAACATGAAGGGAAAGTGAGAAGCTGTTTTTTGTAAAAAAAGATTTCTTCCCCTCTCTGAGCATGGCTGAGTGACTGATACCAGTATTATGTTCCCTAGATTTCCATGCTATTATTTGGATAGCTTTTCAAACACCAAACAGGTATCCTGGCATCTTATTAAGATGATAATTTGGGTGGACTGACCTATGGAGGTCAGAGCCTCAGACTACCAATGGATTTATACTGATTGAGCAACCAAACACTGAGAGGTTTCAGTATCAAGAAACCTTCTGAGTTCAAAGATACTGGAACAGAAAGATCTCTCGTCTGTGTGAATATGAACTAGTGCACCCCATCCCAACATTCAGAGAGGAGCTTGCATCAGCCACTTGAAAAGACAAACCCCCAAATATGCTCACTCACTGTCTTACCCATTTATTGTACCTTTTCAAGTCACTGTTGCTGATGTGGCAGCCTGATAATAAGGCTAATTTAATGTGACCCCTCTTGCTTTTAAACGGATTTGTTTGTATGTATTTAAAGGCTTTGCTTAGCAGGCAATTGAAGAAATAAACATAAACCTGAAAATGCACCTGGTTTGGAAATTTTCTTCTCTATGTTAAACAAACTAGGGACTGCACATCTCCCATCTGCTCATAAAGGCCGACCGGGATGCGCAGTGTTGATATTGTACTTCTGCATGGTAAATAAATCCATGATGCACAGCTGCATACTGCAGCAATACCCATCAATACAGGTCTCAGGGATGCTCTAATAACACCGAGAAAATATCAGGTTTTATTGAGAACATTTTATACCTCCAGTTTCACTAAAATTACAGGCCTCCTACTGCTACAGATCAACAGAGAAATACTAGCACAGTTCTGTGTCCAGTGTGGGGCTCCCTGGCACCAGAAAGACCCTGACTAACTGGAGCAAGTCCAGCAGTGTCCCACCATGACAGCTGAACGTGATGTGCAAGAGAGGCCCAAGGAAACTGGGTCTACTCATCCTTGAGAAGCAAAGGCTGAGGAAGAATCTGACGTCCATCTGTCACTACCTCATGCACTGGTATAGCAGAGGCAGAGCCAGCCTCTTCCTCGAGCTACATGGAGAAAGGACCAGATGCAGCCAAGGAAATTCTGACCAGATCCAAGCAAAATAAGTCCTCACGCTAAGTGTAGTCAAGTATTGGAACTGGTTTTCCAGTGTCTCCATCCTTTGTAATATTTAAAAGCTGACTGGGAAACCTACAGTAACTCCAGAGATGGCCTTGCTTTCAGCAAAGGTTGGACCAGATATCCTCCAGATATCTCCCAGTCTGTATTAGTCCATGATTTCTATTTTGCAAAATCCAGAAGTGCTGGAGCACGCAGGGACGTGCCACACTGATAGATCACGCTGACACCACTAACTACTGTTGTGTACATTATAACACCCAACAAGTTCCACTGCTTTTGCACTAAGATGGTAAAAGCCTTAAAAAAGCCACACTGCTAACATTATGTTTCTTCGTTTACAAACAAAAGCTCACCACTTCGTCCCAACCAAAATCAACTGAAGTTATGTTTCTTTTCAAGTATGAACCTTTCCTTGCACTGCAGCGATACTGCAGCATACCAAACGCATCCTGAAGGAATCATCCTTCCAGCAGCCCTGCTGAGTACAGTAGCAACAATCCAGTGGCACTCCATTTTATAAAAAGTCGGAGTTAATGATCTTTAGAGCAGAATACGCATAATGTTTAGAAATAAAAATATCTTTAAACTCAGTCATTGAAATGTTAATTAAGCCAGGTTTAAGCCCAGTTTGTGAGTATGAGGCTTAAGCTACTACTTTAACAATAAATGAAGTCATGCAGCAGAAGCAGCAATTTGATGAGGGAGTTATGAAATCAACAGTGAAAGCTTTCAGACCAACATTGACCTACAGGTGGAGTAACAAATGCTTAGTATGGCGCTTGGGATTGGAAAGAACTCCTTTAAGGATGTTTAAGTTATCAACTGGTTCCTGAAAATGGATCCCACTACTACTCCTCATTGCTTTTATCTGTGAGGTGACACAGCTGTGCCATGTTCATGGACCCAGGCAGCAGCTTCCTGAATGTCTTTCTGCAGCAATGAAGGAGTAACTAACTCCTTCTGCACCAAAATCTCCTTGAATGGGTGAGACTTGGTACAGGCCTGATACTGTAAATAGTTGATTGAGATCATGTCACTTAATTCTTACATGTGAGCTATTGTTTTATTGCAAGAGAGAGCTTTCCTTTAACAGCTGTAGGGGTTCTGCAGTGAGTCCTCCCCACACCGACTTCTTCTTTGCACTGCAGTTTTCCACTGGATTTCATTTGTGCATCAAGATACACTTTCTTTAAGTTTTTCTTTTAACTAATTTATGATATTATTTACCCCAGCAATTCTCCCAACCATTACCATATGAAAACATATTTGCATTATGCAGATGTGCAATGCAGCTGCATTTTGACATTAAGCCTCAGAATAGTGGTCACCACCAATCTGAAAAACAATTACTTGAGAAGTAATGGTCTAGAAACTTATAGGGCAATGGAAGTGAGCATATATTTTGCAAGTAATGAACTCAGAAGTTTAGGCAACTCCTCCCAATTACAGATATAGTAATTAACACAGCTGATAACTGACTGAGGTTAGAACTTGAGAAGATTTCAGTCCCTCTGAAGATTTCAGGCACTCTTGTGTGATTGGACAAGGAAATGGTACCAGGAGGCACAGAGACTTTCTAAACAAAAAACAACAAGAGACATACATTATTTCATCTTCTTTAAATGTAATGCAAAGGTTTGTTGGGCTTTAAGTTTAGAGAAAGGTTCAGGAAATCTTTGTTTTATTGGAAAGAGGATACCTGTTCATATTGTAAGCCACGTGGATTAACAAGAACTTCCTATGAACTTGGGTCTCAGTCACGGTATACTTCTTCAGATGCCTCTCCCATTGACACCTATCAAAGCTTTGAAAGCTCAGAGATCTATAAGTGCATCTCCCTACACTACGTAAATTAACTATTTTTTCTGTTCCCCCAAACCCCTCAGATATAATTGCAGCCTTTAAGAAATACTTTAAGAAACTAAGAAAAGCTCAAGACCATGAGACTTTCGGAGAGTTTCTCTTGCCTTTGGGATGGGATTTATTTGCTGAACAGTAGCAAGTAGTTGTCATTTTTTTTTCACGTTTTGTTATTTAGTAGGTACTGGCTAAAAATAAATGAGATGTCAATGTCATAGTCAATGTCAATGTCAAACAGTCCAGACATGCCCTTCAATACGGGTAGGATTTCCAGGCTTAGTGGTATCTGACATAATAGTAACTATGCATAATAATGACTATGCAAACTGACACCAACCACAGAAATATAGGATTATCCACAAAGCCAATAAATAAAACAATGCAGAATTAAAAGTTACGGGAAAAAAATCCAGGGAAAAGTAGGTTTTTTCCTGGGATTAAGATGACACATTAGGGTTTTGAAGGCTGTATCTGAAAAAAGCCAAGGGCTAAACATGATGGAGGAAATCAATGTGTGAAATCCACTGAGCAGTTACTGGGTGGGTTCTTCTTGTAAGCATCTCTCATGTAATGCTTAAGAAGTAAAACCCTCCAGGACTTCAAATCTGCTTAGTGTTATCTTGAATATTTTTGAGCTCAAATAGCCTTTTATCTTGTCTTTTAGACATCAAGGGGGAGTCGGGCAGATGTAACTTAAGTATCACTGTACAAAAATATTCGGTCAGTATTACATACAGAGTGGAATGAGGCATATCCACAACAGGCTTAATGCCTTGGCAAAGAACAGAAGATAATTAAATAATTATGGTTTTATATTCGCAGAAAATTATTTAATGACACTGTATTTATTTAGTCAATGGATAGATATGGACATGCCAGCTGGCCTCCCTCCATCTCAACATATTATAGTGAGTTTTGACTTTTTTCAAGAGCAAAAATAAAGGCCCAATTTAGGTAACTAATGACTACAATCATAGAACCAAATCCTGCTCTAATTACCTTTTTAAATCTCAGATGAAATTTCACTAGAGTTCATGTGCTTATTGCAGATATAAATTGATACAGCAGGGTGCATGTATTTTTGCACTATTTAAATTACTCTAAACAACGGTGTAACTTGACAGTTCAAAAATAATTTAAAGGGAGAGAATCTCTTTTTTTAAAAACAACTACTGTTGCTTGCCCTATTTGATTTTTTTTTCTTGGTACATAAAAAGAGTGAATAGTGTTTACATACTGTTGTTTTCATTTAATCTCAGAAATATCAGGTAAAGAAATGCTTGGTTATCTCTGGTTTTGTTAACAAACCTCTAAGGAACTGAAATGATATTTGTTGCGTAATGCTATCGGACTTTGTAAAACTGTTCTCTTTCCCCAAAGAGCTAATCATACATGTTTAATTGATGATCCAAAGAACAAAACTTTGGACATATTTGGTAAACATTTTTTGCCACTGTATTCTTGAGAGGACATAAGTTGAACTATTCAGGGTAAGTGTCTTCTAGGGCAGACAAAATCTGCATTTTTAATACAGGACAAAATGGAACTATAAATGCATAATAATCTCTGTTTTCCTTGTAAACGTAATAAAATGGAAACAGAAGTACTCTTCCCATTGTAGGTCGCTTTTACCAAAGATCAGACACCAGACCTCAAAGGAAAAATCTATGATGCATTTGATTTCCCACATTCTTTACAAAGAAGAGGCAATTTTTTTTCAAGTGACTCTTTGATTGTGTTCTGGTCTATCCCTTTATTTTGGCCTGGGATGCTGTAAGAAGAGCAATCACAGTAACATAAGCATTAGGTACAGACTCTTGACAACCAAATCAAACTTAAAAAAAAAATCAATTGTCACATTAAAATTGCTTTTGGTATTACATCTTTCATCAGAAAGATGATAATACATCCTGAGCCTACGTAAACAGATTACTCAGCCACCCCTGAAGTGCAGCCAGTACTGGAGTGGGAAGCAATGATTGCGATGTGCAAGCAACACAGCACAGCAACTCTTGGGGGAATGCAAAAAAAACCCAAAAACAATCACCAGGTGAAACTGCATGGGCAAAGCATGCAAGGGGAAGGCTGAAATAACCACTCAAGGTGGAACTTGATCCAAAGGCTAAGTTAGTGTCCTTGTTCTTGTGAAAATTTCTAAGGCATCTGCACTGACTGCAAGTAGTTGTTAATGCCTGCTTTCCTCCGAAATGTAATCCTTACCAGCGATGTAGTAAAGTTGTAGTTGAAATTTAGAGAATGTGGCGGATCCTTTAGCCAATTAGTAACATTTTCCACAGCTCTGATGGTCTCCCTAGAAATGTAATTTAAGCCACAAGGGACAAACAAACATGAAGAACCTAACCTTTGGTCTGCAATAACAGCAAAACCCAGCTGTTCCTTCAGAGAAGCACAGATCCTGCATCATAATATTGCTGTGTCAAAGTAGGTGACCATGCTCCTCTTCCCTGTGGCTTAGCCCAGAACAAAACTGCTCTAGGACTGGGCACGTTCATTGACAGCAGTTGCAAAGGAAATTTTCATAGCAACTCTCATGACGTGCAAAGGTAAGTGCACAGAACAGATACCAGAAGCTGGGGGGAAAAAGGACCAGTTCTGGCTTAGATATTTTTAAGAGCTTTCTAAAATAAAAGCTGTATATGAATTTTCAAGGAGTAAAGAGATGCGCCAAGCCTGTTTGGTGAAATCTTGATTATTTATGAATTTGCCCTTGATGGAATTTATTAGCTTACCATGTTTGCAAAGTAAATGGCTTGATAATGCATGAAAGTTTTCCTAGCTTTTCTCAAAGTGTGTGTGTAGGAAAACATGACAGAATTCAGCTTTTTAGAAAACATGAATAAATAGACATATAAGTACAAGAATTCTCCCTCTGGCCAGTTCTGCTAATTGCCGTATTTCACTTTTTGCACTGCTATAGTCCCCTAAACTTATCCTCATATTCCCAAGGAACTGTGTCCTGCAAGCACTACTCAAAGTAATAAACGAAGAGCGCTGCCATCAGTGGGTGTTCATTGACTGTGGACTACTGGTAGCCTTCAGGTTTTCTACTAAAAGAGAAACAGGAGTCTGCTTATTTCACAGAACTGACAGAGGGTGCAAAAAGAATATGAAAGAGGTGCTCAGACCACATTAACTTAACCACACAGGTATGGTGTAGGGTTAGCATTCCTTATACCACCAACAGTGGAAGCCTTTTAATCACACTACCTAGAGTGGAGAGGTGACGTTTTCCATAGCACCACAATAGTTTTGTGGGTTTTAAAAAAAAATATAATTCTTTCAATATTTTGCTGAAAAATACTTCCTCAAGCCAGTTTTTATGAATGCAATGAAATACTTCCTTTTAACCGTAAAATCCTGCAGCTTTGGAACCTGACAAGTGGCTGAGTCTGGCTCAGAGGCTAATTGTATCCAAACAAAATCATCAAATCCCAGGTGAGCTAGCACTGTCTTACCAGGAAAGACAACTGTACCCCCCAAAAAATCATTGTTTCTTCTCTCCTTGCTGAATTTGTACTTCTTCAAGAAGATTTTCCTTTCTCATTCTTTGATTCTTTTCCTCTCTTTCAGTCCCTGGAGACATGCAATAACACACAGAGGGTGACTGGAGAAGACGGGAGGCAATTGCTTTGCCAGGCTGATAAAGTAAGTGCTTAACTGCTTTGCTAAATCTGGGCTTGAGTACTCACTTTTTTTCCCAGGCTCCACAGTTTTTGTAAAGTTTCATGAGGCTGTTTTACCGGACTCATACAGCACAACCCAATTCTCTTACCCCGTGAGGTGCTGTGCTGTAATTAATAAATCATTTGCATTTCAACAGCAGCTTCTGTCAAAGAAGATCAAAGCGCTCAAATATTAGAGCAGTGTCTTAACATCCTCCCTCTCAGGTACTATTCCTACTGGAAATCGAAGGCAAATTCCACATCTGTGCTTGGTGTTCGATCCGCGGATAAGGCTCCCTCACCACCCTCAGGCAGCTAATGCCGGAGGATGGAGCATCACTGCCCTTCTGCCCCACAGATCTTGCAGCAATACGCGACAGGATCACCGAGCAATATATTTGCCCCCCCCAAAGCAGTCCATTGTTTGAAAGTGGGAACTCGTATTTTTATTATACTAGTACCCGCAGCTGATAATTTAACTTTGTGACTCCCGTGATTTCCTGTGGATGAAGGAGCTGGTTGTACTGGCGGAGTGGTTACCATCATTATCTGGCTAACTTCACTGGTTGTATCCATAAAGCTGGCAAATAATTAAAAAAGCAATAGCACCTGCATCTCCAACAAAACTAGTTCCATACACAGCCCAGAAACTTAGAGACTGCAAGATTAACTCATTTGAAACTAAAGCATTGTTTCCTTTGAAATTAATCCAACTTTGGTAAGTAAAAATACTGGGATCACTCCAAAAACGTTACAAATGCCATCTCTAAATGTACAAGTTCAGCACAAAGCTTGCTGGGAAAACGGAAACATTATGTTTTTCACATGAGTACTCATTTAAGAGAGGAAAACAAGCCTGTAACCTTAGTAAATTACATTTCAGCTAGCTGAAAACTACCATCTCTTTCCTACATACTCCAACATTTGTGATGCCTCTCCTTTCTCCACTAGAATTTAAATGAGGAACAAATGGTTTCTACATAAATAAATAAAAAGTTTAATATATCTAAGAAGTCTTAACGATCAAATACAATTGATTTAAGAATACCTTTGCAAGCCTCTTTCTAATTAGAAATATTAACCTTCCTGCCTGGAAATAAGCCCACATATCACAGTGATTCCCTCAGATAGGTTTGTAATGAGAGGTTCAGTTAAGAGGAACCCAGTTTAAATGAGACAAGAGATAAGGTATTGTCCTAATATGAATTGCTTTCCCTTAAGACCACATCGCCTTCATATAACATTTTTATTTTAAAAGATTGTGTCACGGATCTCTGTCTGAGTATGAATGCTCAGGGCAAATGCTCCCACAATGTAATTTACTACTGAATTTAAGGAACTGAGTAATGACAGATTTTATTAGTCTAGCAGAACAACCTTTAGACAGGTTTAGTTATCTGAACTTTGTTCATCAAGGACAATTAGTAAAGCGGTAGAAGGTCAAACTCCTTAAAGGCAATGTCCTTTCACTGGGAAGAAATCACTGATTATTTTCTTGTCTGTAGGTGTATTACTGGGGTGGTTAACTGAAGTGCTCTGTAGCGTCACAACCAAGTTCAACTGGACCAGGTTACAAGTACACCAAGACAAAAATAAACAAGCCCAGGTTTGAGCTGACTTCACCTATGATTTTGTTCACTTAGAAACAGCAGAACTTGCTGGTTATTAGCTGTAGCCCCTAGCGTTACTTTAGTAGCTGTTGGTAAAAACCTCTTAAACTTATTACCCGCTTAAACCCCATTCTATCTTGAATTAGTTATTATCCCTGGTACTTCATCAGCCAGGTTGAGCCTATCCTAAGCTGCAAAGTTTGAGGACCACCTTTATACAAAGATGCTCCTTTTGCCTTTTCCCTGCTAGCTGGTGACTGCTAGAGCACATCTGTCCAGCTGTGTCCTCTTCTCTAGATACCTATGCTTTATGGGTGAGGCGGAAAGAAACAGCGTGTGCAGGACCTGTGGGAGGGAGGTCCCAGACCTGATTTCTCTCTAGGGCTTTGCTGCTGTGGACTCAGAGAGGAAAGAAGTGGCTAACTCTCACACAGTTGCGTTGGTGAAGCAAATAAACCCCAATATTCTTCCCAGTTTATGTCAGGAATCTGCTACTAAGAATGTGGAGATGAGCTCCGACCAATAGTCTCGAGGGTCTCAGAGAAGTAGTTGAAAGAGGAACAGTGCTGATTACAACAACTCTGTAACATACTCTTTTATCATTACTGGATCATGATGACCTGGTACCTGGTGCAGACAGAGGAGCTGTAATTTTGAGTCTCCAGTGCTTGCCCTGGGAATTTGTAGTCTGCAGCCCTTAAAGGCTAATAAATTTTCTTATTAGCAACCTAACATCATATACTGAGTGGGAATGCATCTCAATATAAAGCACACTGCAGTGGTGATCCCACCCACTGGATTGACTGATCACAGATTTGATGACTTAGTACTATAGAAACATGACTAGACTTACTCTTTTTTAGATGTTTGCCACGGATCTTGAGGAAAACAGCATTAAACAGGGATGAAAGGGAGGAAACCACTGACAAAGCTAATTTAGCAGCAATTCAGACTTTTATAAAACTGTGCATACACAAGACACCCCCTAGCCCTCATCTTGGTATGCTTTCCTGAAACAACCTGCCTTTAAAATGTGAAAAACAGCTAAGCAAGCATTACATAAAAAGACATGGGAAGATTGCTTTTTTCCCGCCCTGTAAACTTTTGCCTCACAATATTAAATACAATTATAAAGCATTCTCCAGATTAAACGTTAAAGACGCCTAATGCTCTATCTTTTACTTCTGACAACGAAGAGCTTAATCTAATTAAAGCCATGAGCTGAATGTGTCTGCTGGTTCTAACCCTCAGCAGTTTTATTGTTAGGTTATGCAATCCTAATTAAAGATAATTTTAGACAACGGGAAAGGTTTCATTTTAATGAGAGAAAAAGATATACAATGTCCTTGAGGGTCTATTTAAGAATTATTTTTAAGGTTTATTTTTAGCTAATAGTTTTCCATATATAAGCTACAACTAAGCATTCCCTCAGAGAAATCTCTCATTTTAATATTTGCTATTGTAGTATTGCCACTGTGTGCTTGCACTTCGAATGCTACCGCCTAAAATCAAAGCTCACTATAGTGCTGGTCAGTACATTAAAATACTGCGATGTAGCATGTAGCCTGTGCTTTTGGGTTCTAGTGTTCAATTTAAAAGGTCTTAACTTTCAGAAAAAATATTAAATATCTAAACAGAGCCTTATAAAGGTCTCCGATTAGCCATCTCACAAAATATGAGTGCTGAAAACCACTATTTTAAAAAACCTAAACCACAACACTCCAGAGAAAATACATTTTATTTTTAGGAAGTGAAGAAAAATGTCATGGAATTACATCCAAAGCAATTCTCAACACCACGATCTCCCTGTGGGGTGCTGCAGAAACAGCAATTTTAGTAAGAGTGACAGAATTATTATAACTGTCAGGGAAACACTTTAGCCCCCTACAGACGTCCCAAGGCACTTGGGTACCTCTCCTGCCGCAACAGTTTGAGACCGAGGCCAGAAAAGGACCAGTGTTAGAGAAGTTCTATTCCCTAACAACCAGCGAGAATGAAGCAGGAGATGTAGCATTTCTCTTTCAGTATACTAGTTTTTAATTATAAATTAACATGAGTTAAAAGAAGGTACGGAGGAAACTTGAACTGGGCGTTGCTATTCCGTGAATGACGGTCGCAATTGGAGATACAGACCTACCAAAAGAGGTTCGGAATGGCTGCAGCGGGGAGTAAGGGGGGAATATTTGCCTTTTTTTTTATTGCCCGTTGCGGTGAGTGCATCACTGCCCAGGAAAGTACCTGCGGGGGCTGCGTCCAGCCCTTGGAATTCAAAATATAAGAGTTCCTACCTGTAAGGGGAAAATGTGCTGTATGAACACGAAGCTGTCACTTGGAATTCACTTTGCCTTTCTAGAGATGCAGGGCAAAAGCTGTCGGCTCAGAGCACGTCTCAAGCAGTCAAGTTTCCTGCTCTCTAAAGTTAAACTCGCGTGGAGGTTATCACATCCTTATTAACCTACACCTCTGGGTATTTGGGACTCAGCTGTGAGACTCACCAATGTGCTCGTGGGAACGGAGGGGTGGCCCAGCTGCACGGCCTGATCTGGGCTGGCACTTCCTTGGTGCTGCTGGTCTGAAGATTTCTGCAGCATGGGAGAGGGGAGGGTTGCAGGTGTTGTTTGTTTTTTCGTAGTTGAAAGGGAAAGAGGGCTCATCCTGCAGAGCAGCTGAGGAAAAACAACCAGCAAAAGAAAGAAGGCGTAGTGGCATGCTCATTGCAGCGGGGTTGGACTGGATTGCCTTTGAAGGTCCCTTCCAACCCAAACTATTCTATGATTTGAAGTCTGAGGACCAAGGAGAAAAGGGAGAAACTGCTTGTGGAAGGACGAAGTGTAGAGGAGAAAGCAAAAGCCAAGGGGAAATCCATGGCCCAGTATGAAGCAGCAAGGCAATCTGCAGGGAACTCACGCACTGGCACAAGACTCTGTCCCACCGCACTGTTCTGCTCTAAGCTTGGACGGAGGCGCCACAGGAAACCTCGAAGCTTTCACAGGCTTTTAATGTAATTTTTTAAGCCAAATCAGGTTATGTATGAAATGAATAAGAGGTTTTCCCGGGTTAGTTTCAGTAACATGAATAGGGTTTTTTGTATACAAATTTCTACTCCTCATTATGCCAGCGTTTTACATTAAGGAAGAGCACACACAGCTGCCATGCCATTGATTTCCTGAGGAAGTGATCAACAAAGCAATGGAAATTGGTGCAGTACCTGAAAAAAATCACTCACACGTCTTCCTTGTTCTCTGAGAATTCGAGCCATTGCAGTGGATGAAGTAAGGTGTTTCAAAACACTTTTTTTTACCATTTATTTCTACAAGTCATATCCTTGTAGGTGTTCTGGTCCCTGCTGTCTCAACAAGTGCCTATAATATTAATGTTATTTTTAGAGAAAGGAAAGCCTGAAGCTACAGTAAACACAACTTCTCTACTTAAGATCAATACTTAAAAAAAAAAAGAAGTTCCAATTTCTTTCTGTGCTTTTACTCTTCTACCTGGACCTTTTCTTTATGATTATCTCTTGTGACCAGCATCAAGACAGAAGAGGCAATTGCCTGGCTTGAATTTGAAGTCCAAATAAAATTGGAGTCTAATTCTTGTCAGATACTAGACAAGAATAGAGCCTGAAAATCTGAATTTGAAAGTCAAGTCTATTTTATGTGAAGAACATATTGAACAGCAGGCTTTACTTCATCACAGTGTTTAACTTATCTTTTGCGACTACTTGAGAATGCTCTGTCCATTTATTTTGCTGTTATGGGATCATAACAAATAAAGGTCCTATCTTTGTAAGACTTAGCAGGCATACAAAAAGGTGGAAGTGGGTGGCAGATAACTGTCTGTATTGAATTGCATTAAACCTATTTTAATGTCAGAGAACAGACTCCTTAGAATAAACAGCATAACTAGGCTGTTACAGGAAAACTGCTTGACCTTTCATGTGCCCTACTAGTAAAACTGGGCTGGGGGAAGTTAATGGAGGTTTTTGCTGACAAGGGTCCCAAAGCCTCCGTGCTTCTCCCCTCTTTTCTGTCTGTGGCTCAAGCACTGAATGTCATCGTGTCAAATATTTCAGGCTTAACCGATTTCATACTCATAGTTTGACATAAATTTTCATTTCAAAAAATCTCTATTTAAATTAGTTTCAAATGGGACCAAGTAGGAATAACTTTCGATTTAATTGGCGCATTCTTCACATTTTTCATAGCCAGCTGCCTATAGCTAGTTTCTTTACCAATAGTAATTCCAGCACAGAGAAGCTTTTGAGCCTTCAGAGTGTTGCTCATTGACTGAGCAACTTAACCAGAGCTTAACCAGAGCCTGATCAGGTTTTGCAGTTGTGGCAGGAGAGGTTATCTGGCTGGTTTCAGTGGCAGGGCAGGTTGAAATCACTGAGTTTAGGCTTACGTTAACATGCAGGGCAGCAAGGCTAAGGAGTGAGGTTTACTTAACAAGTCCTGCAAGGTCAGAAAGGATGAGGTGAAGGCTGGGGATGAGGAACTTGCTTTGCAGGGAGGCACAGCGATCTGCAACCAGATATAGTACATGACGTTAGAAGCAGTAAGTGTGCAGTCCCAGGATGATAACCCACTGATAATCAATACGGTAAAGCTGCTGGTGAATCCAGGCAGGGCGGGTTTGCAGAGATCTGCAGTAGGCAAAGAGGCCCTCTGCATTGCACAGCAGATTGACAGCAAAGCTCAGAGCATAACGGGGTTTTCTGATTCCCAGCCCAGCTGCTTAGTCATCACTCCAACTTTAATCAACTTCAAAGTACAATGGTACAAAAAAATTCAGAAGTAAGTCCCACCCCTTGCTGCAATTTCTGCCAAAACTCAACTTAGCTACAGATCTAAGTTAGTTGTGTAACTGTGAGAAAAAGCCTGTGGGGTAGAGAGTGAAAACCCTGCAGTAAGAGAGGGAAATGACAGGTGGAAGAGCCTTCTCACTGCTTGGTGTGGGTATCATCTGCTGACCAGAGCTTGGCCTGGGAGCAAACAAATACACCACCACCTTTTCCTTATGCATGAGTTAACTGAGCTCAGCCTAAGAATGAGGAGAGCTTTCAGACAGCTTAGGAGGAGCTGTATGGTGTCCTGACCGCCTCTGTTTGCCACTGGCAGGGTCCCAGCTCTGGTTTTGACCACTTTTCTCATCTACTGCTCTCCTGGGCTCCCTTCTGAACTAGCAATGTTAATGACTGGTGCAGCCACCTGAGGGAGATTTCCTTACTGAATTTCGTCTATGTCAGGGGCGTCAAACCCATTTTCAACCAGGAGCCACATCAGCCTCGCAGTTGCTTTCAAATGGCCAAATGTAATTTTAGGACTGTGTATATATAGGAGTAGATAGATTTATACAGTCCTAAAATTACATTTGGCCCTATGTAGGCAACCGCGAGGCTGAAGTGGCCCCCAGTGAATATGAGTTTGACACCCCTCATCTACTTGAAATAAATTGGGTTAAGAAGAATGGTTTCTCAAGAGCTATATTCTGTGCTGAGCACTTGTTAAATACAGAAAGCTGTACACTTATCACGTACTGCCTAGCTAAAATCTGCAAAAGAAAATGTGTTCGGCAAATGTCAATAAAAATACCTCCAGTGATTTAGCAAGTCTTGCTTGTCACTATTGAGAGTTATGCCTACCGCTTCCATGTATCTCCTATATATTCGAACACAGCAAACAAAACATGCACACTTATCTTTTAATCCATTTACAGAAGCAGCCTAACATCCTTGAACTGGTGTGACTGGAGCTCAATCAACCTTCCCCCTTCCACCCCTGTCTTCATTCTCTGTTCAGGTAAACCACAGAGGAGCTGACCCACGCGTGTGGGGACAGTCTGTGCTGGTGTTGGCCCCTGTGGCTGGTCCCACCAGCCAAATGCTGTGAGTCACACAATCATTAGCAAAGGAGCCATTACAAAAAATGAGGCTGAGCCATGAATTATATTGGTAATATACGGTTAAGACAGTTTTCTTTCAAATGGCCTGCATTATATTAGGATCTTTGTTCAACCATGCTAAGCCTCTGGTAACAGGATTTGGTAAACCCTGTCCATTTATATTACTTCACACATCTCTTCCTATATAAAAGTCATACAGCCAGCCGGTTAACTGTGCTTTTTGTGAGTAATCATGGGAGTGAAACTTGATTGTGCAAATATTTATGAAAAGAAAATGCCAACAGGCAGATATGAATGACTGAAATAAATTCAAAATTCAATTCAGAGATGTTTTTCCAGACTAATATTTATGGAAGTAAAGTATGCTCAGTTTTAATATTAAAGTGAGATATCTATGCTTATGCTTCTGCTTTGGGAAAATACGCTAGCAGGAAAACATGCTAAAGGATAAGCAGTCTATGACACAATGTGCTCTGATTTTCTGCTCATTATAAATTATTTAAAGATACAAGTGAGTTGAACAAGGTAGGCTTAGATGGTACTTGCAATAAGCATTTCAATGCTCCAGCCAGCTCAGAGGAATCAGAATGGAGGCACCTGAACTTGAGTTTTTCATTGCTTTTATACAGCAGAATGTAATGATACAGAAAGGCCGAGCCAGGGAGCCCAGCCAGCTCTGCTGAGGAAGTAGCAGAGCAGGGGCAGAAGTTTTGGAAAGAAAACTAAACACCATAAAGTATTTTCTGAAATACTTGCTTTTACTTTAAATTCACCTCACTGCTACTGGATTTATTGTGTCCAGCAAAATGACTGTAGATACAAAATTTATTCCAAAAATGTATAGTATAACATATATTCTCATACGGCCAGCCACAGCCTTTCTGACAATTAACAATATCATTATTAAAGTCAAAATAAAACACTAAAAAAGAGTGCCTCTTTACAACACAGAGGCTGACATTGTTTGCTAAAGTGAGACATATTGGGGCATCTAACGTATAGATCAGATGTAACAAACCTGGGAAAACCAGGGAGGATCTTGCATTAGAACCTCTGAAGCCTCTTCATCCCTATACTGGTGTTAGTCCTGCCTATCTTACAGAGTACAACTTACTACATAAACATAATCTTGGTTGGTTTGTTTGTATTTTTCCGTCAGGTTGCAATAACATTGTGCAAACAGTCTGGGAAATGGCAGCCAACTGATAGCATGTTCTGCGCAAAATGTCTACGTTGCTGGTGCCAGTCACATAGAACTTGGTGTCAAATAAGTTCCTATGCCATTTGTAATTACCAAAATAACGTCAAAACCCATTTATAAGATTAGATCGAAAGTCTTTCTTCACTGCAGAAATGCTTCTCCCTCACTCTCCAGCTTTGGTCCATTTACGTCTCTGAGCTCTCCTAGTAGCTTTGCTCTGAAGTATCCCGTTTGAGAAACAGCTAATAGTAGGCAGTATATACTTTGTACCTATATAAATATCACACGGAAAAGATTAACCCATATACAAACAGAGAACATGTTAACACCCGCCTTTATGGCTTTGATCACAGAAGCTGTGTGTGGGACAGCTGATACTGAACACGGCTTTTCCAGAAGTCTCTGTAAAAACCTTGAGCCATCCTGCCCATGCCAAGCCAACAACTTACATGGAGGAAAGACACCTAAAGCATAAGACTTCTTCAATAAAAAGTCCCCACAGATGACTTTTCCTTAAAAATGGCCAGCAAAAGGGACCAATGTCCACTGATTGTAACAGTTTTCCCAGCTAATTCTTTGGAAAAGCAAGTTCTGCAAGGCTGGTGCTCCTGACTCTGAATTTCATAGATGTTTCTCCACACAAGATTCAGCGCAGTTTTAATATGGAAATACACATCAGCTTCCAGAAGCTTAGATAAAGATATTGCAAAGTCCAAACCTTGCACTGCTGCTAGGTTTTCAGTCCCCAGATTATAATGCTTTGATCTGAAAATATGCTTAGATGGATAAAGCTCAGTATACAAATTTATGAATATTTGTTTTTCCAGTTTGCTCAATACCACTTCTGCACTCTCATGAGTTATATACTTAAAGAAAATGATAGGACTACAATTTTCTTTGCAATATCAGCATTACCCTGACTGTACATCAAAAGAAATGAATGATGGGTATAGTTGAAACACAAGTACCAGAAGTTCCGGTAATATTCAATCAAGTATGAAAACTTCATGGTAACCGAACATTCAGCATTTTTGTAAAATCCAGACCTAGCTGAAATGTACATATTTCATTGTTCTGAAGATGTGAACTTCACCAGAGTTCAAGGAGTATTTGTACCCAAACATGCGATCTAGGCACATTTGTAGCTAACAGCATTATTAAAAATTTATCTTTATAAATACATAATCGTACTTCTGTTGTATGGAGACTTAAGTGGTTTGTTCTTCATAAAATGCTGCAATAATGTGCTTTGTCCTTTTCTCAAACAACCTTATTGTTCCTGTGCTATGGAATACCATCGACTAATATTAAAATAACACAGCTAGCAGGCAAGAGTTGTGAGGTGTATATACAGATAGGTAGAGAGAGAGAGGTAGAGAGAACCATGTGTCCCAGGTGAGAAGAGTGTTGGGGAATTTTTCCTTATAAAGAACTGTGATTTTTGTGTTTCTGATGCCAGCCCATATTGTTAACAAGCACTTATTTGCCTGTCGTGATGCAAGCTTTCTGTATGTCCCCTATGCTGAAGCAGCAGCACGGATTCTGCTAAGAGGACTTTTCTCATTTAAGTAGAAAATTGCAATTATTTTGCCAAATCCTCTAATTAGCAGATGGTATTACAGCCATTGTCGGTCAGATATTGCTCTCAGTACACCGAAGCAATCCCTTTATTCTCAAGCGGGACATGGAGATGTAAACAAAGACAGTATTTCCATTTTACTCTCCTGTAATCAAGTAGAACAGAGCAGAGAAAGGACATGATAAATAGAAGATCCCTGTTAAAATGTTTGAAGTCCTGGAAGACTTTTGCTAACACTGTGATAAATATAATCATGATGAATTTTTTGGTGCGGCATCAAATTCACCTATTGTCACCTTAACACATTTGACTGGGGTTCATGTACACTTTGACCAGAACTGTCATAAATGAAGCTCTCTAAGAATTTCAGAAGTGTTTAATGAACACCAAAGTGATTAATTAATTATACCTACATTATATACCTCTAAAAAGTGATGTCACAAAACCACACCTAGCAGCATATATTTGAAGACCTGCCATTCTCACACAGGAAGGCAGTCCAAATGTTAAAATTGCCCAAGGGATGGCAGCTCCTGAAATCCCATCTACCTTTGTGCTCCCTGAAGCAATGGCAGAACGTTAATTTATTCCCCTCCTTGAAATCATCAGGAACAGGTTTAGATGGCCACAGCTTCACTGCAAACAGAATCACCCCAAACTAGCCCACTGCTGTAAAACGGCACACAGTAGCCAGCAGAAGCGAGACATGCAATCACACACGCATCACCCAAACATCTGAGATGCACTAAAATAGGTTTATCAGGATTTATATTTCCCAGGAAGCCACCGTTCAGTATCTGTAAGAGACTGGTTCTGGCAGCACTGAAAATGGTGCCTACATTTTTAAAATTTTTTTCTTTTTTAATACTGACTCTTTTCTGCGGATTTCCTCCATTTCCACCATGCTGCCCCACATTATGAAGCCTTCTTGAGCTTAAAGCAGCGTGCAAGTCTGACAAGCTCTTCTGTCAGATCCAGTTTGTGCAGCTTCACCTGCCTGAGTGTTCCTGTGAAGGTCTGGGGTCATTCACCACGCAATTCATCTGCATTGCTCTGGCACTTCACTCGGTTAACACTTGAAAATTCCTGGGAGTGTGTGTCAAGAGCTCAACGCAAGGCTTATTCCCTTTTTTCAACTGTGAAAGTCACAGTAATTCCCTTCCCAAAGAAAGCTGCAGCTCCAACCTGGGCCACTGCCGCTGTGCAAGGAAGTCAACATTCCTACAAACACCAAACAAGCTGTTTAGGGATGCAAGCGGTATTGTTAAACAAAAACAGTGCAGATAGATCAGTTCTAGTGTACACCTTCTACTCTGCCCTGGTGGGGCTGCATCTGCAGTACTGCGTTCAGTTCTGGGCTCCCCAGTTTAAGAAGGACAAGGAACTACTGGAGAGAGTCCAACGACAGGCTATGAAGATCATTAAGGGCCTAGAGCACCGTTCTTATGAGGAGAGACTGAGAGAGCTGGGTCTGTTCAGCCTGGAGAAGAGAAGGCTGAGAGGGGATCTCATCAATATCTATAAATATCTCAAGGGTGGGTGTCAAGGGGATGGGACCAGACTCCTTTCAGTGGTGCCCAATGATAGGATAAGGGGCAACAGGCACATACTGAAGCAGAGCAGGTTCCATCTGAATATGAGAAAAAACTTTATTTTGAGGGTGCCAGAGCACTGGAACAGGCTGCCCAGAGAGGTTGTGGAGTCTCCTTCTCTGGAGACATTCAAAACCCACCTGGACACCTTCCTGTGTGATCTGCTCTGGGTGAACCTGCTTTAGCAGGTGGGTTGGACTAGGTGATCTGCAGAGGTCCCTTCCAACACCAACCATTCTGTGATTCTGTGAAAACGCTTTCAGTGTCTTGGGCACCCCTGAACACAGAGTCATGAAGCAACATCCAGATATGTAAAACACCAGGATTACAACAGGAACTGTGCATCCGAAACTCTTGATGGGCTCTGACAATATCCTAGAGAGGTGGAAAGAGCACATGGCTGTGCACAGTAATACACGGCTGGAGGAAACGTGCCCAGATACTGCACAATCACTTCACAACTCATTGTTATTATTAAACGTATTTCTGTATCACTAGGAGCCCTGCAAATCTAGTAAAACATTTTACTTGTTGAAGATTTCTTATTGTCTGTATTTTTTGGGAGCAATAATCAGTAAGAAAAAAGACTAAATTACTCAAGTCTCATTTGAAAGCCAGAAGAAACTGAAAACAGAAACCTACTACAATTATGTGCTCCATTGACTTTACTTCTACTGAGTGGCATCCAATCTATAAATTCAATTTGAAACTAACATAAAATATACATATGTTTACATAACCAAGGCTAAAACTGTTGTACAAATGGCCAAGAACAGGAATAGCTTTTAAATTATATAGCAAAACCAACAAATTAAAATAAAACATGGATAATATGATATATAATATATATAATATAATAATATGCCTGCCTGACGTGTTCCAGCTTACTGAGCTATGCAGTATCTTTTTAATTTATATATGTATTGCCCTTGAATATGCTTCTCTGGGTGCTTCACTCCCTAATTTGAGTGATTAAATGTCTCTTAATACACTTCACCTCACAGAGTAATTGCTCATATCAATCCACACCTAGCATGTGCTGCCAAAATATAATTTACGGGCTACAAATCTTCAGTATATGGATTTTTGACTAGGTTTTTAAAACTACAAAGAGGAAAGTAAGAATGAGTGCATGTGAGCACGTGTGATATGCAATAATCACACAAGTATACATTAGATGCCTATTCATGCCTTGTCTTCCTGCTGTCCCGAATCAGTCTCCACCTTTGTTACTAATTTATAAGCAGTATATAGTCTGACCCATGCTTCCTACCTTCAAGCATTGAGCACTGGTTCCCTTCAATTTAGGAGTTAGCTTTACAATTAAAAGGCATGTAACTGAGCAGACTAAAATGGACTGGAAGAACAATGCAGTTTAGGGCAAAATTTATGCTTTTATTTACAATGCCAGATGACCCAACCTGATGGATTTAACAAGAAATACCTAGGCACTACTACAAGCAAAATTTGACCTGAGATATTTAGAATAAAGGTGTAAAGCAGAGTACAACTTGATCTTATGTAAGCAAAAAGTCAATTGTTATTTCCTGCTTTGTATTAGCCAGATGTCATTGGTGGCAACTATTTAAAACAACGGGAAAGATCACACCTAGCTCTCATAAAGGACCCTGCAAAATAAAACGAAGTGAAATCTTAGCCTAGCACTGCTCTGTGTGTAGCGTGACTTGCAGGCAATCTGTGCTTCCTTTATCCTCTCCAAGCCTGCCCGCTGGGCTGCAGGACAGAAGACAAGCTGAGAAAAAGCTGCGAGCCAAGGGCCTGGCCGAGCTGCCTTCTGAGATACCCAAAGGCAAGGGCTTGCAAGCACAGCTTGGGATGAGGCTCTGTTCTTGTCTCTTACAGTTTCTTCAGTGTGGGGGTTATTCTCTGGGCAGATCCAGGACTTCTGCAGGCATTTTACCTGATGTAAAAGGGCTGAAATGCGAGTGACGAACCACCTCACATCTCTTTGTGTGCTCTGTTCCTGCCATGGGTAAGGTCTTCTCCTGCTGCCTGTTCCTGCAGTGAACACAATACCATCGACATCTGTCTGGGGCATCTCTGGCAGGAAGAACTGGAGACTCAACTTGCGTTGTGTTGAGGAGGCTGCTATCTGACTTAAGGATTTTCCCATGGTATGGAGAATGAAAAAACAGAACAAAATCCTCCAGTGGTACACTTTGAGCAATCTCAAAGCAGACAGTATTCTAAGAATGGAAAACAGTCCAGGTTTTAGTAAAATACAGCAGACTGCTGGCTGGAAAGGATATCCTAAGGCATGAGAATTATCTCGGGCAGATGGCAAGAAGACACAGATCAGTGTGCTCACGTCAGGCCAGGATTAGTACCATTTTTTTAATATCTTGTCGACTGCTTAATTAATATTTCCTAGGCCTAATACTTAGTGAAATTTAATTAAAGTGGTGTTTGGATTTAAGCATTCCACCACAGTATCAGCTACCCACTCGGTACAGCGCTGCTCTCGTCAGAGACACACTGATCGTGGTTTACAGAGCACTTGCTGCTTCTCCACAGAGGGTTGGTTGGTCCCATGATGCCTGTGCTCTTCCTGATTTCCAGCTGTTACATTTCATTAAGAGACAGCTAAAACGGCCTCAGTGGTTTCCTCATATTACTTTTCCACATAAGCAGTTGGTTCGATTACCAGGAGATGCCATGGAGTCAGGAACAGGAGGAGAGCTGGCTCTTGAGACTCTCTTCCTACACAGAGGTAGTCTCATTTCAAAAGACTTTGGGAAACACTGACACGAGCAACTAACAAATGGAAGTGACTAAACATCTTCTGAAGACTAATGGGACCAATGCCTTTTCATTATTCAAGCAAAGAGAAAGAGAAAAAAACGAGCAAATGATGACCCAGAAATCAGCATTTTCTAAACAATTTCCCCTTCGTTATTCAACAACACAATTTTGTTCCACAGTTATCTCCTCTAATAAATGCGTGTGCATTTTTTGCGTTGTTCTTTCCTCAAGAGCATTACTTAAAATGGTCTTGTCACTAACTGGAGTGCCCTAGATACACAGCAGAAAGCCTCCTGCCTTCACCACATTTTTATATAGGGTTGGGTCTGTTGTCACTGGAGGTGATGAGATTTTACCACTGAGTTTAAAAGACAAAAGAGTGCCCTACATCATCTGCTGCGGGGAGGCAATGTAGTGAGGGACAGCGCTCAAACACATGTATAGATTCTAGGGACAAAAAAAGTAGGACATAAGCATATATACATGAAGGTTGTACAGAACTAGCAGGTGTTAGATGAATAGGGAAACTCTACCCTACTTGCTACAAATCAACTATTATATAGATCTAGGGCTCCTGAATATTAGTCCTCTTTTTAATCCAGCTTCTCTGCAGCACAAGAGACATCATTAGACCAGCAGCAGAAGTACTTAGCCTGTTACCTTGCCACATGTGCTTGGAATAGCTATTGCTTTGTTCCTCTTAATCTACAGGGAGTTTCAAACCAAGGACGCACACCAATTTATTCATAATTTGCATACTGGTACCATGTTTGCTCTAACAGTGGCTAAGAGAGAGCCCTGCTCTTCCAGAGATACTGCTGGGTTTTATTAGATAGTGCAATCCTCAAAGCCCGTCTCCTGTTTCTTCCATTTATCTGTGCAGTGAACTATGATTTGGCATATTTTCAATTAGCACAGAAGGGGAGCATCTCAGCTCTCTTCCCCTGTGGCTTTTCTATCCAGTGTATTTGCAACGCTCACTTTCATGGTCTCCCTTTCTAGCGATGCATGGAAAGAAAACGGACCAATATACCTTATATTGCAGCGCAGGGTATGAAGGGTGCCCAAACAGACGTGCTATTTCCTAGGTGAAACCATGTTACTAAGACAACAGATAGCACACACAAAAGACACTCTCCCTCAGGGCACATAATTCCAGAGATAAACCCTGAAGATCCTGCTCAAATACATCTTTTTTTCCTCTGTGGTCATTTTGATTATCAGGACTCCAGGAGGAAGATGTCATGACTACCCTGAAGAGCTCAAAGCCAGCTCAATTCACCAAACGAACCAGCGTCAGAAGACAAGGGAGAAATTGTAAAGTTACCACCTGTTCACTGGCAGCAGGGGCTCAGGTGTCAGCACATGGGATATCCCATGGGATGCTGTCACTGGTTCCCAGCTGATGGGAAGGCAGTGGCGGGGGCTGGCTCATGACCCCCTGCAAGAGGAGCTCAGTTAATTCCTTCTCAATAGATGCAAGAATCCTAACTCAAATGTCCTGACCAAAACGTGAATTAGCATTAAATTGGTTAATTCAGTGGCACCAATTCAAGCCCCTGCTGCATGAGTTCAGAAGGTGTGACACTACGAATGACACAGCTGAGACTTGGCTTGATCTAAGGGCAGTCATTCAAACCAAGGCAGTTGAGTTAAGCCAGACTCACAACCCTTGCAGTGAAATAAGAAAATGGACTAATCTGCTAGACTAACAAATGGGGGCGGATCTTGATTGGTTTTGTCAGCTACTCGCAGAGCATTTTAGCCTGCAGGAATGTTGTCTGCACATTAATGCCAGAAATACCACAGCGTCACTGGCCTCTCATTTCAGCACAATGCCTTTGCAGATTCAGATACAAAAAAGTCAACATCAATATTTAGAGGTAGCCATTCCAAACTCCAAGCTTTCTGGGGCATAAACATTACATCTAAATAAAAGATAGTGCATGGACTTGGTTACTACAAGGGATGAGTACATGTGCTAGAGCTCTTACATCAGTGTTTCCAACGTGATATGAGTCCCGTGTTATGGTGATCAACAAGGGACACCTGACTGTAGGGCCAGTTTAGATCCATCGCTAATTAAAAAGAGTAGATGTCACGGATTTAATTATTTTAATTTATAAAGCAATATACATGAATTTTCTGTAATAACCTTCACTTTTACCCTGAACAGGGTTCTGTGGATTACCAAGACACATGCTGTATACCAGTGCATGTGTACACCAAGAAATACTGTAAGCACATGTAGTAGGGGCTCTGATCCTACCTTGTCTCCGCAAAGACACAGATGCAACGTGGACCAGGTCCTGGCAGAGGCCAGTGCATCCTGCAGTGAATTATCCTGTGGAAGGAAACTTTTCTCCGCAGCATTGAGCTCCCCTCCTACAATGGACTGAAGCCATTACAGTACAACCAGTCCTGGTGATGGTAGTGGTATAAGAGCTCTTCATACATGAATTACTCCTACTCAGAGGAAAAAAGCAGCTGTAGCAAAAGCTGAATGAGATTACAGATATAAAGAATTATAATTATCCTCTAGTTAATAAGTAAAAAAAAAAAAAAAAGCCAGGAAAGATTTATAGTCCTTCAATTATTGGATCATATCACAGAACACAACACCTGTGCAGCAGTAGGAGATTTACAGCTGGCAGGGGTTATGGTGAGCATTCACCTGCCTTGTGAAAAACAAGTAGGCCAGCTATTTATTCTACGATCAAGATACCCCTTGCCTTTGACGTTGTTCATTCCAAGCTAATTAGGGCACCCATAGTATTTCCAATACTATTAATTCAAGGGTTGAATGAGACATGATCCAAAGAGTAATTACTGAGGTTTATGACCTACTAGGATCAAATACTGCAAAATGTCATCTGTTTGTAGAATTCAGAATCTTAGATCTGGACTGATTTTGTGCTCTTCCTAGCTAATGGGAAAGGCTGTAAGTTCTTGAAAATAAACCCACGGAACCATAAAAATAACCATTTCCCAAGATATTGTCCCAGATAACCTGGATGAGGACAGCCAAAGCCTGACCTCTTAGGAAAGCTACTGAGGAGGCTGAGGAAACACATTTTCACTTATCAGTAAGGAACAGTTCCAGATGCTGTTGCACAGCCCCTGTACAAATCTCAAGATCAGCTGAAAAATCAGAAGAAATGAATAAGTTGTCATGCTGCTGTTCCACCCTGCCCAACACCTGCCCTCTCACACCGCTTCACGGGGAACACACAGAACACCCACTACAGTTCTGCATTTGTTTGTCTGCCAAGAAAGCCCCTTCCCTCTCTCAGGGGCCTTATCCAAACCCCACAGATGCCTGCAGAGTGCCATTCATAGCCTGGCTAACACCGAGGGGCTTGGGAAACTCTGCCCCAACTCATTTACAACCCAAGGGGGGCAAAGGGGTGGTGTGGAGCTCCATCACGCTGCAAGGAGCACTGAAATGCTTAACAGGACAGTACTAATGCACCCAGGTTTGCCACGGCACCTCCAGAACTGGCTGCCATGACCCTGCCTTTTATTTTCCCTCCTTGTTTGACTTGTTGTCCCCACCTACACCCACTAAAGCGTGGGGTTCTCTTTGGAATGCAGCTTAGGAAGGTTTTCCAATTTTAAAACAGGGAGGAAAAGCTTCATGCATCCTCAGCTGTCCTCGTGAAAAGACTGCGACTATGATACAATTAGTTACAGGCAAATATAATCTATATACGAATGTCTAATCCTGTCCTCCAAATAATGCCATGTTAATAATGCCTTTTCCTTCCTACCTCCCTCTTTCCAAAGCAAATGGAAGAGTGAGGATACACAAGGAATCTCCACTGGTCATAAAATCCTGAATTATTTCCATTAACAATTTATCAGAAGTTCTCTGTCCTGATTGTTGCCTTCCTTACAGAAGCACATTTGATGAGAGGAGTTCCATACATTTCGGAGTCAAGACCAAGCTTGAAGGGATCTTTGAAGGTCCCTTCTAGCCCAAACTATTCTATGATTCTGTCATTCTATGTAAAAGCACATAGGGTGCTTTGCCACTCTTCCAAACTCATCACCCAGTCTAAAACCAGAACAGCAAAGGTATAATTTTCTGCACCAGCCAGCCAATGTATGTTTTCTCTCCATTCTTCCTGGGCATTTCTTGCAGGATTAGTGGCTTTCTTGTCCTTCTCTGCCCCAGCTGACAACTCCACTGTTTCGAGCTTTGGCCAACTTTGGTGGTGGGACAGAAGACCATAAATTTGTTATGTTTCTTAAGTATGGAGAAACTGGGAGGCTGGTTAGAGAAAACTGATCAAAATTGCCATTCCTAGACTCATGACTAAAGAGCAGAAGATCCGGGAAGGAGCAGTCCATACAAAATTTGGTTTCATAAGTTCTGTTGCTCCTGGAATTATTGCGTTGTTTTTCCCCACATGTATAAACTAAAATCTTCCACAGAAGACAACGTACAAGAAGCTGGTAGCTGATGAGAAAAAATACCACCACTTAGGCATATCTAAACTTTAGTCCAAATGCCATCTGAATATTTTGCTTGCAGCCAATTACATCCTTTTTTAACTGATGTTTCATCTACCTACAGCATATTTCCATTAGATATGAAACTGGAAGGAATGCTACTATGACTACTTAATACAGGCTTGATCCTATGCCCATGAAAACCAGAGAGAATCCAATGACCATTTTTACGAGGCTTTCCATCAGGTCCATAAAGCACGCAAGCTATTAGAGGTGCATGTACAGTTTTGAAAATATAAGTGCCAGTATAGAAGTGCAAATGCAGTATTGATTCTTGATGATGGTGACAGAAAATTCACGGGCTTCAAAGTGTCTTGAGGCAGAACTTAAACACAATAGGCTGCAAGAGTGTGTTTTGAGTACATGCAAACATCCTGGAAACATTTTGGCCTGCAGACACACTGCTTACTATTGCAAATTGCTGAGCACCCACTGAGTCCCATGGTCTTCTTTTGGGAACAAAGCACCTCAGAAGGGAGATTGGGCAGCCTGTCCATATGAGCAAAGGCTTTTGGTATTCGGCAAATGCCTGCCAGGCACCCTGCGCCCAGTGGAGACGGGGAGAATTCATCAGCTTCAGCAGGAAGAACGTCAAACCCAACCATTTTCAGCACAGATAACATGTAAGTGCCGCCATGCAGAAGCGTGTCTGGGCACTCTTTGGACCTTCCTCAGAACACTGCTTATCTGTGCACGCTCAGCTGTCAGCCCCTCGCTGCTTTTAACTAAGGAATTAAGGGAGAGCACGTGGAGACCACGAGTTTCCTGCAAAACACAGGGAGGTGAGGGACTGGTGTTTTCAGACTCAAGCGGTAGCTGGAGGCAAACAAATGCCCTAACAACTTCTCTTTTAAAACAGGCAAATAATGCTGTTGGTTAAGTTGAAAAAGTATGATTCACCAAAGCAAAAGGATGATTTTTGCTGCCTGTTTTGAGAAACAGAATCGTTTGTGATTGCCTGATTAACTTGGAGAGATTCATATAGAGCTCTGAAGATATAAAGGACCAGGAGTGTTAATAATAAAATTTAAACCTTTTGAAGACAAACTAAGATTTGTTCCTTCAAAATTCTACGTGCGCATACTCAGCTGCAAAATAAGAGACCGAGATACTACGTTTTTCAGTCTAGAAACATGAATCTGCTACTCCAGCAAGAACAAAAGGAATAGTGAGTGATGTTCAGTATCATGGATCTATGCTACCACTACTTTTATCTAAAAGTGTGGGACATCCTGTATATGATAAACAACTCAAACCCAGTTAAAAACAGATAATATCTTTTTTGTCGGCCTATACAAATAAATGGAAACCAAAATAAGTCTTATTTTCAACCACTCCAGACTTCTTTATACAGACACCACACTACGGAACTGAAACATTCTTCTGAAAATGTAATTTGTAGCAATAAAGTAAATAATAAATATTCAGAAAAATCCATAAGTTTCTTCAAAATATTGAGTTTAATTTCTAACAAGAATTTGAGGGGTTTTTCCATGCTTTTTGTTTCCAAGACTTTCTTCTACAGTCACATGGGGGTTTTAATCCGTTTTACTACCAGAATCCAAGATTCTCTCTGAATAACTTGACTCAGTGAGCTTCAGTTCTGAAGAAACCCTACACATGGACAGATTGACCTGGTGAAATTGCAATTAAGTCCTGCACTACTTGGAGTCTAATAATTTATAAGTGTCATTCACACCCTGGCATGGGTTAGCAGCAGCATTTGGAAGAGAGCACAACCGCTTTCCCTCTTCCTTAAATGCGCTAATTGCCACCTTGAGCTTCTTTTGCCTAATGCCTCGGGTCAGACCAGGTGGCCAGGTGTAGCTTCCATGGAGCAGAGCCTCTAGATCCTGTGTCTTGTTGCAGCTCAGGTAGTTCTGATCGACTCTTTCCTGCACACTAGCTCCTGTGGCTACCTACACGGATGCTCAGGAAAAGCAATCTGAATTAAGAAATTCAAGGAGGATCATCAACGCCACATTAAACACTTGTGTAGACTTTTAAATTGAAAACTGAATTTGCCTTAATGAATTAAAATAAAATGAATGCGAGTTTATGAAGTGAATAAACATCCACCCAGGGGCTTATGTTCATATAACTCATCTATTTCATATATTTATGATTTAAATAATTGAAATTACAATGTATAAACAAGCCCTAGTATTAACAAGACTTAGGCCGAAATTTCTAAGAAACTGTTCTTCATCAAGCTAGTTTTGATTCCCAATTCATAACCCGATTCTCAAGCCATAATCTGCTTTTCCCTGTTAAACCTCTGTACACAGGGCAATTCAGTTTCTCTTTCTAGCACCTACTCATTATTCCTTAACATATTAGCCCCAGCAGCCCTGGAAAGAGCTTACAAAGCTAATGGTTTTGTCTGGGTGACTGCCATCCACGCTTCAGATCCCCGTAGACATGGGCTTCTCATCCCTGCTGCCAACAGCCTATACATCTAGCTGTACGTGCCTTTTTAATGCAGTTCACAGACAAGGAAATAAAGGGCAGCTACTGTGATTAAAAAATCCTATCAGATTAGAGTCACTGGGCTGCATGCTCATATTACTGTACCAACCCATTTCCCAATCACAACATGGGTCAGATGTCAATGGGGTCACTGACATGGTGGGGCTCAATCGGGTCGCCGTCACGCTCGCTGCGGGGATTCCTGCTTCATTTCACCCCTGAGCGAGGGCAAAATGTTATTCTAGGAATAAAACTTCCACAACAGCGCTTCTGAGTGAAAGCATCTAAAAAATTTCGCTGTCAGAAGCTACCCGGCAGCAGGCTCTGAAAAGCACGGGAGGCTTTTCTCTCCGCTGTTCTGGGCACGAGAGGACCACGCTCACCTCTGACCAAAGCGTGGGGGAACCGGTGGGGTCACCAAGCAGATGTCCCCAGCTGAAGCACCCGGTCCCTGCGGTGCCACCGATGGACTCCACCACGTCCCAAGACACGCACATGCACAACATCCATCACTGACTGATGACAAATTTGCACGGCAATACTCAGTGGCTGTTACGGAATAACAAAAACTACCTGGGGCATAAGTTGCTTGAAAGCAGGATCCTGCACCCAGCCAGCATCCTACCACAAAGGACCTCCGCAGCTTTTTTGGGTCACTGGGATAACCTGGCACTAGAGCTGACCACCATCACTCAGTCTTTGTTCTCCTCACAGGCCAGATGCCTCAGGGCTCCACGCTGCTGTGAAACATTGCTTTTTTCCCCTGCATCTTTAAAAAGGGCACTAAAAACCTGAAGAACAAAAGCTAACAGTCTGAGAAATACTAATTAATTTCCATGCTTCAAATGCAGGCTAAAAAAAAAAAAAAGCAGCTTCAATGCATTTTGTTGTTAAATGAAAGCATTCTAAAACAATCTGTAAGGACCCAGCCTGATGAAGACTGTACATTCATGAGTCACAGCAATAGCAGCTGAGGACAGACAACAATTTTTTCACAAGAATGAGCTGCTTCCAAACATGCTTGTTCTCTCTTCCCCCAACCAGATATTCTATTAGTGCTGATTTGTTGGTGAAACACTTCTTAAAACAGCTCCAATGAATGTAGATCTCTAATCCATATAGCAGGCAGAAGCTTATGCTATTAACAGCATCTATTTTTCTACTCCTCAAAATTGGCTGTAAATTCTCTAATGCATTAATTGTATTATTATACTATTCTAACAGGAATGTATTGTTGTAGAATTATGTTGCAGTATTACAGTTTGGGCAGCCTCGTATAATCTTCACAGCAGCTGGAAATGTAATTAGCATAAAAACCAAACAGCCTCATTAAACATCCCTTTCCTGTAAGAAGGGACACATTTAAGGGCCTTGTCTCACATGTTCCATCAGAGCTGGCATGGGGTTAGAACAGTCCCAAAGTGCATTTTTCATCCCAGCTAAGCAAAGTCCACGTCTTAAAACATAGACATGTCCTGCAGCAGGTCTCAGGAAGACACAAAGATGCTGCTCTGTAGGGGAACACATGCTCCCGGGTGAGTGATTATACCCCCATTTTTGAATCGGGAGATTCCATTTGGCAATTCAGGTATAAAAATAGACAACCGCTTTAACTGCCTTCTGTGTACAGATCAGATCTGCAACTTCCGAATGCATTTGAATTATTTTAATCTGCTTAAAATGACAAATCTAAAACCACTGATACTTTATAACTCCAAAAATAAAGAAGCAAACATCACCTGCTGCTTTCCCTTCCTATGAAGTGACTTCTGCCACCATAAGCTTTGGGCTGTTTATCTAATTGCATGGTTGTAAATGACCACTGGGTTCAAAAATCTCTATGGATCTTTGATTCCACAGCAGCAAGCAGATATACAGGCTAGTTTTACTCCCCCTATAGAAAGGAAAAAGGTTATTTTTTAAAAAAAAGTTGTCTATAGATTTGCATGAATTCTGGTGCAACTTCTGGTCAGCTGCTCAAAAGACGTGAAGAAAATGTTAGTTAATGAAAAGAGAAGCTATGGGCAACCTGCATTTAGACCTTGAATATAATAATTTTCACTTTCAAAATTAAGAATACATCAAGTATGCAATTTTGGATCAATGCAAAAATAAAACTTAAAATAGATTTCAGTTCTTCATTCAGCCCTTGAGCTCCAGCAGTGTAGTATTTCAGCAGACTTAAAATACAAATATTTTCTTGTCTGTCAGGTCATTTTATATTTAGAATTCAAATTTGAAATGGAAACATGTATTTTAATAAAAGCTCTTCTAAAATTAATGTAGAATATACTGAAATACAATGTGCTTATTTTATGGAATTTCCTTCAGATAAAAATATTTGCTTAAGTCAACGTGTATTCGTGAGCAGCCCAAGTTCCAGCAAAACAGTGCTTTACTTCAGAGAATGACAATTTGCACCTCCTTCAAAAAAAACCCACAAAACACAGAACAAAGCAGCACTGAGTAAGTGGTTGTACTGCTGGGTTTTTACAAAACCGGAGCTCCTTCTTGGAAGACTGGACTAAGTTTTACCTCAGTGCCACTTCTTTCTCTTCTCCCGTAATCTTGGGAACGATCAGTGATTTTCAATGCAGCTTTAATGCTCTGTGAGCTGCCCCAGCATCGCAAAAATACCCGTCTGGGACCAGTGTCTATATCGCCTGCTCACTGTCTCACATCAAAAGGGCTACAAGAGGTTTTACACTGTCTCCTTAATGGACTTCATCAAGGATGAGAACAGGACTTTGGGGTGTTTCAGGCTTCAGGGTAACTTTCAGACACAGCTACACTGCAAGGGAGACTCTGGTCTCTTTCTCCATGTTGATTCGGAATTACGTTTCCAAGTCATCAGAATAACAGGGCGAAGGAAGAAAAACTATAACTACCTCAGTACTCCATACCTAAACCTAGAGATAGTCTGGCCTAAAAGTATAAGAGGAACTGTAACCAAAATCTTAATACCTTTCACATGCGATTGCAATAGTTACGAAGTAAAAATTCAGGAGAACACAATGGGACCATAAAGTGCGTTAAAACAGAGTTATCCTTGCTAGCCAACGATCCAAACAAAACCACTGCTTTCAAAGTACAGGCTGCAAACGGGACCTTCGCAGGCAGGTGTCAATAACCTGGCAGGCACTTGGGAAAAACCACCCAAAATCTCTTCCCTCCCTAGACCACCTCCCCAAAAGTACAGGCAGGGGCGAGGGCAGGCAGGTCTGCAGGCTGCGCTTCTCTCACCCCAACAGCACTAATAGTTTAACAGCTGGGGAGTTTTACACAAGACGCAATCACTGGCAAAGCAGAAGGGAGTAAGAAGGTTTAAGAGCAGCACTGGCAACAAGTTATTGAATTTCTACCAGTTGGAATATTCTGGAAAGCAAAGTTCAAAATATTTACCTATTGCAGTTGGAAATAATTGGCAGTAGGAATAAAACGATCCGGGGACAGTTTATGAATAGCAGTTCCTCTAATTGCACAGATCTACCACATTTTGTTTTCTTCTTGTTATTCATCAGAAACATCGAAAGTCCTTGCCTGTAAGTGTTGCCAAATTTAAACAAACCCTCTGCTGACTGGGAGACTTAACTTATATAAACACATTGACATATGAATTTTTATAGAGAACTTTTCAAAAAACTCTGTTTGGAAAAACCAAAGCACTGAGGCTTAGCAAGTGAAAAAATAGCATCTGAGCATAAAATGAATGGCTGTTCTAAAGCAGATTCTGGGAGTGGGGCCGCTAAAGGCTGCATGAGCGGATTTTGTTTTGGCACACTTGGTTTTCTTTAAATGGCTTGAGTAAGAGTGAAAGTAAATGGTAGAGCATATATGCACTTCCTAAATCGCAAACTGAAAAAACCCAAGTGCTCCCTTTCGTGGCACTGTCTGCGCTATTTGGCCTCAACCTTTAGATCCAGCATGCAGGCCTCATCTATTTCAGTTTAACAGAGTAACTGCTCGCAAGAGAAGATTGTTATCCTCCGTACAGACAGACATCAAGAGAGTCCTAAGGCCCTTGGGCAGCAGATTAACCCATGAACCTGCCCTGGAAGTCCTAGCCCCCCAACCCAACCTTCCCCAACCCAACTGATGATGCCTTGCTTACTTTGTTCAGCCCCAGTCTTTCTCCCTTCAGACTCCCCAGTCCTACACCTTGAGATGGGTTCCCAAACACCAGCCTCTACAATTTTACACTAAGCAAATGAAATTTAAATGAGACAGGAGCGGGACTTCCCTCTTCTTGGGAGGGCACCCCACGGACGAGGCTAGGAAGTCACTGTCGCATCCTTTTTTGGCCACAGAACAGTTATGTGTTTTGGGGAAGGGAGCTGTGGCACCGGAGGGCTGAGCTGCCCTCACTGCCCTGTGGAATACGTAAGTATTTCTTAGGAGAATGATCTGCGACATGAATGAAGGGAGATTTCAAAGTACCTAGGGGACATGGCTGAGTTCAACAGACTTCCTTTTCTCTCTTCAGTATTACTGATTGTCTCAGACAACCATCCTCTTGGCAACAGATCTGCTGTGGAGCTTTCTTCTGACACGGGCCTTTCTCTGCTCATTGTACAGGGTGCCTGTGTACCTAACCCAAACACTCCCGAATCCCTTGCCTCTCCTACTTAGAGCTGAGCTTTCTCCACACCCTTTAATTTCTCACTGTCTTCTGCTTTCCTCTTCTCATCCCAACCAGTTTTCTCCAAGTACAGGTTACATGCTTCCTCCTCCCCTCTCCCTGAGCACTGCAACTGAGGGAGCAAGGATGGGGAAAGATGGACACACCAGTTCTTTAGAATGAAGGTCACCAGAAATGTGAAATGGCAAAACAAGACATTTTTCCCTATTCAGATTCCTGCAAGCAAGCGAAATAACTTCTTTTTTTTTTCTGAAAGATTGCGAGCAGTTGGCTCTCGATGAATACAGTGATAAAAAACTTCAATAATATTTCAAGTAAGCCCAGAACCTATCTTCCCTCGGGCTTCTTTATTTCAGAAGCACTTCCTTCTCCAAAACATTGCCAGGAAATGACATTTCACCGGCACGTGTTCGGCACTGCAATAAAACAACAGCACACCCAGGAACTGCTTTCCAATTCACATCAAGGCAAGCAGAACAAGATCAAGGTATTAAAAAACAATGACAAAGGTCTGGCTGAGGAAACAGCTCTTGCTGTCTGCTTTGCTGACTCCCAGAGAACCCAGTGTAGCTTTAAAAGCCTTGTGCAGCCTGTTGGAGCCATCCCAGCTGCATCCAGGCAAGGAAACATGCTTGGGCAAAGAAAATTCACTGTTTCTCCCAGGCTTCTTCGGCCATAAGTGAGACTGCTCCTTAGCAGCTAGAAGAAATCATCCCATCAGCTGATATAACCTTGCCATTTATAAATTTGCCTGTGCTCCCAAATCTACAGTTGTCAGCTTTATCATACCATTCATTGCCGTGAGGGGCCCTCAGACCTCCATGGTAATAAAGGTTTCCACGCTTCCTGTGCGAGATGAAATTGTAGTTGAGTTAAAAATAAAATTACACCACGGTTTTGACTGTAGTATGAATAACATTGTGGCTGAGTTTAATTTATTTGCCTAACTCCCTGTATATGTAACTTCACTGCCAGGAGCATTTACATTGTACTGTGGGAGTTTCAGCGTCCATCAACAAACTTTCATTAGGACCTCCTGTCATAAAATGATTTGCAGTCCTGACACCGAAAATCGCTTTGTGCTGGAGGGAGCTTCGCTTCTGTCCAGGAGCAGGATTACAGTGAGAATTAACTTGTTTCTGGCCCCGCTGCGGTACACTGGCATCCCTCACACAGAGTAATCTCCCTTCCTGTTCGCTCTGAGATTGAGTCTGGCCACAGATGGAGCCCATCTGTCACTCACGGTGCATGTCCCAAACAACCTCCTGAATACTGCACCTTCCAGCAGAAGACATTGGCTCAAACCAAACCCCAGATGTGGGCTCATCGGCCGCTTACCATCTTCAACAGCAGACCACCCCATAGCGTGGTCTTTTCTACCTCTTCTGGTCACTCTACAACATACCTAATGATGATGCTCACGGACAGACCAACTGCAAGGCAAAGGCATCAGATGTCTGCATCAAAAGCCATGACTTTCACCTTCTTGACTAAGTAAGCACCAAGGCAATGTCAGACTTTAAACCTTTCTGCATCGTCACTACAGGGATACCAAGACCAACACACAGTGGTAACCTTTAAACATATAAAGTATACGAAACATATGCACCTTTTAAAGCTCCTGCTTGTCAGTGACAATACAATAATGAAGACGGAGGATGGGGGACTTGTTACGCTCAAACATGTGAGTATTGATGTGCTGAAAGGAACTATATGAAATAAGCATGCCGTTAAGATCCTCCATCAATTGAATTATGAATTTTCTGTCTCAATGCAATTATCAGGTGTCAGAAAATAATTTTCCTACTACCTAAAAAGGTTTTCTGCCTACTGACCACTGAACTAAAGCATTCACCTCTGAATAAATAATCAGAGCTTTTAGTCTGATGAAGATATGGATACAAAACGTTAGCTCTTCGAAATCTCAGGAAAAAGGCAACCTTTCAACCTTAAATACCAGCCTGATTCTCTCTCTTTCTTCCAGTCCTTTCCCAGAAAAAACTCCCATTAATTTCAAAGGAAGTTTCAACAGATAAGGTTATGTGTTTTGACCCTTACTACTTTTGACATTTAAAATAATTGAATCTATTGTTGCAGCAAATAAGAGTCTAATAAAATACTTGTATTAGTATTTATTTTTCGATAATTACTGATGTTCTGTGCAGGTGGGAAGCTTGGTTGCATGCCTGTAGGACACTAATGGGAAATATTTTTTTTCCCAAGCATCACATTCATCAGCGCACTGGAAGAAAAGAAGCCTGTATTAGAAAGTTTCATGCTGACTCTCATTATGCCATCTCATAAGCTTGTCCTTCGATTTATTGTAAAAATTAAACATATTTTCTCAGTGAGATCAGAGGTATTAGATGAAAGGTCATTGAAATGTTGGCAGAAAAATGCTAGTTTTGCGGTGCAAAATCTTTGGTATTACACATACTAAATTCAAACAATGCTGCTGAATTGCCAGGCGGGTCTGGTAGGACCCTGGTGGATTCCTGTTCGCCAGGGTTGGGGCTGATGGAAACTGTGGGGTCCTCAGCTCTGGTACAGTCCAGAAGTAAACCTCCTCCAGTGTCTCCTGCAGGGTGCTCAACAAACTGGGCATCCTTGTCAATTTTGCTGCAGTTAGTAGCAGGGGAGCTGACAAGAACACCAATTTTGCAGAGCAGCTGCAGGATACTGTTAGCTTACTAGAAATGAAAAAAAAAGAGGTTTGGATTCAGCTGAGATCAAACCCAGTACTGCAATTGACAAATACTCCCTGCAACCTGGAAATGCAGCTTTGAAATTAGTTCTTCAGACTCTGAAGTCCCTCTTTACCAGAGGAAGAGATCTGGTAGCACGCCTGATAAAGCTTCCTTCTCCTCTGAGAAAAGGAAAGACATGTTTTTACTCTGGTTATAATTACTGTGTACTTTCCAAATGTTTTGGTAAATGAGGCAAAGGTATGTAACACTTCTTGTAATGCCTAGAGCAGACTATGCAGGCATATTTGAGACAGCTTCAAACTCGTCAGACTAACCACAGCAGCATGCAGCTCAGCCCCAGCTCCTGGAGCTGGACAAACCATACAAATAAATACTAGGCAAGCTTTTGCAACTCAATAAGTCCTGAACTGCCATGGTTATCCTCCTAGTTGTAATCAACTAAGCCAGCATGTTAGAATGGGGTTCAAAGTAGTTGTCATCACAGCATCCACATATCCCTAAGAGCTATGTGGTTTTCATGGAATTCCTGCTATGCTGCACTATGGTTGTGACTGATACAGTATATGAAAGGCAAGACTTTTGTTTTGCATAAACATGTCATTTTTGGTGACAATAGCTTCTCAGCTGTCAAGCCAAAAAATATGATCATTACTCAAGAGTAATACAGCCATCTATTCCAGTTCATTAGCCTTTGCCTGATGAATCAGAGAGCTGCTAAAACAGCACACAGTAAAGAGCACCTTCGGGTATGAACCCTGAAAACTCCTATTCTGCATTTAACCTCATGCAAGAATTCGCACTTAGCTAAATGAGACTTCTCGTGCAATTATGGGCCATTTTCAGGAGTATGGGGTTCGGGGTGCCAGAAGGGGCAGTCAAGTCCTGCCTGAAAGTTTCTACTGTGCAACAAACAGGTCAGAGAGCAACGGGGCTGTAACTCAGGCCTCCCCTGGCACTTCCAGAAGCAAGATCTTCACTGCTTTCTTGCTAGTTCTACTGAGAACAATAAGAAATCAGAAGAAAATTCATGTTTTCTCACAGAAAATCCAGGCTCAAGACTTGCAAAACCACATGTAATAATTATTAGGAAGAACCAAATAAAGAAACCTTTTCAATAGACCACAAAACTTGAAAACAAACACACCAGGTGAAAACTTCAACCACGTGCAGCAGTGCCTCGATCTGGGATTCCTGCTCGGACCAATTTGCAACACAAAACCATGTTTTTGCAGTTTTCCCTATTTCTTGTTTTAATTAAAAATAGTCTTAAACCAGAAGTGTTAGGAAGTGATAGCAGAAAGAGGGGTGTGGCAGAGAGATTTGTTTTTCTCGGAAAACAAGTGACACGTATTTCCTGCCCAATGTAACAAATAATTTATAGTTACACAAGTTACTAAACACAACACGGACTCCTTTGTCATGTACTTTTCTTGCTCCTCTCTTAGCACTTACAGGAGTTTCAACGTGGATAAATCCTCCGCTAGCACTGTATTTTCATACTGCCATTTCCTTTACCTGTAACCTGCTAAATCAATGTAAGAAGATTTCTTCTGGGTTATGCTCCAGTAGCAGAACCTGAATATACAGCTTTGGTGTGCTGCTGCTTTAATTGTAGTGCCCCCAACATATTGGTTGGGGTTTTTTGAAAAAAAAGCTGGTAACAAAGATCTCTTAGAAAATCCGTCAAATCTCACCCAGCCATGCTTCAACAATCTTAAAAACATATAAAAATTGGGGCTGCATCCCAAGTTTTTAGCCTTGTTGAGCAAACACCCCCAGATTAACAAAGCAACCCGACCGCGACTATTACCTGCAGAAGTGTGCTTAAATTTTTCACTCTTCTTCTTCCTCCATTTCCATGGCTTAAAAAGCCTTCCGAGAGTGGCAAATTTGCTTCGTCTTCTGATCGGCGGCGTGTGAGTCCCAGGTACTAGAGAATCTGAACGCATCGCAGCCAGTCTTTCCACTTCCTCAGCTTTGGTTTCGGCAAGAAAAAGAGAGAAAAAAAAAGGGGGGGCGGGGAAGTGAAATAAATATTTTAATAAATTATCAGAGAACCACACAGATGGTCAAGTTTTTCTATGGTTACAGAGAACAGTAAAAAAGGGGAAAAAATTGTGGTTTTTATTATTTTAACATTATTTTCTTTCCCTTCAGTAGAATCAATGATCTGCTGTAAAGACCAGTATTAACAATCAGCTTCAACAGGGATACGGATTATGAAAATGACAAAGTTATAATCTTTAACAAATCGTTCTGCATCCCTCTAGACAGCTGACAGTCCACCTGCCAGCCTTTCCTGGGGAAGCGTGACAGACTGGGGAAAACTCCCCCAAAATGACACAGTACTGCTTAAAAGAAATATTGCAAGTCTTTTTTTTTTTTTTTTTTTTTGCAATGGAAAGAATTAATGAACTAATATTTATCAGGAGCAAGGACCCTGATAAATAATGACCCTCTGGTATCATTGCCATGTCAATTAAAACTGTCTGGGTTACAAAGGGGGCTGCATTAGAATTTTCCTAGTGACAGAAAGGGTGCTAAAAATTCAGAAGGTTCCTTCCAGTCCCATTTTTCTGCCCACTCATTCGCCTCCTATTCTTATACTTGTCTTTTAACACAGGGACTTGGAGAATTTTAAGAATCCACATGCAGGGCTGAATTTGCTAAGGAGGATTTACAGGTTTTCACTGAACTTCTGTTGTTAAAAAATTCATCTTTCTGCAACCCTTACACTGTAATACATCATGATAGTCGTAATACTTAAAAAAAAACAACAAAAAAAAACCCAAACCAGAAGAATTGAAATTACCCTTCCTTTCTGATGAGAGCAAAAGAAGCCGGGGGGTGGTCACTTGGTGCAGTTACATTGCATGGCCCCCAGCCTCACATTTGCAGGGAAAATACACGCTGATAGTTATGAGAAATAACATCCCTGTGATTAGAGGCACAGAGAGAGGGATAAGCCAGGACCAGAAAGGAAAACACCGTCTGGAGGAAGGAACCAGGAGCCCAGGAGCAAGGGTCTCTCCATACCACAGCTACCAGGGCCGCAATAACCTCTCCCAGCCCTGGGCTGGAGCATGTACTCTCTCTCCCTAAAAAAAAATCTGTGCAATTCAGTCAGCATACAGGAGGTGTTTGTGCTGTGGTTTTTGTTGTTGTTGTTGTTCTTTTTTTTTTTAAGGGCTATAACTTCCCAGGCTTGTTTTGTAATGTGACACTGCCAGGAAAGCTGATTTGAGTGGTTTGCGCGCACACAGTCTGGATTCATAAAGACAGCACACAGACCATCACCTCTCCTGCTCTGAAGACAGCAGCCCAGTGTTTCTACTTCACCTCGAGTATACTAAGTATTAACCTCAGCTGTGAGCACAGGCTTGGGAACCTCAACAAAAGCGTTGCTCTGAAGTGATGAGCACTCCACACTGACAGAATCACCAGAGAATTTGCTTGGCAGATTCTTATGTGTCTCGAAGGAGTTTTTTTCCGAGGCTTTAAATGTGCCAAATTTAGGTGGCTTTTCAAGGGAACAGCCGGAGGTGCATCTCTAACACAAAGGAAGTTCCATTATCCGAACTGCAAACTGACACACTATTTGAGCCACTCCAGTTTTTACAAGAAGGTTGGTTATTTTGGTGGTGTTGTTTTGCTTGTTTTTAACATTGGCAACACCATTCTTTTTCCTTTAAAATATCACTGCCAGATACAGCTGCCTGTAACTTTCCAAGGGGGGAAAAAAAAAAGGGCTAGCCAGCAAGATGGAGACAGCCCAACTATTTCAGTATAAATGGTTAAAAACAAGTATTCTTTGCGATAATGGAGAGGAAGACAGACACTTCTGAGAACAAACTCTTTCCATTTAGAGCAGAGGAAAAAAAGGTGGTCTGGGCAAAGCTCTTCCTTGTGTTCTGGCTCTTTGTGCCTGGCTGCCTAGAGAAATACCTCCTTACAGAGAGAACCCACTACAAGGCTCTGTCCTGTACAGGGGCTGGGACGTGCTGCATTAAGGCTGGAAACTGCCTGGTTATGCTGAACAAACCGTAAGGGTAAAAAGAAGAGGAAATAATAAATTCCCTTACATTTTCTGATTTCCTTGGAGCCTGCTGGGCTTTGAAGACCAGCACAGGGTACAGACCACTTCACTCTCTATATGCAGATCCAAAAGGACCATGTCTTTACCCCCGCTTCAATTTTTGAGATGCCTCTAGTTAAATCACATAAGATCACACAGTGTGCCACCGCTGCAACTTTTTAGAGATGCTGCTGAAAGTAATGGGCTGGTATTGTCTTTACTGCCTTACTTGGGGGATACAGGGTGTAGAAGCGGCCCATTGAGCGAACTGGGAATGACACACTAGTGCTGCTGAATGCGGCTTCCTGCTGCATAAACCCACAGCTGGAACGTAATGGAATTCCTCTCGTTGCTCAGCCTCTCTCCTTTTCCCCATTCTGAGCCATCATTTCTGCTACCCAGGTGCCTCAGTTACTAAATCTCAGAGTTGCTGAGGCCGTTCCCCGGAGAACTGACACCCCTTAAAAATCCTCTCCCTTTTATAAGGCACATCCCCTCCGTCCCACACCAGCTGTGCTCTCACCGCCTCTGGGAAGCGTTTCCCATTCAGAGTATGGATTCACAGTCAGGCAAAACTCACACTGGAGTCAAAAGGAATTTACCCAAAGGGCGGGTTCATTAAAAGCCAAACACAGTGTCGAAACCACTTCCATATTTTGACGGCTCTCCCCTGAATTCCAGTATCATCTCTCACATAGATCTGTGCCCTGGGAGTCCCACTGTGCTCTCCATCAGCCATGAAGGTGGCCCTTCTCCTTCATCCCCTCCAAACACACACAGCTCCTAGCTAATCCAAGTAACAGCTCTTTTTTCCCCTCTCCCTCCTGTTTCTCAGAAGGAACACCTCATTTTTTTTTCCTGAAAAATGATCTCAAGAGCACTGCTAATTCAAAGCATAATAATCACTGGCTAGGAATGAATCGCATTAGCCTAAACCCATGACAGTTTTAATACAGCAAGAATAAAAGCAGAGCACGGTGCAAGAAGTAAATGCCAGATTTCTATGCTCGTCTTTGCTGCTGCATCTTTTGCTCGAGTTGGCTGGGTTTCTCTGCCTTTTTGGCTCCTAATGACTATCGACTGGCTGTGGGCTGCGACACCCACTGCTGACAGCAGGCTCCGTAGGCTGGTTTCACACCCTTGCTGTTCCCAAAAAAAGGTGGTACTTGCACAAATGAAAACCAACCCAGGCCTTGCACGTTTATTTTGGGGGTTTTTTTTGCCTTCAAAGAGGAAAACAGGCCCAGCAGTCCAAATTTCATCAGTCTGCTGAACTGGGAGAATGAGCTGCCCACATGCATTAGTGCCTGTAGTCACAGTGCTGAGGTCTCATGTTGAGGCCAGTGCCACAAATGTGATGTTTATGGGTCACGGTTGCCACTGATAACCAGTGCTTTTGGGAACTTGTTCTGATTTTTTGGGGTTTTTTTTTTCCCCCCAGGATCTGAAAGAACTTGCTGAGACAGAGAGAGACATTGGGAGCTGCATTTATGGCAAGAGGGCAACCCACTCCCCTCCCACTTTCTTCTGTCCAAGCTGTCATCCTGGAATAGCAATGGCGAAACTAAACCTGAGAGCTTTTCACAGGCTGGCTGGCTGTGAGACAGCTCTCCAGATTTTATCGTAGTCCTTAAGACATTCGAAGTTCGTATAGACTGGCGGGCTTAAGCAAGACTTGTGGTTTTAATGACCAAAAGCACCACAAAGCAAAATAGCTTGCATCTAAGTGATGTAAATTTTACAAACATGATTGAAATATACTATAAAGACTTAAAACACTAGAAGGTCTGAAACCTGATTTCTTATTTTGCACCTCCATCCTACTTTTTTTTTTTCTTTACATTTTGAACCTAACCCTGTGTTCTTCATAACAGCCAATTTAACAGTTAAAAAAAAAAAAAAAAAGCTAAGAAGCTGGGCTATCTCAGACTTGTTCTGTATGTTCTTATGAGTTTCCCACATCTTTTAGCAGGGTGTTGACTTCCAGAAGGTCCAGTAATAGACAAGATAAGGGTCACCTATTTTTGGGTTTGAGAAAGCAGGCAGATCAAAGGCCCTCCCAAAGACAACACAACTTATGAAGTTTTCCTGGAAAATGACAACCAGTTCTGTCATTCCCATGTCTGTCTGTCTGGGAATCAGGGCACCTGTTAATATTGCTGATACAAAATATACCTAACTTCCATTTTAGAGGAAAAAACCCCACTCTTACTGTATTTGGGTACCAAGACCGATTTCATAGCTGAAGAGGCTGAAGCCCACCCATCCCATCCATGATATTTAGTATCACCTTCCTCACTGGTAACCACACCAAGTTGTCTCTCAGCCCATTTCTTAACACTCCTTGTTCATAATCAGACACATGATTATCTTAACGGGTAGGTTTACTTTACAAAGTTAGATTTCAAGCCTTCCTAGGAAACACCAATGGCTACATTGTGCTTTCTGTTTTATTTGGGCAAACCTGTATTAACAGGCTGAAAATGATCTTGGCCCTAAAGATGCAATTGACTAAATGTGCCGTTTTATTTAAGGACAATAACTTTGTATATGTTAAAAAAAAATTAACAGCATAATATTCCTTATTCCCAGTCTACAGTCTACTCTGCAGATTGGCTTCCATCAAACTCCTGTTGCAAGGTTTCTTTCGAACTCTGCAGCATGAATATCCTTCACTTCACACTGCACAGACCTTATTCTGGCAGCTTTGTTCATTCCAAGATGTAGACGCATCACGTGTCTTTTTGAACCGACAAGAAACCAGAACAACTGCTCTTAATTGCTAAGCACTTATGTCTTCTCTTTACCTGAATGGGAAGACTTTCAATTTAAAAAGCACCTTGTTTTTCTTTCAGGAAAATGGTTCATTTTCTGCTCTTCCATTATCATCTGTTGTGTTACTCTCCTTTAATTTCCCTTTGCACCCGGAATTAATTTTCATCAGCCCTCCCTTTACTATCTGAATTGCCCATTTAAACTTTCCCTCCTTTCTCAAAGGTCTGCTTTCCAATGGAAGACAAGACGTGGCACGCAGCGGTCTAAACACAGTCTTGCCAAATGGGGATGATGACCTCTTGGGTTGACAACAGCTCACACTGGATGTAAAAGTATTTGCGACGGCACTGACCGGGTTGGTGTCATGGCTTTATGAGCCACAAAGAGGCTCTCGGTAGCTTTCCTTTGCATGCCAAGCAGCGTGCACGTTTTCCAAACCCCTGCCCATTATTCTCGCTCCCCAGCAGTGCAACACTTTGCATTGTATCCCTAAACAGAATCCCTCACCCTTTACACGTGCCCCTTTCAGCACCGGTATCAGACCGTGGTACAGCTTTGCGCTCTGCTGTGATTTCTCTGTGCATTTATTTCTATTGGCGGAACAGAAGTGCAAAGAATAGCTTTAGAAGTCCAATCCCTTTAGGACCCTGTTTTCGACATCTCCACATTTTGACGTAAAACGTTAATTATTCATGCTGATTGCAATCTGAAAGCCATTTTTTGTAACCTCTGCAAACTATACTGCACTACGTGCATTACTCTCAACATGTTATTGACATGAAATCCCCCAAACACCAAGTATTTTCTGTATTTTAACATAGTCCACAAGATTTTTACTTGCAATCAAAGCACTTTATCAGGTTATGCTATTAATAGCTACATAATCTCTTCCTAGAAACCCTGCAATTATAGAAAATAAAGATTGTTAGATTTCTTTGGTATCAGATATTTTTTCTATCCCTTATCGCTCTTACTGCTCACTGGGTTTTCCATCACTTAAGTGTTTATTATATACAGATCTGGGGCTAAATCAAATGAATATCACTGCAGCTTCTCACTTTGGAGCAGAATCTACAGGTCTGTCCAGGTCACCACAAACACCGTGTGGAGACTCAGCAGCTCCAAAAAATGACTCAGAGCAGCCACTACAAGTGGAGCACAACCAAAAGGCAACCAAGAGAGAAACAGGGCCAGCAGGGACAAGCCAGAGATCCTGCGTTTCCTGGGGCTACAGGAAGGCAATTCCAAATGTACCAGAAATTGCTCTGGTAAGAAACTTCATTTTGAAAGGAATTTTCATCGTTCCTAAACAGCAAGCAGGGAGGAGATACACAGTTCGTGCTTTTAAAAAAGCAGAGGAAGTAGGATAAGATGCAAAGACTTTTCTGTTAGAGCAGCTAAAGTATTTACTTGGGAGATGGAAGAATCGCAGGGTCATTTTCATCCTCCTCTTGAGAAACTTTAAGCCCACACCTGCCATTTTCCTTGGGAACATTACAGCATTTCATACTAGGATGGGAGAGCGCTCCCCATCTCTCCTACTAGAACTGCTATTTGTAAAGAAAAATTCAACCTTTTTCTAAGACTTTGTCTGGGATTTACCCTGGATTAAATAACCCAAACCTCCTCCTGCTTCACTCCTGGATTGAAAGAAATGGCTAGTCACAGCTGTGATTTGTTGAGAGCCTGATCCCCTCCAGTTGTGCATGATGGAGACCAAAGGGGAGTGAAGATACTGCCTCTCACTGTCCCTTTCTTTCATTTGTGGTAGAGGATCTTCTATTGGAGGCATGAGGGGAGAGAGGAGGGATGTGAGGTGCTGGCTGCTAGATGCTCTCCCCAGAAAGTAGGAGAGGATGAATGGGTAGATGGATTCCCATTACCACAGCTGCCCGGGTACCCAGCAAAAAGGAGATGTGATTCATCCTGTGAAGGACTGCCATAAAAACCTCCCATTCTGGGGTAAACAGCAGCTACAAGCAGAATTTCCCATCTAGGGCATAGCATCCAAGGCATCCTCCTCATACCATCATCACGCCGTCGCACTAAAAACTCAACTAACGAACACACCTGTCCCTTTCTAAGTAACCATGACAGAAACAGGCTCTTGGAAATCCCCAGCCCATTATGCATGACCTGGAGCAGAGCAGCCTCTAAGTGCAAACACACTGGGAGCTGGATGAACCTGCATTCAACCCATTCAGCTTCTGAGACTGAAAAAAACCCGTCAATAAGTTGGAATTGACCTGCCTACTCACAACCAGCTGTGTCCCCTAGCACACAACATTAGAAAAATGCAGCTCTTTAGACCTCTTTAAAACGTATTTTGCAGAGCCTACAAGAGGAGATAAAAATCTCACAATACCAAAAAAATTCAGAGGAGAAAGCTCAGCACTACAGGAAAGACATTGAGGTGCTGGAGAGAATTCAGAGAAGGGCAATAAAGATGGTGAGGGGTCTGGAGCACAAGTCTTATGAGGACCAGCTGAGGGAATTGGGTCTATTTATCCTGGAGAAAAGGAGGNACAGGCTGCCCAGGGAAGTGGTGGAGTCACCATCCCTGGAGGTGTTTAAAGGATGTGTAGACAAGGTTCTTAGGGACATGGTTTAGTGACAGCATTGGGTTAATGGTTGGACTTGACAGTCTTGAGGGTCTTTTCCAACTGAAATGATTCTATGATTCTATATGAGTTATACTCACAGGACTATTTGAAATTCAAGGCTTGAACATTACATTTAACAAGCAAAATGCTACCAGGAAAAACAGCTGCAGTGGTGTTTGAGACCATCGCCTTACAAGTGGGCACCAACCACTGGCAACACCAGTAACTCCTCCAATACATGTGGATGGGACTGAGCACCATGGCTCAGAGGTCCTGGTGGTATCTGTGCAGACACTTGATGTTAAGCACTCTGAAATGTCTTTGAATCATAGAATCATTTTGATTGGAAAAGACCTTTAAGATGATAGAGTCCACCCATTAACCTAACAATGTCACTAAACCATGTCCTAAGAACCTCATCTACGTGTTTTTTAAACACCTCCAAGGATGGTGACTTAACCACTTCCCTGGGCAGCGAATCATTCTCAAACTCATCAAGTCCAGAGTTACGTCTCATCCATCACAGCTCAAGTTCTTTCTGAAAGCCAAAGCTATGGATGACAGATAAGCTTTCTTCTTCCAGGAGAGTCTTTAACCCATTCAACAAGAACAAACAGAACTGAAGTCCATGTACCTTCAACTCCTAAATTTAACCCAACGAAGAAATAACATTTTTTCCTAAGCTTTTTTTTACTGAAGAACTTGCTACCAATGCAAAGTGTCTTCTTGAAGAAGGTAGTAAAGATTACATTTGCATGGTTGGATTTATCTCTTATACCAGCCTGAATTTCAAATTCTACTCAGCTGCAAATCCAAAAAAAGTATCTGGTCCATGGAAGCCCATGGGCTTCTTGCTTACATTTTGCGAGGCCTCTGCTACCGGGTGATGATTTTCCTGATCACCATGTGGACAGGGGCTGACACAGTTGCTCACATCGAAGAACACTTTGCTCTACTGCCCCCTCACCAGGAATCAGGGAAGCTCTTGGCGATTAAAGGGTCGAGCCTTTCTAAAAACAGACCTCTAGTGCTAAAGGCTGGATATTTATTTTGAGAAAGCCTGGAGAAAATATTTTAAATGCTTCTGATTTCTCGGGGGACTTCTGATGGACTGAGCAATTTCGATCTTTTTCTTATGAAGTTCTAATAAATGGGAATATCCAGTATTTTTTACTTTATTTTACTAAAAACGTGCACTTTAGAAGGCATGTCTTTGGACTATTCAGAAACCTGAGAGGGGCATGTCCTATTATTAAAAATAATCCCATTCAGGAAATGGCATTACAAACAACAAACTTTCTAAACACAATGGTACCATCTCACCATTATCATCATAAAGATAAAAAGTTAAGTTTTTAATTACTTTAATGACCAGGAGAAAAGGAACAAAGTACCTCATTTAAGAGCTAGAAAGTTCAGACCATTCCCTTGTATACTCTATATTGCTTCTCCTGGTAAAAAAGAAACTTTTGTTTCTGTTCTTTAAAGAAATTGATAGGAAGTTGGCCAAGAGGAAAAGAGTAATTATACCAAATGGCACATTTATAATGAGCATAGATATGAGTTAAAAAAATAAAACAGTAACAGCCTAGCAAAAAAAATGTGTTTCACTTGTCTCTGAAAAGAGACAGCCTGTATCCATGTTCAGGAACTTAAAATATGGACTAAATAGTTCTACTTTGAGTACTTAAGTGCAGCCACATATGGTCTTCACTCATTGTCATTATGATGAGAACTCTTTTGTTGACACAAATGATGGTTAGTTTAGACCCTTGGCTGTGGTGAAATTTCTGTATACGCCTTTATGGTAGAGGCTTGAGTTTCAGAGCTGAATATTTGGAGGGGAGAAAAATGCCCATGGCTGCTTTAAAATCATGAATAAAGCATGGCAGGTTGATGGGTAAAATACACCAAGTATTTCTGTGTGCTTTTCATAGCTATGATTTCACTTTTTTCACTTTCCTTTTTTAGCTTTCTAGGGTATCTCATGGATGCTGAGCTCTGCAGGCTATTGCTCTTGTTCAGTAGATTTAGAGGAAAGCCTTTGGTTTTAAAAACTGCTGCCTTTAAAAAAAAGATGGAGCCCATCAAGTAATCAAATTGCTACATCTACCAAAGAAATGTTACAGTCAAAGGAAGGATCTAGGCATGTAGCTTCAGGTTCATGAATAATTCCAAGTCCAGCAACCAGAAATACCTCAGAAAATGAGAAAGAGTTTAGATCAGAGCTAAGGGGGAAAAAAAACCCTACAGGGAGCCAAGAAAACATGATCATTGAAAAAGCTACTGAAATAGTTTCAGCAGCTTTATGCATGGTAATATTTTAGCAGAGAGAAATGAAGGAAATCCTGACCATGCCAAAGTGAACAGCAAAGGCCACTAGGGTTAGGATTGCCTCACCCAAGCCATGTAGTGACTGGAGGACCATCTTGGGAATTAGGGATGTATTTTGTCCTTGGGGCTACCAGAACTTCGCAAATGAGGGTAAAATATAGCTCTCTGCTCTTTGCTTCAGACTAATGAGATGAGCAGGAGGAGTGAGGGGAGATGAACTGCATTATGTGTGGTCCTTCTCACATGGGGTTCAGACATGCTGGTTGCACACTAAAACATGCCTTCTTACTGATGTCAGAGGACTCTATCAGCCAAAGCTGTAGAAGGGACCTTTCCAGCATGCTAAAATTCACCTACAGAAAAAGAAATTGGCAGAGAAGATATTACAGCACGTGGTCTCAATGTCTGCTTTCCTCCGTATTGACAGGAACGACCCCTGAGAGAGGAACCAGTGGTGCGGTGTGAGCTGCAAACGGGAGCGGAGCGCCCCAGCAGCACCATGGGGTCTGCCTATATGGAGCCACTTGACCGTGACATCGGCAGTAAAGTTCATTTCATGACATTATGAAGGTAACTGTGATATGCATCTGCATGAGATTTCATTTCAATACAGAAGAAGGATAAAACCCAACCAAAATCTGACATTTCTTGCAATTCAAACAAAATTACCTTTTTTTTTTTTTTTTTTACCCCCATTCACTGCTGGCACTGGAGAATGCAACAAAGTGATGAAATCTGATTTCCCTAAACGCTGAAAGTTTCCTCTCAAAGTTATCACGATTCTTCTACCAAGCAGATAAAACCAAACCAAACCAAACCAAACCAAACCAAACCAAACCAAACCAAACCAAACCAAACGCCACAACAACTACAACATAAGCCCTTCTACTTTCTGAGCGTTTTTGACAATACAAATTGCCTCTATACATACAACCTATGGGGAACAGTGTTCTCAATTTTAAATACTGATCACTTTTAGGCAAAATATCTCCTACAAGGTATATCTCCTACAAGTGTCACAGATCCCCTTCTGTCAAGCCGAATGTCAAGCTTGCACATATGTTCTTCCAATCGAACTGGAGTCTTTGCCAGGCAAACCTTATTTTCAAAAATCTCTTTACTTAAATCGTATTTGGTCTGAATTCGCAAGTCAGAGACTGGCCTAAACCACAACATCTGGCTGAGTACCTCAAGCTTTACAAGGTTTGTGATGGTGCTCAGAATGACAAATCTCCCAAGCATTTTGCTACAAAGGGAAGAAACAAGAAACGAAACAGATGTGCTTGCAGGTACTTACACACAAACATAGGAAAATGGAGCCTGCTATACAATGAATACAATAATAATGATGCAAAATTACGAAATAAATGAATCGTAGCAGGTAAAGAACACCACCTTCATTCGTCTGCTAAACACGGGGAATAGCTGTACTAGCTCAGAAAAGCTGACTTCTAAAACTACCACCCATCTTCATATAGGCTTGCAATTATGGTTGGGTTTTTTTTTTATTTATCACACAGGGCCCAATGTCCAGAGAAGGCTGAGGAAAAAAAAAACAAACAAAACCAAACCCGAATAAAAATACAGCCCAAAAGCGTCTTTCTTGATCTTCTATGCGACGCCAGAAAATGTGTTGGTGAACTGACGCTTGTCTTGCTGCTTAGTGAACTGGCTGTTCTGCCAACTTGAGATGAATAGGAGAAAGAAGGATCAGTTCACTGGAACTGCAGGATCCCCTTATTTTCTTTTAGGCTTATGCATTTCCACACACAGCACAAGTTCATAAGGAAAATGATGTTTGACTGAGATGACAGAAATGCATAGAAAGCCAAGCCCACATTAGTAACTTGAGTACCTTCCTAGACTCAGACAAAATGCTAACCTTATTTTAAGAAGACACACAAGAAAGAGAAAAGAAAATATGTCCTGAATTCTAGCTTGTTCGTACATGCCACTTATGAGGGGGAACTCAGAAGGAAGGGAAGCTACATAACAGAGTCTCACGAGTCCCTCCTTATGTTCCCATTTAGGTATCATGGCTAATTCTCTCTGACGGCTGCTAGAGGAGTCAAAGACTGGCAGCTATAGAGAGCAGACAGTCAGAAATTGCTCTTCTCAATTCAGATGCTGAAGCAGACAGCAAATCCCATCTTAAGTGCCTCAGCAGACTGCTAGAAGACAACCCCTCACCCTGATGGCTATAAACCAGCAATTACTTTGGGGCTGTAAATTTTAATGAAAGCTTTACTCATCTCACTCTTCTGTTTCTCAACACGGTGCAATTCAGGTTCAAACAGCTGAAGTTCCAGACAAGTCTCTGCACTTGGCTTTTCCTTCAGGCTGAACCTAAATTTCAAAGGTGTTTATCCAATAAAACCACTGTGCTAGCATAAGGAGACCATCCGGTTTTGCTGGCGCATGGTATGAGGAGAGGGAAGAGGTCTTTTAATACTGGTTCAACTTCTGGCTCAAATAGTTTCATCCATCCATCCATCCATCCATCCATCCATCCATCCATATGTCTGTGCATTTGCACTGCTGACTGCTCAGTCTGAGCATCTGAACTTTTAGCAGTGTCGACATTTTAAGCAGATTGGAAAGTAAAATGAGAAAGATATGCTATAAAGCTCAATAGCAGCATGACGCATACTCTTTATATCAGTTCAATTTCAGCTGATGTAGAAGAAATAACTTTTCTACTGATTTTATTTATTTATTCACCAAAAGCAAGGTTGACAAAGTCTCCATGTTAAAAAAAAACCCCAAACCAACAAACACATTGGAGCTGCACACATGCTGCATTAGAGTATCTTAATATTGGAAATACCACAGCAGCCGCACCCAATGGATGTGCAATGAGAGAGAAAGCCAGTGCCATAATCCTTATGACATGGGCTGTTGACATTAGGGACCATGGATGTGGTCCATGTAGATGTGAATGTATGGATACCAAATACTTCAGAGAAGCTTGCTAATACATGTGCTGTGGATGCAGTAGACCACAGTGGCATTTCCAGGCCTGGCTCTTTTGTCAGGATGTAGTTAATGATTATTGTAACTATTTATCTTAAGATCCCAAATACCAACATTTGCTTACCGACATTTTCATCTGTGGCTTCTTGAATGTGTTAAAAGGATAACTAATATTCAGGACAGTGGTATTTCTGTTGCAGCTGTACATCCCTCAACCCACTCCTGAAGATAAAGAATATTGTTATCAGCTCTTTCTAACAAAACTTAGACATGCCTTTCTTGAAATGACCTGATGTTCTCAGTGTTACCATCATTACAATCCTGTGCTTCCAGAGCTTTACAAGGATAGATTTAAAATTCCACCACTCTCTGTTTTTTCAAACAGGTAATCAACTTCTCCTAGGAAGCAAGGTGAAATAAAAATTACTCTCTGCTACCAAAATCTCCCAAGATAAATTAAATAATTGGATCCATTTTAATTTTATTCCCTTTACTCCTATTGCACACATCCATTAGACTAATGGTCTGAAAAATGTCATAAAGAAGATGACAGAGGGCAAGATCCTTCCCTTAAGTAGTGATGGGGAAGGCATCTACTGAACTGCAGCACTAAGCCCGTCATCCTAGTCTTGGGCTGCACTGCTCAGGGCAGGAAAAAGGAAAGAGAAGACTTGAAGTACAACTTATATCCTTTCAAAAATGTCCCAACTAATGGGTGTACTGGGCCCTCCCTTCACAAAATGCTGTACATTTTAAATTGCAGCCCTTAGGTTTCGCTGATCTAGTAGGCAGCTGAGACTGAAAACCTCTCCAAGTTAGGGGCAAAGAAATGGGTGCAACACTAATCTCAGTTATACAAACCAAGGTCTTAGAGGCCATGTCTCTCTCACTCCTGGTCCATGTCCTGACTAGTATGCTATTAAGCATACATATGCAGAAACCTGCCCTCCTCTTCGGAGATTTTTGATGCAATTTTACTTTTCTGGGGGATCAAAAAAAAAGCTGGGGAATTGTTTGGTTTTTACTGCTGAGCCCTATTTTTAAACCTTCAAAACTTCTACTATCTATGGAAGGAACAATGCTTGTCCACTGGATCTCTCTCAACAGCACATCTTCATGGTGGCTGCTGGGCACTATGACAGGGTGGCGTGGGCATAACTGGGACAGAATGATACATCTAGTGGTTCCAAGAAGTTATAGCAGGTGGTTTCATAATGACTGATTTTATCTTTGATTTAAATCACACTGTGTTCATTGTTTTTCAGAGCAACTGCAATAATTCATCTTCTTTTGAATCTGAGAATGTCACCTAAAGGCAGAGGTTCTGCCAGACCTGCCTCATCTTCAGCAAGCTGGATCCAAAGCCAGGAAAGTCAAGGGGAGATGACAGTGACAAGATCAGACATTACCTTATTCCTCCCTACTCAGTCCTTCCTGAGGCAGACTAAAAGCAACAGACCAGTGAAGATTCATGTCACTCCACAACAGCAAAAAACCAGCAAGAGGACAGTTTTCCAGCTCATAGGCATGACAAGAACATCGTTATTTTCCAAGAAGCATGCAAATGTAAGTCACAAGGGAAAAATGGGGCATCCAAGTATGTCCCGACTTCACCTCTTCGCAGCATCTACCTAGATAACAGCAAACATCACAGCACCCTCCAGTTTCTAAAGAAAGGCACTGGAGCACACAGCCAGGGCTGGCTTAACCACTCTGCACTCCGGTGCTGCCCTTCGGCTGCCCTGGTGCCCTGACGCTGGGTTTTGGCCAACAGCTTTGGGAAGATGCACGAGACCTGGCACGATGGATTGAACGGATACAAACACATCCCGTTAATCTCAGCCATCCCGGCAGACTCTTAGCAAGGTAGTACCATGTAGACTTACACTGTGCTCCTGAAATTATGTTCTGGCTAATTGGGGACTGAATTAGGTGACAACAGCAGGAAGCCAAATATCAGTATTGTCTGATTACAAACAAGACAATATTAGAAGACACAAAGGAATAGCTATACATTTACTACCAGCCACTGAAATGAATCAAGAAATAAATTCTTACAACACAAACATTAATGCAGAATGTCTACTTCTCTTGCTGAGGTACCAGCAATGAATGATAAAGTTACATACCTAGCAGTATACTCAAAAGGATAGGTTTTGCTCATCAGTCAAGAAGCCCATAAATGAACTCTCAATGCTTTTAATGATACGATATTAACTCTTGTTTCTAAACAGACGCAGAAGGTGTTATAATGACACAAAGTGATATAAGTAGTAGTGATTACAAACTAAAGAAACAAAAAGTGAAACAAAAAGAGAGAAAAAGAAGAGACGTAATATGGCAGAATACTGAATCAGATTATCTCTACCCAGCATTTTTCTGCTGCTTAGCTCTGACTGGCAACGATGATATTCATGAATAAAATTCCAATAATGGATGTAAAACGAAGTAATTCCATATATCTCATTTTCTTCTAAAGAACCTCGAGTTTTAAAAAAGAAACAGGCCAGCTATGCCAACCATCCTCTAAGAGAAACATCTCTAGGCAAGTAAGGAAACTACTCAGAAAAGACAAAACACAGAAATGGAAAACTAACTGCCCACCTGGGCAGGGATCAAAGCTTAAAATAGGACATAGGGATGATGCAAAAAGGCAGAGAAAGCCAAGCTTGTTCAGCCAGGTCAATATCAGATGTTTTGAAGCGCTCTGGTAATAACAGAGCAAGAAGAGAACCTGCTCCTCCATGACCTATGCCATCTTCTGCATCTTGCCCCTTTTTTATGCGCTGCCTCCCCCCTTAACACATGGAAAATTGGGGGACTTTCACGATTTATCAAATAGTTCTGTATTGTATACCTGATGTATCCAGTTTGATACAGAAGAATCAAAACTAGTCATACCACTCAAGATGACAACATATACTTAGAGCAGAGCATTTTTGAATTCCCCACAAAGAACACTTTTCATTGTGTGTTCAGTGTTGCCCCAATCTTTGCATTTAAGAGGCTTACACATCTCAACACTTTAATCTTGGTTTTCAGAGCAGAGGGAGAGCAGGACAGTGAGATGCTATCAAAAGATGACAACTGAGTTACACCACTGGAAAGGAGAGAAATCAGTGAGAGGAGACAGGTCTGTAACAGGCTGGCCATCCACCCTCTGAAGACCAGAAGAATTGGTGTGTTCTCTTACCAGTGTCCGTATGTCAACACTGTGTAATAAAAATGAGAGGGTGCTGAGCCATTGTGACGAGTTCCGTCATTTTTGTTGGTTTTGTTCCTAAACTCCTCAAATCCGTGACACAGACATACAGAATTCCCGGAAAACGTGGGTAGCATTTCTCTGGTAAGGACGCAGGAGTTTTCACTGGAAAACAAGGGATTTAGACGTCTGCTTGCATAAGCTTGACTCAGTCTTATGTACACCTTTCCCCCCGTGCTATCTAATTTACCAAAGTGAAGACCTTGCTTACTACCTATAATGTTCCTGCAGTTTCAGTCAATAATGTAAATTATATTGCAGTTTTGGCCGAGGCATCTTCCAGGGCTTTTCAAAGTAAGCCCAGAGCTCTGCTGGGTGACAGCCTGTGCAAGCCGGGCTGTGAACTTCCCGCTGCCGGGGCAGCCTGGTCCGGGATGGTGCACAACCGGCTTATTTTGTAGCCAGCAGTTTCTCCTACAGGCAGTTTAGCACGTCACTACAGAGATGCACATGAGCAGCTAATGACTTACCCCAGGCTAAGTGGTGTTTCCTTTAGCTTTATTTTGGGACTTAAAGGTAGAAGATGTGATCTCTCTTTCCCTGTCCCTTTTCTTTCCTTTTGCTGCAGACTAGCCAACTGAAATAAGTTCTAAGAGTTCAAGGAAAGCCTCACATCTCACCAGTCAGCTGTTTGCATCTGCTAGTCGCAGCATGTAAGCCAGAGATACACCCTCTCAGAGCCCTAATTGACCTTCCTCTTCCTCTTTTCTTCCTCCCCCACCTCCTCCCTGCCTGCAGGCCATGCACAGCCACCCATCTCAGTATAGCCCCATTATCCTCTCTGATCTCAGGACAAAAACACAGGTAGCTGATGAGGTTCTGTCAGTCCCTAAGGTGCAAGACACACTGATGGGAGCTGGGCGCTGTGACTCTGCCCTTCTCGCTCTCCTGCCTGCCTTGGGATTTTGCCATCTGGAAGCTACCATGAATAAGGATCGCACCTTCTTCCCGAAAAGGCACATTTATTCTCAGCCTGGACTGTTATCTTCCCAAGCAGAAAGTGATGCTGCTGGGAGCAAAGTGTCCCACCAGGCTCCCCAGCAGCCTGTTGGGATGTGGAATATCTTTGCTTGGCCTCATGAACTGTCTGTCTCTGGCACAGCGATGTATTCAGCCAAATCAAACAGTACAAAGCTCAACCAGCAAAAATAAACCAGTTTTATTTCATGATCTGCGCTGCCAAGGAGACATATTTCACTACGCAATGTAAGCCCATGCTTTCCCCCCACCTTTCTTTAAGGTAACTATCCCTCAGAGACTAAAGGCACACATCGAATAATTATATCAGCTGTTGAAACCTCAAACATGTTTCTCAGCTTCCCACACTTCACAGCAGGACTGGGTATGCTGGTTTTTTTTGTCTACTTTTCCATTCTGTGTAGTCTAATTTTTTTCCTCCAAAATATTTTAGGATTTTTAACAGGTACAATTGTAAATGACTGCGATGCCTCATAGCCACATGCTGTGCACACTCTAGAGATGGAAATAGAGGAGCAGGTAGTATTTGAAATAATGTGAGAATTAGTGGAGGAAAACATTTTCATACACAGTTCTTGCAGGGCTTACGGCTTGTCTAGAAGATAACTATTCCATTTAATAATTACTTTTGTGGGAAGCAAAATAATCACTTCAGAGACAATCTCTTAAGTGATGATAAAGTAAATGTTCTCAAAGCTCCCAGTTGAAAAAAATAAGAGTCTTCAATTCCAGGTGGGAATCACACACATATGTACACCCCCCCCAACATCTCCCTTTTCATTTGGAAAAATATTTATCTGGAATATCTAGAAAAGGGATAGCAGAAGAAAAACAAGTGTGGAATTCCCACAGCAACAGTATCTCAGTCCATGTTAATTTTCATGCACATATAAGATAAAAAAATCATTTTTGCTTAAGCAGCAAAACCCTGAAGTATAGGAGCGTACAACAGGCAGACTGAGATTGAGCTCTGAATGAAACCTTTTGGGGTATATTTATTCTTAATACTATTTATATTTCCACTACACTTGTACCTACAGACCCAAAAAACCTGGAGCCCTGCAGTCCTTGGCACAAGGAATGCGAATGCCAAGAGACAGCCTCCCCCCGCCACCCAAAGGACTCATAATCTATCTACAGACCAGCAGGCAGGTGAAAGGAAACCCCAATATCTCAGTTTTACAGACATGGAACTTAAGCACGGAGTGACACATGGACGGACACATCTGAAGTTGCCCAGAGATCCTCTGCAGAGGTGGGAACTGAGCTGAGAACCCTCATGTGTCACTCCGATGCAAACCACTTTTCGCTGTGCGGCCCCTCTCTTCCAATGCACTATTAGGTAACTGCTTTCCACTTAAGTTGACCTGTCAGATCCTCTCTATAAAAATCAAAAGTATCCCACTTCAGTTGCTGCACCCGCTCTTTATGTTAGGTGCCTACTTCTTGGTGCCTTTGAAAACCCTACAGTTCTTTCTAGCCACATTAGAGATATATCCAAACCATGTTCCAGATTCAGGCTCAGACTTGTGCAGGAAACCAAGGACTGCAGTCAGTTTTTGGTGTATGAATACATTAAATAAAATCCAGCCAAATCTCTTCTCCCTATTGTTTTTCCTCTAGCTGCTGTTCCCTTGCTCATCAGTCATGCCATCTGCTATGACCCAGCACCGCCACAACCCTCCCAGAGGCCACTGAAATCAGTACATTGAGAAGTGCTCTGAACATACCAGGAGATGTTTAGCATCGCACAGTCCCAGCCCACCTGGATCTCTTGCAGTTCTGGCTCCTTTGGTGTTACAAGCTTATCAGTCACTTTCCCATGTTTAAGTTCAGAAGGTATTTTCATTCCCCTTCATACTTTGGGTCTTTCAAAATACTTCCACTTGTGTTGTCTCCTCACATCTTGTCTGCCTGTTTTGGGGACTTTTGCAACTCTCCACTATCCTGATCCTCCCAACATCTCCCTCGCAGCCCTCCTCTGGCAGCATTCGGGGCTCAGCCCTGATTGCTCTTTTATTGCTGGAGGTGACTCATATCTTTCTACACTTGACCTCTCCCTCTCGGTTCAGTCTACCACATCTGATTGCCTCTGGCATCCTGTCCTGGATGTCCCGTGGCCACTCAAATGTCACAGGATGAAACCACATGCCTCATTCTTCCCTCATATACAGTTTCACTACTTCTCCATTTCCAACACCATTTCTGCTGTTCTGCTACCCCAACTCTTGATATTGGTGCTTTATACACCCTGCCCTCTGTTTTCTATTTTCCACCTAAATTATAATTAAATACATCAATTCCTTTCAGTCCAATGGCTAAAGCATCTCCCACTTCCATCTGCATTACTGTAACCTCTTGCTTCTCTTCGAGCTTCTCATTTATCATTTTTTACCTTATGAAAGTGCTGCATCCACATCAACTCCTTTTGTCCTTACTTCAGTGAGCCCATCTGCATGTCCAAACTCCTTCACCAACTTCTCTCCAAATTACATGACCTCCCTTCTGAAATTTAATACGACTCAGCACCTGCCTCCGTATTTTCCTTCGGTTTCACGGCTATCTCTTCTGCTATTCTCCTAGTCTTGACTTTTGCTAGATTAGTAAGTGGTCTTTGAAGGATTTCCCTCTGTTCCAGCATGAATTTTCCTTCTCTGGGTCTGCTAGTGCAGTAGTATTAATACAATAAGAATGTAAAGTAGGATGATGACTGGAATCCAGGGCTTGTAACAAGATTTGGAGAACATTTCATCATTAAAGCAATGTACCCCACGGGCTTGCCTATGCTATAAGGACTGAATCCTGGTCTTTGTACACAATTCCAACAAATATAATAGTTGCTCAGGCTATAGAACCCACACAGTACTCTTGGGTTCACCAGTGCAATTTCAGGCCTGCGAGACCATGTATAAACTATATATAGGTTTGAATAGGAGGGTAGGGATTGTCCACACTGCAAAGTTATATGCATTTCTCTAATACAATGTACTGAGAGGTCCCCTTTCTGGGTGCTCTTTACACTGTGTAACTGTGAGGATGCACAAACATCTCAAGATTCCTACAGGTCTCTCCGTACCTGGGTTAGTCACAGGTTTTTACCTGATCTGTTCTGCTGATATCATGATCACATCATCATTTCAGTTCATTATATCACCCTTTCCCTCCAAACTCCAAGAGGCCTAGAACAGGTACTAACCAGGGAAATGCTGGCAGTTTTCAGTCCTGAAAAACTTGACAGAGTAAAGCCAGTGAGAGTGCTCAACCAGCATAGCTGGGACTACAGTTTCTTCACTTTCTGAAAGAAGCTTGTAGCTGTGCATGCTAGTAGGAAAGGATTAAGGCTGTACCAGTATTACGTCCTTTTAAAATGATGACCCTAACAGTTACCTGCATGTGGTCGAATAAATTCCTGCCCCACAGAACAAGGGGGTGAAAATGGACTGACCAGATGCTCTGGAAGCCTGCTGCCCCTCTGCTCTATTCTTTGCCTCTCTAGGGTTAGCAGATTATCTCCTGTCAAGAAGAGGATCCTCCCCTCAGAGTACCTCACGGTTTGGAGACAAATAATCAAGTATAAAAAAGGAAAACAAGTACTTAAATATACACCTATTGGTCTATTAAGAGGTACAAGTAACTGGAGTTGTACATTTGTAAGCACCCATGCACACACATGTGTGCATTAAAGGGGAGGAAAGCAATGCTCTTTTCTTGCTGTGCTAAGATTTAAAGTACAGGGTTGCAAAAAAAGCCCAGCAAAAGATGTTGATGCAGCTGAGTTTTAGGTCAGTTCAATTAATCTAGGAAAGCATTTTTTAAACAAATGGCTTAATTTGCTTTTAAGGATAAGTAAACCACACTAATAGTGTAAAGTACCTACTGCTGCTGCACACAGCCCTTCATTTAATATCTGTGGGGCTTGCTGTCACCAGCAGCACATAAGAGGAAAGAAAACACCCAACATTTTGTGCAGTGTTCATTAGATTCTTCCCTCTGCTGTAGCGGCATAAGCAGTAAGAGTGCTTAACCCACAGTCGGCTTCCAGGCTTCTCAGGCTATCTTCCCCCTTTACACGAAAAGCAATTCCGTTCAGCTTTAGCTGCAGTTTAATCAAAGGAAACTATAATCACTCTATCAGGATGCTAATTCTAAAGAGACATTAGCAAAACCGTAGTTACTTCATTAAACTGCAGACCTGTGGCTGACAAAGGATCATTAGATCCCAAATAATATTTTGTTCTTTTGCACAGAGCAAACAAAGGCAGCTTTGGTTAATTAAAATAATAATTATAATAGTTATCATCATCATCATCAACAATCTCTGCAACAAAAGATGCAAAATGAAATGCCAACAACTACTGAGAACCTCAGCTCATAAAATTACGACAATTTCATATTAATGTTTATCACAAAAAAGCCTTTCCTTGCCCTTCAAAAATGAGGTCTACTACATCAGTTAACAGAGAGTCCTTAGTCGACTGCCTTCAATCCCAAGTAACATGTAAAACCACCCAGCAAAGCGAAGTAATACAACATTGAACAAGAATGTGGGGTAACATCTGTGAGGCTGTTTTTTGCCTGAATGCTTTTATGCCCCTTTTAGTTCTCAGCTTCTCCTAACTGCTGACTTCGGCAAAATCCAAATAATTTGTCATTGTTGCTTTCAAATATTTACATTCCCAGAAACATAAAAAGCATATACTTACCTGTGGCAACACCTGTGATTGATTACACCGTCACTCCCTGAATATCCTCTGGAGGTTTTGCTCAGTCCCAAAAGGAGAGGGGGAAGGGATGAGAACAGTGGTGTGATGAAGAACGCTATATTAATCCCAACAAAAATACAATTTCGCCCCATGCATTTGACAGCATGGTAAAAATCATACTAACTGGATTCCAGGTAAACCAGTCCTTCCAAATACTGAGTTGAGTCAAGCAAACTCTACTGCAGCACAACGAGGAAAAAGTTGATGTATCAAGGAAAGAAAACCCTGATCTAAAATTCACGGGAACGGTAACAAACCACAACCGACACACACGGCAATTTCTATAGCAACTGAGGGAAAAAAAAAAATAAACAAACCAGAAGGAGTTGGTTCCTTAACTGTTAGCACGAAGCCTCTGTGGCAAACGGGGGGATCTGTCCCTCTTGGCATCTCCCTGATCGACGGGCTGAACGGATGCCCAGCGCGTTTCTCCCGCGCTCCCTTTCCCCTTTCCCCGGGACCTGCCAAGGGGCAACCCGAGCATCCCAGCCCCCGGAGGGAGCGCGGCCATGGACACGCACACCCATGCAAGAAGCCAACGCGCTCCCCTGCCTCTCTCCTACACGCACAGGCGCTCGGCACTCACCGTCACGGGCTTCCTCCCCGCGACTGCAGTTGCTGCAAATGTGTTTGATCTCCTTGCCTATGTGACAGTGTATCACAAAAGAGACATTGTTGTTAGTGGTGGTGGTGATGGGCTCCTTCAGTGGCTTCATCCTCACTAGATAAAAAGCTTTCTTTTTGGGTTTTTCTCCACTCAGCTCGGAAACCGAGCCCTGCCCGCAGGCAGCAGAAGGAAAAGCGAGCATCCCCGGCTGCCTGGCGTGCGTGCAATCCGCCATCCGCTCCCGCTCGCCTCGGCGTTTGGCTGCCACACACGCACACACACACGCACACACACACCAGGGACGAAGGGGAGGGCTGGGGGAGAGAGCGGGGCGGGGGGGAGGCGGGAGGCAGAGCAGGCAGAGCAGGCAGAAGCGCTCCCTGAGCCTCGCTGCCCTCCACGACCCCGCTCCTTAGCCGACCCAGCCGGGTTTGGCTGGAGGATGCTCAGCGCGTCCCCGCTCCGGCCAAGCCCGCCGCGGACCCCGCCTCAGCCGCGGGCGCTGGGCATCTCTGGTGGCGAAGAGGAGCCTGGTACAGTTTTGGCTGCCTTGCTGGCCGCACACATCCCAGGAGTGCAGACCCCCTGCCTTCGCCTTCACCCCCTGCCCCCTCCTCTTCTCCCATGCCCCCTTCCCTGTTCCGACAAAGCCCCCACGCCCTCGGGAGCCCTCTGGGATGGGGGGCACTTGCCAGCACCGTGGTCCCTGGCAGGACGCGCTGCGATTCTCCGGCCCGGCAAACGCGGCAACCTCGCCTTCGCATGGCATGGCAGCGTGTCCCGTTGTAATTACTATTTTACACACAAAGGACAGGCTGACAGCAGGCTGACAGAGGGCTGCCCCCTTCCCGCCCTCCACCCCCCGCCCCGGCACATCCCCAGGCGGCTTGGGCTGTGGGGGCGCCGTGCCCCTCTGCTTTGGGTGCCGCAGGAAAACCAACTTCCCCCCTGCTTTTCATTCTTCCTTTTTCTTCCTGTTTGCTTCTTTCAAAAGACAGAGGAGGTTCCTGCCCTGGCCTGTGCGGGGCTCCGAAGGACAGGCACTGACAGCGGCTGGCATCGCCTGGGGACTTCAGCCCAAGCCCCGCTCCCTGCAGCGGGACCGCTCAATCTAGGCTGAGGCTGACAAGAGGCTCTCGGAGAAGCACAGACAGCTTGAACTCATTCAGACTGCTGATCTGGGGGGGTGATGACCCCCTTTCTTTGTCTCCCTTGCCTTCTGCCCAAATTGCAGCTGCTCCAGAGAGCTGCCCTTCTCATCCCCGGGTGCCTGCAGCCTGGGCTGCGTGCTGGCAAAGCTCCCCCAGCCTGAAGGGGATTATAATCTCTGGCCAGACACTCTGTCATCCCTTGCTGCCCCCAAAACATGCCGTTTTCAGGGCACGGTAAACAGCCCAGCCTGACGAAGCAGCAGCTCAGGACAGTGCCTGTGAGACAGAGAAAGCGGGGAGGGAGCAGGGTTGAGAACGCTTGCTTCTTGCAGGCTTTCGGGAAGGAAAGCCTGAAGAAGAGACGATAACCTCAGCTATTCTGGTAGCTGTTATAGGAATGTGAGTGTTGCTCCTTTAAATCTTCAGCAAGCTATCAGTTTGGCAGGCACTAAGCAGAGAGAGAGTGCAATTGGGGCAGATGAAACACGGCAAAGAATAACACCATTCTCCTTATTTTTAGCCAAAGCCCTTGCTCACTGCTACAAGAAATCCACCCATTCTGCAACTCTTTACCATTTCCACATACTGTTGCCACATGTTTTACCGTGAGAGGCCAAAACGGCCCCATTTCTATTCAACTGCACATGAAATAGCCAGTGAGTCTTCTGCCTAAAGAAAGACAGAGCAGAAACTTAAAGATTCAATGCCATGGTTTTCCATTTTCTCAAATGCATGCACACACGCGCACAGCTACACACACAAGATGCATGCAAGGAAACTGCTGACCTACTTGTTCTGCGTCATTCTGATGCAGGTCTGACTTCTCACCTGCCGCTCCTGGGATTTGAAACCTTGAGATGTCACATACAGCAAAAATTGCAAGGCTTTACTTTTCTCACCGGTGTTCACAAACCAGAATAGGTGCTATCAGATCTCACGGAAATCCTGGTTGAAGCATGCTCTCAGCAGAATCATACTGTTCACTAAGCCACGTAAAGTATCCTATGTGTATAGGTTTATGTTGAGCAGAGTCGGTCACCTCAGGTTAAGTATTGCCTCAAAGGACTTGCTTTTGCATGTGTTGCTCATCCAACATTCTCACCCGCTTCGTTTAAGTAGTAGGAGAATAGGGAATGCATAATTTTTCAGGAACAAGCAGGTGAATTCCCTAAATGTGTGCATCATGTAGCTACGAGTTCATACACTGAAAAGCTGTCTCTTCAAATGCCTGAGGCTGAGGCTGTTTGGTACCTTAGACATTTGGAAAGCAAAAGCTAAGCACAGTTCGATCCCCTACCAGTCACCCCACAGTTCAGACACGGGCAGTGGATTTCCCTCTAACTTACTCACTGCCTTTGAGAACAGCTTCAGTTCAGTTGTGATTCAGAAAATAATTAGGTAAGCGGAAGACATGACCATTATTCACCTCCTGAACTTGCTTAGAGTTCACTGCTGTCTGTCACTGGTATCTGGCACTGCCACATTATAGAAATGGGTCAGGAAAGGAGAGCACATTCAAATGTGAACTTCCCTGAATTTGGAAACTATGAGTGATAATGAAATGCAAGATGAACTTTAAACTGCAATAAGGTACCTGCTGTCTCAGGGCAGTATTGTGGTGTTGTGTCCTGCCTGGTTCAGGAAAGGAAACTAGTTAAGATACTCAGCAGAGCTGAAGACTAGCAGAGCTGGTCTTGTAAGGCAAATGGTCTTGTAATTAAGGAATCGGGTAGGACTTAGGACATGAAAAACTGGGTCAGGTCATCAGTCTTTTGCAGTGTCCCTCTGTGACCTTGGACAAATTACTTACAACGTCTTGATATCTCAGCTCCTTGGCTAAAGAACGGTGATGTTGATGTTCCTGTTCTTCAGACAGATCAATGAAATCATATTGCAAGGTGCTCTGAAGGTGTTTGTGTATGACAGAGAGGGAGCACTTACAGACTGTTCAAATACCGAGATCTATTCCTACAGGTCAGGTGTATATACTACAAAAGAACTAGCAAACATTATAGGACATTATGGACAGAGCTTTTGCAAGCAGATCCCAGGAGACTCCAGAAGCCCAGGTGCTCTGACATGTTTGGGGAGATTTGCGAACTAAATAACTGGTCCAGTGAGTAACACTGATTCCATGTAGATAAGAAGCCCAAATTATCATGGAGAAAGCCTCGTGAATTTTTGCTTGCAGGTCCTATGTATTTTGAATGCAAACAAGCCCTGAAGCCATCTGCTAGTATGTCTCTTCTAACATGCGCTTCGCTAGAACATGCAAATTGCCTTCATTCCTAGGAGCCGCCTTATAAAGAATCTGAATTTGCCACAGCTCATAAAACAAAAATATGTTTAATTATGATCTGTGTAATTATGGTGAAAGCTGCCGCTGTTAATCAGTTCCAGGACAAATAATGTAAAATGAATGTACTACAGTATTCCTGCAGAAAATGACTTGCTTTGCCTTGTTTTTAAATATAAGTGTAAAAAAAGTGTAACTCTTGCTGCCTCAATACGTGGCTGCAAACCTTGGCATAATTTTATTGCACAGTGAACAACAAAATCAATGAAGAGGATGTCAGACAGTTGGTTATTTGACAGTAAATCAACAAACTTGCATCCTATTCCCAGCCCACATTCTCTCCTTATACAAGTTTGGGACACCATTTGCACCTTCAGTTTCTCCCATCACAGCCTTTGCCACTAAGGAGAGTGCCATTTCCACCATCCATAAAGAAAAGATGAAAGCAACGTGCCCTTCAAAAAGGTGACTATTGAGATACGGGCTCATATCTGCATCAAAATCTTAAAGACGCCACCCTGCCTTTCAATTTTTTGCCCTGGAGCATGTCTCCCCCTGTCCCAATAGGACCTGGCTGAGAGTCTTGTTTGGGATACTGTGCCCTCAAACCATCTCTGTGAAAGCAAAAGGGGATGCGGGAACCAAGCAGTGAAAGGCAGGAAAGCTTTTGGCTGCATTCCACATCACAGAAAACATTTCTTCTTCTTTCTCTAAGCTGTGGCAATTGTGCAAACACCTAATGCCAGTCAGAACACCCCTGAAGTCTGTCCTGAGCCCCTCCGCTGAGGAACATGGAGGTTTCTGTGCAGGCAGGACAGCCGCCCTCCTGTTTCCATCACGAATAAGTGGGCATCAGAAAACACATGGAAGCCTCTCAGCCACATTTCTTCAACATAAAGCTTGTCCTGGAGATCTGCAGCATTTCCCTGAAGAAGCTGTGGCTAACGGAATGACACTGCCCAGTTGAAAATGCTAGACAAATCCAAGTCTAACAAGGCAGCATCATTTCTTCTCAGCAGTTTAGTCTTTCTAACCAGAACACCATGATTCATTGGCTTTGCAGTCTATTTAGGCAGCGATATTTTTACAGGGATGCCCCTCTACTTGGCATTTTTTTCTAAATATTTTCCTTCCTATTTCCTCTGCACACTGTACTATGAATCCTAGTGAGAATAAAAAAGAGATAAAGATAAATTAACAAAGTACCAGCTGCTCCAGTGATTAATCCATACATCAATGTCGTATTACACATACTGAAACAAACCGATCAAATTGGAGAGAAGAGGAAAATCCGTACAATTGGATCCACTGGTTACAACAGAGTAATCGGCCACTAACACAGTTCCCCTTTTGGCAGTATCTTCTATTCAGTGCCAAGGAGTGCCCCAAAAGCCACCTCAGGACAGCTGACATTTGCCAAAGGAGTTTGTTGCCAGGTGGAGAATCCTTCTACTTGCGAGACAGCTCAACCCTGGATAGCCAGGTTTTTTGTGTTTGCAAGGCAATTAGTGCAGCAGGACACGGGTCCATGGCGGGGGCTCCAGGGTGCTGGGCTGACAGTATTTCCGCGTATTTCTGCTTACTGCATGGCACATCAGCAAAACTGGGAGGGCAAGGAGGAGGGAGAATCAGCCTGAGACTCCTGCAGGCCAAAATAGAAGATGACCTTTTTAGTTCTGCATCTATAAACACATTCTTAAGCAACAATTCCAGCTACTCCTCACAGTCACAAGCCCTAGAGAGCCAGGTGACGAGTTCCGCACAAACAAAAGCAAACTTAAGGGAGAAGAAAGGAAATAAAATGCCCTTTCTTGGTCTTCTTATGCTCAGCAATGCTGCAGAAGTGTCACACAGCTCACCTTGTTCTACTTGCAGGGCTCTCCACATCCCATGCACATGCTTTGGGATGATGGAGTTCTCTCATCTAGGAGAAGCCCTGCCATATTTCTATGTGATACCATATGGTGTGATAAAAATGAACAGGAAAGGTTACACACAAAAACCACATAAGCTTAGAAACACCTGTTTGCTGCAAGTGCGAAGAACTGCTGACGGTAAAGGACTTCTAAGGATAAAAAGGAAGATGGACAGACAGAAAGTTGCTGAGCTACCATTTGAATGCCCAAACATACATGTGTAATTAATGCACTCAGTCCTGATGAAGCTAAGGGTAAACACCAGCAATGAACCAATGTGGAGCCTGGATTTGTAAAACAGCTGAGCAAGCAACCATTAGCATTAGATGACGCTCAAAGGAAGAGACAAGCTTTATGCTGAAATTATAGGTGAAGTTCTAGCTCTAGCAAAGTCACTGCAAGTCCTAGCACCAGACCCACTAGGCATTATAGTCCTAGCAAGGTCACTAGCTCCCATCTTAAAAAATCCGCTCTGAATTTTTGTACTTAGTTCAGATGGACGGGGCCCTGGGGTTTTAGTGATCTCTTTGGAGCACTTGAAGACCCTGCATAACTGGCTTTTCAGAGGAATGGAAGCCCACGCCATTTTTACACTGATAACAGACACAGGCTAGAGCAGGGGCATGAACTGGGACTCAGTCACACTCCTGCACTCTCTGTTAAGACACAGCTGCAATCTTGAAGTTAACTAAAAGTAGTTCCAAAAACCTCAGTGCAATTACAAGACTGAAACCAAGAAGGAATCTGAATTAAGTTCTGCCTGGACAATTTAGCAACTCACATGGCTGCACATTTTAACATACACGAAAACACAACAGCACTGGTGCCTTGAAGACTCACAACACGCAGCAGCTTCCTCAGTAGTTACTCCCTGCTTGATGTTGAAAGAATAAACTCTGATACTGGATTTTCACACACACACTCCCCCTACCCCCAGTACCTTTTTCCTTCTGCTTATAAATAAACAGCTCTGCACCTTCTGCTTTCCTCCCACCAAAACCAGAGCTGTCTTACATAGAGGTGCAGAGAAATATATTTAAAAAAAAAATCCAACACAAAACCAAACCCACAGTCAGGTCTTTGGCTACATCTATAATTCCTCACAAGGTTATGTTCCTCCACAGCACACTAAAAAAACCTCAGCGAGGGGAGAAGGCAGAGCGTGGGTGTGTGTCCAGTAAGCCTGTGCGGGAAAAAACAACGTGACTTCTCTTGTCAGAAATGCTTCTAGGCTTATAGAAGGGAGGGAGAAGGTCCAGAGGAGCAGCCCAAGCCCTTGCAGTAAATAAAGGCAACTACTGGCCACCTCTGGGTGGCAAACTTGGAAGAACTGCTCCCACATCATGGTTTAGTTTTATACCTCCTCCTATGGATATAGAAGCTAGGCACTTGCGTTTTTGTTGGCTCTGAGTAAAACTAAATGTCTAAAAAGCAAAGAAGGCAACAGGAGGATTCCAGAGATGTGCATTACAACTGTTTCATAACGAGAACATTAATTTGAACAAAATCAAATGTTTCCCTTAAAATAACATGGAAAACATAGCAGATGCCCCAAACTTGCAACATGCAATGGAGAAACTTGAGACTCTGTGGAACTGATCAAATTTTCCTTGTGTGACAAACCAATGACTTGGAACAGCCTTTTCTGGAGACTCTTGTATGCAAAGAAAGCTAGTAAAGCAGGTCACGGTCATCATCTTTTAGGATGCCACTATGGTTTTCTTGCTATTTTCTCAAGAATTGCACGTCTCAAGACGGGAATAAAAGAAACACTGTTGAGAAAAAAATCTACTTGTAATTTCTAGTGCCAGAAACTCTTGATCAATTTGAGACACCTGAGAAAAACTCAGTCTTTGAAGAACTGCCACTTGGGATATCCTGAAACTCTATCTCTTTTACAGTGTGTGGGATAGACATGAATGTCATGAAATCCCAGAGGTCTAAGACTTTCCCATTCTCTGTCACAGGCGCTCTGTCTGCCCTGGCTCCAGAAAGGTCTGAGTCATCTGGCTTTAAGGAAAATTATAAGAAAATAGGTCAAACTGAACTTTCCATCACAGGCAATTGCAATGAAGTCAATCAGCTTGCACAAGCATTGCTCTCAGCACAAATTGCCCCCGCACTTCTCTCTACATGACTAATCAAATTAATTCCTGACGATATCAAGTAGCATGGCTTCCCTAAGAATATAGGCAGACTAACATTCCCTGCTGATAATCCTTACTTTTACTGTTGCTTCTCACGCCAAAATTATGGAGAAGGATCAGACTGCAGGAATCTTTAGTGAAGTAATACATCCAGAATAAGAGCACAGCTTGAAATTGCTAGACAGACCAAAAGATTTATTTCAAAGCAATTAAATGGATAGTTACTATCTCAGAAACTCTCTACTAGCTACCGAGATCACCATCTTACAGTGGACAAAGTTACAATCAGCATATAATAGGGGTGACTGGATTTTTTGCCTTTATAAATGACTCATATTAAGTCTACTGCTTGTAGTTCAGAACAGTTTACTTGAAGGTCAGGGATATGACTGTGCATGAAGCACACTCGTTTAGGTAACACATTCACATACACACACACAAAAAGACAAATTAAGAAGAATAAGTTTTGCAGACTTAGCCCTTAAGAGCTCATTTGCAGTAACATCGTTTTTACACTCTTATCCAACTTTCCAGGCCAACAGCCTGGGACTTGCCATGTCTCTTGTGGGCCACGGGATCTGCCACACAAAACTAATGAGTTTTCATTTCAGTTTAATGACTCGCTACGGTTCCTGTGGTTTCCAGCACCATTGTGTTCGAGGCAATTTGAGAAAGTAGTAAAATACAAAAGCTTTGGAACGGACATGTGGGGAAGGCCAGAGAGCAAGTCCAGTAAAGTCAAACCCTGACCAAGGCCAGACAGCAAGTCCAGTAAAGTCAAACCCTGACCAAGGTCAGATGGAGGATGAGAGGCTGAGCTGAAGGAGGAAGCTAAATGTTCGTGAAGGTCTAATAATGGTACAAGTGAGCACACAGGCAGGGATTCAGAAGGGAACATGAGGTGAACGGAAATAACGTTCAGTCGGAAGAAAAAGCAGATAAAGGGAAGGAGGAAGAAGACATTCCAACTTTTGGGCTGCTTTTGAATTGACAGACCCTCCCAAACTTCAGAGGCCTCTACACCACTGAAAAGCACTTTGTAATGACACGTGAACAACGCAGGAACCAGGAGTACTGGGGCAGCTGCAAAGGACGACTAAGGTATGTACGCTGGCAAAGCTGTAGGAGGAAGTTTTCATAAGCATCTGCCTCCACTGGGCCCGACAGTAGCACATGCTGTCAATCTCCTCACTTCAATAAGCACTCACTTCTTTTTCAAATTAGAAAAAAAAAAAAAGAAAACATGAAACCCTAGGAATAGTACGCAGTTTCTATACATATCTCCCAGTTAGCTTGCAACTTGCAGTACTGAAATAAAGCAAGAAGCTTCTGACGATATAATGAGCATCTTTTTCAGTCTTTTCTTCCTTCAGCATAAGCACAGGCTCCTCAGAACAGCACAGAAATCTGCAAGAGGAGCCTTTTGCTTTGTCCAAAGAAAAGCAGCAAAAAAAGGATTCTTCCTGTCCTCCTTTAGCCTCTATTACCTTTACTACAGCCCAGTCACTTTTCATCATCAGAGACTCCTATCTCTTAGTCGCCACTTGTATTTTCACTGTGGACTGGTATGAAGCACAAAGCACAGAAGGAAAAGTTTGGCTTTGCATCAGTCCCATGTCACCACTGCCCTACCACCCCTAGAGTTTCACATAACCAGGCTGGTCCCTACAACACCTACAGGCAATACATGTGCCATCAACAGATCTTGCTGCCAGAAGGCCATATTAAGCACTGCTTGCCCCTTTAAAACCTTGAGTAGCAGTCAACAAAAGAAGCTGCAGTGTGCTAAAGGATCTGAAGAAATAGCCGCATAATCAGTTTTTGCTGAAATCCTGGAACATATTTTAATGGGAAATCTGCCAAGCTCTTTAACGTCTGCCCATTGGATAATTATAAAGCCTCAAGATCCAGACTAGATTTCAGTAATTTTTCAGGACTTTTACAAAAGGAAGAAGAATTAACAGCTAAAATCTAGCTCATCTTTCTCAATAATGCATTGCTATAATATATAACTACAAACCTATAGAACTCTTTGAAATCTTAGCCATAATGTACGTAAATTATTAATAAGAAATAAGAACTTACTGCTAACATTTGTTATTTTCCAAGGTTTTATGGATCTAACTGCTCCATCTGCATGATCCATAATGCTTATCTGCCAAAACCTAAGTCTCCAGGGGACAAAGGTGGCACAAAAAGCAGTATTTTGCTTTTATCAAAGGTTTGAACCAGAGAAGAATGTGTAACGGAAGGCTGAAGTAGAAAGTCTCCAATACAATATGCATTTTTCATTCACAGTGGAGGAAATGCAGCAAAAAAGTGGTAAAACCCACTGCAGATCTCTTTTATTACTTTGTATTACAGAAATTCCAAGGGGGCCCAGCAGAGCTCAGGACTGCAGCATACAATGCACTCTGACATTTCAACAGACTTTTTTGTCTTAATGATCTTCTTCAGGTTTTCTCTAATGCAGTAATCCTCTGAGCTTAAAGCATCCCATCTTCAAGATTTTGGCGCTCCAAGACTTTGTAAGGCTGTAAGTGCACCATAAGGTCAATAGCAGATGGAAGTTTCCAATCAATTTATAGGTTATGACTGGAAATCTATCAACAAAATGTAAACTAAGAGGCCAAACACATCTATGTTCCTCAAATGAACAACTAAGAACTTTTTTGTTCATAAGCAGTGTTGAATGACCACACCAAGATAAGATTCAGGAGAGAATGTAGTTTTCATTCCCTTGTGATGCTTGCAGTGAAGCAGATGCTTCTGCATAAAAAGGTATTTTCCCCTCCCCACAACACATTAAGGCTTAAAGGTGAGACTACTAATTACTTATAACCAAGCATGAGACCAAGTTGCCCAGGGAGGTTGTAAAATCTCCATCCCTGCTGGTTTTTGAGGTTGGAATAGATAGGCTCCCAAGCAATCTGATCTAACTAGACCTGCTTTGAGCTCTGGAGGTCACATCCAACCTAAATTATTCTATGATTCTAAAACATTCCATCAATAATACCTTCCTCTGACTTGTACACCTTTGTGCAAACACCCAAAGTCAGTCCAGGGCCAAAGACTAGCCCCCAGGGGTGCTTGAGGGTATTTCTGCACACTGCAACTGCAAAGTAACCAAGCTTGCTTGTCAGGATAACAGCTTTCAGCTACTCAGATGAGATATGAGTGGGATGCGATCATGCTACAGCCCTTTGGTAAGAAGCTGGCGAGTTGTGCTCATGGGAGTATACACAGCATTTCAGTTTTCTCCAGGAAAGCCATCTGACTTTCTTCCTCATGGGACCCGCAGCTTTTCTTCTTGAGATCTCATGCGCTATAAGCTGCAAATAAACTTTTCATATTACAGTGCTGCCTTTTTTTTTTTTTTCTTCTAGCCATATTTCCTAGCCGCTTCGAGAAATCCCAAACCATGCACATCTTGCTACTATGCCTTGTAACCTTTCCTGATAGAGTCTCCTCCACGGCTGCCTAACTGCCTCCATATGAAGAAACGTCACCTCCACACTCTGGCTGCCAGAGGACAAATATCCTGGGAAACACAACAAGTACCACGCGACAAAGGGCTGCTCTGGCTGCTGGAGGCACCACTCTCTTGTTGTCTGCACAGAAACACACAGAGGGGCAAATGGAAAGGCTTCTAGCCCCAGACAATCTGGGGCACAACAGCCGTGGTTACATGCAAGAGAGGGACAGGGATTTTGTCAGGCCAGCCTGGTCTCCAAGCGGAAGCGCAGGGTTCAGTAACGGGGAACAAGTGTTTGTTTTGCTCTTTCTCTTGTTCTTCTGACCGAAGAAGGACTTAAAAGCAAAGAAGGTGACAAAACAAAGAACATGGGTTGTAGAGAATGAAGCAGCTTATTATAAAGCTATTATAGTTGGCTTGCTGCTTAGCTAGGGGATAACGAAGTTAGCAATTAGAGATGATGAATGGTTGAAGGGGTTTTATAATGATATGGAAGGATTTTCATCTTTATATCAGACAGACTGAATTCAGGTCAAGTTAGTACCAACTGAACGTGAATGCCATCTGATTTATTTCATCAGGTTGTGTGGAATGAGCTTGGTCCTTGTAAGCTCTTTGGGACAAAGGCTTACTCATGAGTAATTATCCATAATAAGCACCTCAACTTGCATGAGGAGGTGCTTTATACAAGGTACTGTTCTAACAGCTCAGCCTTGAAAAGGTTAAGATTCAACTAGATACAACTGTAAAAGTATCATTTAAATATGACAAAGAGAAAGATGGTATAGCTTGTCCAATATCTTACAGAAAGCATGTGCCAGAGCTTTATTTGAATCTATTTATTTCAATCACAAGCCAGTTCTTCATGCTTGGGCATTTAGAAATTGCACAGTGCATGTTGGGCACACCCGCAATCTATATAAAGAAGCAAAGAACAGAAGGTGCCCTTTCGTAGCCACCATGTTCATCAGCATCTTTCGGGAGTCTGCTGCTGCTCTCACAAATCCCCCCAGTGAGAAAGAGAAGACGTGTTAGTTAGTACCAAGGAATGGTGTCAGCTTGTGGCTCTCTAGGACAAGCTATGAACAATATTATCTCCGCACAATGGACAACTGCCTCTTCTACAGGCTTACTGCCAGAGAAGCACTGGGATTCGCAAGTCACAACTTGAAGTTCAGCTCCTTACCAGAAATTTTCAGTGACTCAGAATTGTGAATCCTCCATTCTTTTACATTTTGGGAATAGTAAAGGAAGTAGAGGAGAAGAGGTTAGAGGTAGTGGAGAACAGAGACTTAGTTAAAGGGCCAAAAAGAGGTAAGAGAGCTGGAGAAGGAAGCTAGGAAAATAAGTTGAGCGTGGGAAAAGAAAATAAATAAAAAGCAAGGACAAAAGACGGTGCCCTGACCCATCAGTGGGGCTGTACTGATGCAGTCCACTGTCATTGCCACCGACCTAGCACAGAATTAAATTAACACGCAGCATAGCACTTCATCTAGCACACTACCAAGGAACATTACTCTGCTCTACATTATACTTGGCGTCTGTGCAATGGGACCGCATTAGGCATACACAGCAGTATAATCACGTTGAATAACTGGACTTTGCAAACTTTTTAAACATAGGTTTTCTCAGCTCCCTAGAATGACTAACACAAATCCCATGGTGTGAAGGGGAGCTGGGGAGAAGCTGGCCAGTCTTCAGTTCCCCACTCTAGGTTGCACAGTCTGTACAATCTGATTTTGTATTATGACAATTCTCCCAAAGTTAAAATAGTTGTAATTATAAGAAGTTTGAAGCATGGAATTTAGGGGCAAGTCTTCAGGACTTGTGAATGTCTCCAAGGCAGCAATGGGCTAATTCAGGTACAATCAAGTAATGTTAATCAAAGCATCTGAGAGAGGAGGTGGAAGGAAATATCCCCATGGCTATAAAGAAAGCAGCACAGTTTTGGGAGTGTAGCTTTGGATGGCACAGAAGGAGGTGATCTCTTTTACTTCATTTCTTTCTGTGTCTTCTCCCCATCTGCTAAGGAGAACAGAGAGAAGTGAGCATTTTGCGTAACAAAGGAGAGGGGAAGGATTGCAGCCTGATTCAGGAGAAAAAATTCAAGAGGTAGCTGAGATGCTAGAGCAGCCAAGGAACTTCTTTAGTCTCACATATATTCCTATGTTCTGTTACCTTTACCTTTCTGATGTTTTGTTCTGTTGTTAAAAGCCCACGGATTTAATAAATCTATTATCTTTTCATTCTGTCCCCTGACACATTTGACTCTGAGCATGCAACAAAGCATTTTTGCTGCATAGTAATGATGACATTGAGACCCTTTGACAAACACCAAGATTTCTAATGCATATCCCCAGGATATCCAAAGGCTTACAGCTGTCCAGTTTCAGAGCTGGTGATGCTAGGTTTGACATGATGATGTATCATCCAGGGACAAACAATTACCGAGAGAACGCTAGCTTTTGGGAAAATAGCAAGGACAACTCATGGTCCTGAGGATCCTGAGGCGTGAAGGACAATGTCCATGACCTTTGTTTCTGTTCACAGGTTTTGAAACAGAGTGTGGTCATTCAGATTACAGAACACAGGGCTCAACTGCTTCACAGAAGCAACTCAGAAAATGCACTTTGCCTGTGCATGAGAGACACTGATAAAGTTTAGGGTGGTTCTTCCAAGTGTCAGTAGACACAGGAGGTGCTGCAAGCCTGACTCATTTGCCTCTGTTGACAAGAAGCGTGGCACTGTTTCAGATAAGAGACACTGTAATATACATTATCTTTTAGTCCTGAGGGTCTAAAACTGTTAGCAAACATTCTATAAATAAATAACTTCCAATTGTCTACTGGTTGGGAGGACAGGTAGCAAAAAAAAGTATGTATGGTGAGCACAAATAAAACATTGTTTAACTATCATTTTAATTATGATCACAGAAGGGTTTTTTGTCAATTTTTGCATTGTTTCAGGCATTGCCGTCTGATATCTTTGGCTACAAAAGGTACCTGGATGACAGGTCAGATAAGATACAGGCCTTTTAACAATGTGAAAACATTCTTCAAACACAGTTGTCCTAATAAACATTTTTGATAACGCAAGCCTTGCAAAATTAGGTTTTCAAGAAACAATGGATCTACATATTTGGGATGACTTAGTTAAAACCAAAACAGAATAGGGAAAAGTCACAATGCAAAGCTTTGTGTTTTGATGCTTGGTATACCTTTATAATTTTAATCTGTAGATTAAACATTCTCTGTAGATCACTGTGCTCACAAAATGAAATACATTGAAATTCAAACCAAAGATCCTGAAACAAATCCAGCCAGTGGTATTAACAATGCTCCAGTGAGTACACTGGCACACTTTCATATTCCAGGTCAATGAAGCTTTTTCTAAGCAAAACATCTGGAGCACTGTAAATCCAGCTTTCTTTAAAAACGAAATCTATGCTGAGCTTATCTTTATTTCTTTAAGATGCCATTTAATTATAGTCCTGATCAATGCAATTTTGAAAAACCATCTTCTGCACTACTTCCCCCATTAACGATTAAAATTATTATGTTTTTTCGCTCATTCTACTCAAGGCAGTTTACAGGAGCAGAACAAATCTTAATTTCTGGTCACCAATGCTGATTTTTGATCCAAATACAGAATTTACATGTTGGTATATGGTCAGAAGGTTTTAGAATTTATTCGTCCCTTCCTCCACTTTTTTTATTTTCAGAGGTGGATTGAAATAAACACAGTATTTAAGGCTAGGTTCAGATCTAGGCTAAGGAAATGATTCTTCATCGCTTCTTAGGCTTTTTAAAGGGAGTCATTGAAATCAGAATTGAAATAGAAATGAGCATAGTATTTCCAACCCACTAAGCTGGTAAAGAATTATTTAAATAAGCGTTCAACAGATTTTGTCTGTATATACTGTCTACACTGAAATTTCACTTTGGCCTTGTCTTATGGGAAGAACATCCTACTGAATCTGTGTCAACTCTTCAGCAGCTTTGCCTTCCCCCATGAATCTATGAAATAACTACTATAAAGTTAATGCCCAGATTAATATGGAATTAAACTCCCCTGCCATGTTAAGCTAGATGCAAATACATGCAAATATTGCTATATAATGTCTTCTGCAATGCTCAGCATGAGACAATTGATCCCACGACTACGGATGTAATGTTCGAATTTAAAAAAGCACTCACGGCCTCTCTGGCCACACTACGGGAAGTTCAATTCAAAGAGAATGTTTGCTTTCCTTGAAGTTTACATCACGTAAAGAAGGCCTCCTATATGCCTTGCTTTAGACATCATTTTATGGATGAAGAGTGAGGAAAATATACTACTCAGTTCTAGCAAGGATAGCTGAATTCAGTCCTTCAGTAGCATGAGCCCATCACAGTGGTGATTATTAGGGCATCACTGACCTGGCAAAATCTCTCAAAACACAGCAATACCTAAAGTGTAGCTAAACTGCATAAACAAACACAGAGCCCTCCAAGAACACATCACTATTTGTAAGTATACCACAATATGTCCTGGAAGCCTCAGGAAAGACACAAGGGCTAGTCACTGTAGTAAAGACTCAGAAGGAGTCCCTGTCCCATTACAGACAGACAAACCGGTACTTATTTCGTGGAAACATAACTGAGATAGAGATATCTTTTTTTTACAAATTGATGGGATGTCTGAGTTAGAGCTGCAAGATAGACACCAGAAGAGAGCAGCATGCTTTTTATGGTGGGTCCAGCCAGCCCTTGTGGACACATTCACTTAAAAAGTCTCCCCACATCCTTGCAAGTGGCTGCAAGTTGATACTACCCCAAGGCCCACGACCTGCGCTTGCTTTAAAGGAGACATATCCGCAGAGAGCAATGCATTGCTGCACGGGGATGCGTGGAGCATGACATGTTATCTGGGAGGAGGACCGTGCTAACACGCTGTGCCGTGCAGACACACTCTTAACTGGCTGGGAGAAGCAGAAGATGAAAGAGCTGATGCTTGCCAGCTTCCCCAGGATTTCTGGTAATGGCTAGCGACTGCGCTGCCTATTGAAAAGAAATACCAAACATGCGTGGGCTGTGTCAGGCTGCGTACGGGCGCCTATGCCAAGATGCAGAAACAGCATCTCAGAGGTGACTTTCCAGGATATTCGTTTTCTTTATTTCTTTCGTTTTTCTAAAAAAAGAACAACTGAGCCATATTCTAGCATTTAGAAGGAGCCTCCCAAAGGTGGTGTTTTCAGTGGCATATAGATTTTTTTTGCTGTTGCACAGACCTTTGTTTTTCACAGCTTTGTAGTAGCCTCCATGCATTACATCCAAAAATGAATACATTGTTTGCCTAGAGTGTCCCTAAGGGAGCAGAGTTATTGAGGTCTGAAATATCTTCATCCCATTTGCTGCCCCAGGGCTGATTGCTAGCCTGCATCTGCCATTCATGGGAACTGAAAGTTCGCTGGCCAGAAGCTAAAGCTCCTGCAAAGAAAACATGTTTTACAGAAAAAATATGAAAAGAAATATCCGTAATTATCCTGTCACATTAGCAACAGTGAGATCCTCCCAGCTTTCCAGCCAGGTACAATTAGGAATTGTTTTAAACAGTCAATGAGTTAATTACAGCGGTAACTCTCCATTACATTTCACAGGGAATGTATTGTGTGGTGGGGGACATTAGAAACTATAAAGCGGTACTTTCATTTAAAAGACAAGCAGAAACAATACCAGGGTAAGCAGCGCATGAGTCCTGCACAACACCTCAGCATCACTCCTCCCTGCAGCGCCAGTGGCTGCTGAGCTCCTCTGGAGCAGACTCATGTACCCAGAAACGGGAAAGTTTTCCTCACAAAAAGGGACCTGAAGCCCCGATCAGGCTCAAAAGGTGTCTCTTCCCACATGCAGAATCTCACCCAACCAGCCAGAACACATGCTCTGCAGCACAGCAGATGCAATCGAGCAACGCAGCTGCCCTCCGCCACTCTCTTACACTAGGTAACACATTTTGAAGTGGCTTAAATACGACAGGACTCCTGTCAGTAACTACTTTTCTACTTTGAACACCAGATTATGGATACTTTTCCTTAGTTTTTTTTGGTGTTTGTTTGTTTGTTTTTTACACAGCTTCTTACTGGCAAAGATTAATGACTTCACTGTCCCTGTGAAACAAGGAAAGATGGGGGGTAGCACTGCTAAGCATAGCTACAATTTATGTATCTATACATGAATCCTACTGTTTAGCTTTGATTTGCTGCAGAAGCACAATTTTAGCATAGTATGAGACGCTCATTTATATCAAGACAATTGACAAATTGATGCCTACCATAAGAGCTGGCATCATAATCTAGTACCTTGAGCTTTTGTGGTTCATTATCATCTCAAGAGTACTCAGGTCTGCATTCAATTATATGTCGCCAGAACGCAATTTCAGTTTCAAGTAACGATTGTAGACTTCCAGATCCTGCCCAGCAAAGACAACAAAAGTATTCCTGTGGAGTTTCAGCTGGTGCCCAGATTCTTCTTCCTCTGGCAACCGGGCATTTCACTACAAGAGGCAGAGATCTGCGCTGCTGGGACACATGCTGTCAGAAAACCTCCGCTGCCTTGGTAAAAGTGCAACAGCATACATGCACTCTGGACTCTCCTTTTCCAGTCTGCATGGAGCAAAGGCCTCATCAAGGGAACAGCCACCCCATTCAGCTGCATATTTTGGCATCCCAAATGGCAAGCACATTGCTCAGAGAACATATTCTCTCAGTCTCTCAGAAAAAGGGAAGCTGGCAGGCATATGAAAAAGAACAGGCATGTATTAGGGAAGTTATAAATACAGCATTTCTTTCTCCATAGCCCTAAATGAGGCTGGGTGATGGTGTGCTATCACTCTCCTTTGGAGATGGCTGTCAGCTATACTACCTACCTGCTCGGGGGAATGAGATGAAAGCAAATCAGCAGCAACCTGTTCCCTCCCTTCAAACAACTCTGAACACCAGCCACACTCACTACATCCTTGCCATCCTTCGGTGCCAAATTCAGCGCAGAACTCAATATCTCACCACCCTGACCTACTGTTGCAGTTTCCAACATTAGCTGTAATGAGCCGTCTTCTCCAGCGCTTTGCTGATGACACCCTACAGATGCTGTGAGCACAAAGAAGTCACCCAACTTACATTCTCATGCAAACATGGACATTCACATGCCGCAGAAAGTTGGCCTGAGAAACAATGACACACACCTTTTGCCTACTGATGCAATACCCCATTCGAGATAATGCGTGTCCGTTTTAGGGAGAAAAAAGTATATTGCAAAGTAGTCCACAGCACAAACTTAATATTTTGCTGCATTCTTGAAATGGATGTTGTTTTTCAGTCTTTTATCATGTTTAATCTCTGAGGTTTTGACACAGAGTTTCCCTGTAATAATTGCATAGAGACTCTGAAAAGCATTTTGTTTCCCTAATGGAATGTCACCAGATAATGATTAATTTGTCTTTCCCTTGAGGTCTCAAAGAAAGCTGATTTTAAAAAGAAAACAAATAGAAAAGGCCAATCCAAAGGTCCACATTTTCAAACACAACTAGCAACTATGCAGGCTTAGCTTGAAGCGCACTAAAGATTTTTCAAAAGCAAGGGGTGAGAATTTTCTAAAAGGCAGCTCCCTTTAAGATGTGTCCAGCTGGCCACATTAGCGAACAAACAAAACAGCCATTGTTTGGAAAAAGTAAGCCTAAACCTCACTGATTTGAATCCCATCTTTAAATACAATTTCTGAAACTACGCCATGGCCTCCATAACCAGCCAGCAGAGAAACAGCTCTGTTTCAGCAGACCGTGACTCCTGGAGACAGAGTCACATAAGCGACAGAAGCAGGGTTGCAAGTGCAGCAATTATAACAGCACTTCTTCAGGGAAAAGCAGCTTGTAAGCAAGAAAGCTTGGATACAAAACAGGTCAAAACCACTCAAAATGACTCAGAGGTCTCAGAGACTTGAAAACAACAGGTCAATTTTAATGACTGTAAAAAACCCCAACACTCTTCTCCTGAAAAGTTATGCATCACAAATAAAAAGTTGAACATGTGCAGGGCTGATTGCCAGTTAATCATGTCTCCTACAGAACAAGTTCCTGGTCAACCTACACGAGGGATGGACACAATCCTGATCTAACTAGGAAAGAGTTTGGCATACAGCACAGCCTCAGCCCCATCTGGGCGTGAATTTGCTGCCCCTGGTTTGCAGTCCACCCCTTACGGCAGCCTGAGGACTTGGTAGGTAGTTTCAGTGCCTATAATGAAGGCCAGCACAGGCTTGACCATGGCTCTTTCAAACCGGCTTGGTCCCCGCAAGAAATATCTCTGCTCAGCCCCTGTAACTGCTGGCATGGCTGGTTTGATTTTTGTAAGGTGGTTTCTCCTAATCCTCCTTAGCTTGCCAGTTCTCCAAAGCCAGACATCTTAGGGCTTGCTCTAGATTGGTGGTGGGGTTTTTTTCTTTGTGTGTGTTTGTTTGTTGGGTTTTTTTAAGTGAAAGCACCAAGAAATCACTGTTCAACACCACGGCAGCCAGACTGAATGCCTCTCATTGCTTCTGCTATTTAAGGCATCTGTAAATAACTGATAAGGATGCCACTACTTATGTATCTCTGCAGATGGCTTATTGCTCTGGCAGGAGGAAAACCATACCACCTCAGGCCTAAAGGAGGTTTCTTAAGTAGAGGTTGGTCACTCCTGCTGTTCATGACTGTATGCTTAGGCCTTGGAGCTACCGCATCTCCATGGATTGTGAATGGGACAAAGCTTCTTTCCCACCGAGATAAATATGTGGAACACCATATTAATTAGCTTGATATACTGCTAGTATAAGATGGCATAAGTCTGTTGAGTTCAATACGGCTAAGTCATTTGCTCTGACTTGAGATGTGTCCTAGAAACAGGAGTAAGAAATAATAGTTGCCTGGACGCTAAGCCCACCTCTGCCCTCAAAGAACCATGCTCACTTTACATCCTAAGCACAAACATGTCTCTACAGATGAAATCTCCCTGGGTCATTTTCTCACTGTAGGCTGAGCAGTTTTGTCCATGAAAAACTAGAGCAAATCAGGTAAATTTAAAGTATGGGTGGTCACGGCTTGGGTGTAGCGGCAGAGAGTGGACTGGCATCTCAATGCTAATGCTCCCACCAACCTTTCTTGAGTGCTCATTTCAAGACCTGAAGTTTTCCCTGGAAGATATAACACTCATCTGGGTCAGGTCTCCAGTGAGCATATTAGTTTGGCCTTTGGGAAATAGAGAAAGTACATTTGGCTAGTTACATGATTTGGATCTGTTCACTCTACTCTGTACAACTGCTTATGGTAGCAGAAATGAAAGGACAAAAGCCATTGCTTCTTTATTTTCTTCCTTCCCCCAAAATACGTTCCTTCACCCCCTCCACTTCCCATCCTTATTCTCAGTCATTTTTTATTTTGGATATTTAACAAAGATTCAACATTACTTTCAGGTTCTGTTTGTTTTTTGCTAATTAAAACTAAGATTCCTTAGAAGCCTCATATGCTTAAACACACACCTTTCTTTCCTATTCACTTGTTTCATAAGCAGATAAAATATTCAACAGAGAAGTCATCTACTCTTCCCTATGCACCCCCTCAAAAAAAAGAAAAAAGTCAGTAAGGCATAGTTGAGCATAAAATAATACCAAAACCCCTGGCTGTCTGGATCAGCAGCATGCAGGCAGTAAAACTGAAAGAAATCTCATGAGCATGACATAACAGTCAATTATAATAAGCAAGATTTAATGTTAAGTACTGCAGGCTGATTAATCTGCAGATATTTCTATTAGTGGGAATGGTGCTCTACAAGTTTCAAGCTTTAGTTCATTGCACCACATTAAGCAAAAGGTGGAATAGGTACAAAGGGAGACAGATTCATCGCCTGTGTAATTGCGCTGACTTCAAAAGCAGATCCCTTTCATTCTTGGAAATGCTCTGACTTGACATCAAATCCATGCAGACTCCGAGGGCTTCCCCTGATCATCATTTTTTCCAGCAAGATATTGAAGGGGTTTTGCTTTTCGGATATTTTTTAAGTGTTTTCCCAATACATTTCTAAGTGTATATAAACTACAGAAATGAAAATGACAAATGCTCCATGCTTCAAAACATTCTGGGTTGGATTCACAATTGGAACAGTCGGACTTGAGGGCCTGAGGGCAAAACACACCACAGAAAGTACGGCTTGCAGCCCAGCCTGCCATTACATCTGCAAAAGGTGCAGTATTTTGGAAAATACATCATTTCGCTAGGAATGCCTGGCCTTGTGGTGCTCAGCAAAACTGAGCTTACCACTGCGTAAGTTCAAAAAGAAAAAACAAAATCAAAAAACAACAAAAGAAAACACCAAGTCCCAAACAAGACACTACGAAACCAAATCCACCAAAAATCGAAAGCTTTTGCATAAAGCCCCTCTTCACAGGGAATCTCCCAAATCTCTTCTACAACTATAATTACTCACAATCTAAATTTTCCAAAGAGTTAAGTCTTTGCCTGCTTGTACACTGAACTGCTACAGAACAGAGCACCTTTTTGTATTAAACCATTACACTGAGTGACCAGACATCCTGAAGTCCCTTCTGATCGAAATTATTCTGTGATGCTGAGTAGTGTTGGTTTACTGAAAACTGGATTTTGCTAAATTGGAAAATAATTTTGGGAAAAGTTGTTTAACTCAAATTGAAGATCCCTAAAAATCTAGTTTTAGAAAAAAACAGCATGAAAAATTGAGAGTAATGCTCCAATTTGTTTTGGTACCAAGTAAAGTCTAGGCCATCATATGGGAATTTTTTCCTTTTTTACTGTTCTGAAACAACTTGAAGTGTGACAAAAATTATTTTCAAGCAAGGATATTACTTGCTTCCACTCATCTTTCTTGTTATTCGCATCTGTCATGTGGGAGGGGAAACAAGTGTTAAACAACACTTGTCTCTCAAAAAACGCTCTCTCTTTCTGCAGAGTTTTTTTCATTACAGCTGCACTCAAAAACGTTCCTAGCATTCTCTTAAATTGTCAACATTGTGAATCTATGGGGATCTGAAAACAGACAACATGTAAACCAGGTACGTTTTGCCATTTCTTACAGAGATTTTACAAAGCTCTATCAGACCAAGGCTGGGTGAAAGAAGAATCACTCAGAGGCAGAAATACTGCAGTGCCGGTCAGAGTCACAGCTTGCTCTGCGCTTCACCTTGCAAGTGGATTCTGTGATTCCCCTACTCACTCTACGTCATAAATAACAACCCTGCACAGATTATTCTGGATTGGTTTTTTGTTTGGTTGGTTAGGTTTTTTTTCCCTCTCAGGTTAATACTAAAACACAGACTTTCTAACAGTCACATTTGCTCCTTTACCAGCTCCTTTACCACCTTCTGTTCCACTATCTGATAGCTACAGGGTTAGCAAGTTTCAGGAATCTGGACTTTATTCACATGCTTATTGCAGTTTATTGCTGGAAGATCAAGCCAAAAGAGTAAATTCTAGTTTGTTTCTCAATCTGATTTATCACATCCTAGCTTCTCTGTTGAGCCAGAATTTTTCTTCTAATCAACATACGAAAGATTGTGTTGGACCATTTTCTTCCTTTGTCACATACCACATCCAGTTTCCTTGGAATAGTTCTCATTTGTAGATCATTTATCAAACAAACTCTGAAGGAATCATCATGCTTTAACAGTCTAATCTTAAATTAGACTGACTACCCCTTATGAAAATCAACAAGTCTGTGCTTTCCTAGCTATCTACTCATAACTCTTACTGCCCTCAGCAGAAGTAATGCATGGAAATAAGTGTGACTATGCTGAAATAAGTTTCAAGTCATTCAACTTCTGGTCTCCTGGGAGTGGGGAGCATGGAGAAAGAATTTTGTAAGAAGACAGTCAAATTATCTGGTTTTTTTTTTCTTCTTCTTCAATATCTTTGAAAGATACAGTAGTGATACGCCACCAGCTACCTATAGGTCTATCTAATGAGCTTCCTTGATAACTGTGAACATATATGACTACACAGATGCCCCCTGTAAATTTACTGAACAATTGCATTACACGAGTGACGAATATATATATCCCTAAGTGTCTACCTAAGGAGACCGCCCTGCAGAGTGATGCCCTTCAGTGGTCTACGTCAGAGGAGAAGAGACGTTCCCCAGTAGCTGCAGGCCAAGAAGACAAAAGACAAGACCAACTGCTTCTCAATTTCAAATAGCTGTGGTGTATATTTTGGGAGCAGAACTAACAAGGTTGCAGTCTCAGTAAAAGAGAGGAGTTTACACAGGCCCAGCTCTGCTTCTGAGGAAGGCCAGCGTAGAAAGCGTATTTCTGCTATTGCATTGGCAAGGCCAGCAGAGTTAGGTCACAGCACTGCCACATCTGTTGTATGGTGCCAGTGACAAATACAGGCATGAAAGATGCCTTACCTGAAGTCTTTTTACTGTGAATACCTCCACTGAGAAATAAATACAGGGAAAAGACTTGGCAAATATTTTTAACACCGACAAACCTCCGAACATGCAGCACAGACACCAATACCACTATCAGGGAGGACTAACAATCACGTGCAACATTTTATTTTGTGTTCCCCCATTTATTTACAAGCTAGCTTACACGTAGTTCAGAGATGACATGACCCACCACCAAAATCTTCCCCTCTCTCATGCAGGTTTACACACAACTCTATGAAATAAATACTAGAACTGCCTCTTCAAACTGGAGACTAGAATACCACAGAAGAACAGTGCAACTATCCAAGCTAACACAAGGTTAGCCTGCCAGGAAAAAAAAAAAAAAAAAAAAAAAAAAAAAAAAAAAAAAAAGAAACAAACAATTAAAAGAGAAAAGCTGTTGTTTTGCTTTACTGGAATGGGTTAGTCGATAAAACACTGGGGTATTTGGTTTGTATTTCCATTTATTTTCCAAACTTTTTCTTGAACATTGGCTAAGTAGTTTAGTCTTTGTAGGCTCCAAATGTTACTATTTTCCTACTTAGATGTCTAGTATGGATACGGATGGCTGAGTTTCAACATCTGTTTTTGTCCATGATGAAAGACAGCAGAGAAGTACACAGAGCAGAACACCCGTTTTGCTCCATACCATGAACACTTATCTGTTTTCCTGACTCTTATGCAGGTCTGTAATCATGGCATCCTGTGCCAGCCACCAACCTCTCCATTCCTGGCCGCGTTTCAGAACAGCTTGACCAGAAGCCCACAGGACACTTTTCCTTACCTCAGTTTCTTCATGTGAAGCAAACCAGGCGAATATCCTTGATAGTCAATGGAAGACTAACTCCATACTTAAAATGCACACTGAAAGATACTGGAGAGATGACCAGTCTATGTTATGAAGGCACTACCACCTTCCCCTATGCTAGAAGGTTGTTTCTGCACCTTTTCTTTCCAGTCCCACATCTCGGTTTGTCCCTAGCTGCTCTGTACAGCCTGACACCTACTGTAATTCTGCATAATCACAGGAACAGAATAAGCATAAAACTGTCTTGAAATCTAAACTCCATTTCCAAGTGCAACCTCTGCCGTCCTTCTGAACGAGCCTTTTCTCCTATCGCTACCTGTGTTCTCCCCCTCCTTCACCTGGCTACAGGTTTGCGCAGTTTGGATGCAGATGTAAGGAGACTGGTTTTGGTAACTACCAGGTACTGGTAAAATACAGCTGCATTTTCTATCATCTTGCAGTACGTTCAATATCACAAGTCAACAACAGGGTTAAAAAAAAAAAAAAATCAGCAGCAGAACATAATTTCCCCCTTCCTCAGTATTTTCTCACCCTTCCCAAAGCTTCCTTAAAACCTAGGGCTGAGAAAAGTGCCACTAGGCCATTTCAGGTCTCCTCGATAACTTTCGATGCCACCTCCATCGCATGTGCTGCTATTCAGCAGTTACTGCGGATCTCAATTTCAGGAGGATTTGCAAGTCAATCCTCTATCTGTAAATCCCAGATGGCTCGGCGATTTTTAGCACGGCTATTGATCTCCTCATTCATACACACCGGCTTCTGGGCAAACACACCCAGCTGCTCTCAGCAACCCCCTCTGACTGCCAGGAGCAGAAAAAAGAGGACTTTGTGAACCCAAACGCTACCCGCTCATAATACCGCCACTTCGAGAAATAAAATTAGGCAGGAAGAAGCATACGGCTTGCGCGTTTTGCCTACCTGATAGAGATCACGAGGCTGCTGCCAGGCTCCCTCCCTTGCTCTGCAACAGCTGTGCTTTCGGCAACTGAGCAACAGCCTTCCTAAGCGTGCTCTGAAAACACACACGCTCCACGCACACCCATCAAGCCTCGCCGTGCCAGACGGCCCCTTCTCCTCTGCCGCCAGCCCGCCGAAAAACAAGTTGCAATTCAACGACCAGCTCTCGTGTGAAAGGCAGATACAGAGGTCGGAACAATCAGTGCAATTAACTGTCCTGAAAACAGCGCGAGGCTTTTTGTAAAACGGGAACAAGCGGGTTTTATTCGCTCCATCTCCCCCTCCCATATATTACCTATGAATGAGGAAGATCTTTAGCAGATTCTTGCATTTTGTGCCAGCTGCCCTCTCTTCCTCCTTGTGTCTTACACCACTGCAGAACAGCAAGAACAGGTTTAGGCTCCTCGGCCACAGGCGACTGCTCCTGACCTCCACAAGGCAGGGATTCCTGCCTCCTTGCCGAGACCTCCGAGGAACCATTCATTCTGATAAATGATAGATGAGACCGGTTTTGCAGGCAGAAGGCTGTTGAAGGGGAGAGGAAACCAGCCAAAGGTCCGGCTAGCCTTCCCTCCCCACCCGTGTCGTTCCCCTCAGATCACTAAGCTTGCTACCACACACCAAGCCTCCACGCGGCTGCGGTAGTAGTGGGAGATTTCAGGGAAAGCGGCATGGGTATCGTACACTACTGCCACTCATTCACGTTTTAAACACTATTTGCTGAGCTTTTTAACATGCAGTTTGTCTCCTTCTGCAGGGAATTACTCAGCCGGGCAGTCACATGGCTGCAGCAGCACAATTAGAGGATTCAGATCGTGCTAAGCTCCTCAGGGTTTTGATCTGGAAACCATATGGGGTGGAGAGATAAGTAAAACCAAATGACGACAAAGAACAGGTATCTTCGTGCAATTAGCAGTTTGTAACTCTCCCTGTCCGCACTCAGGGCTTGCTGTCGGAAAAATTCTGAGTTATATGGCAGTGTAAAGCTCACCTAAGTTAGAAAGGAACCCCTTAGGACATGAAGTTGAAAATAAGCAAGCAAACAGACTGCAACAGGGCCTCAGTAAGGGGATGATTGCTGGGGAGAAAAGGATATGTATGAATGTGAGTTTATCAGATGTGGGGTGGGAAGGGGTAGGGCAGGAATTTCAATAATATAAAAATAGTTTAAACTTTTAAATTCGAATTCAAGTCCCATACAAGCCTTCTCCAAGGCTCGAAGTTGTTCACAACCAGGAGAACCTTTCAGGGTTTTGTAATATTTGGATCTGAGATTTTGAGTTACACCAGCTCCATCATAATGCCCTGGAAAGTCTTCATGGTGCAGAACATGATAAAATTAGCATGTGGTTGTTTACAAATGCAAGCGCAGCACAGAGACCTCTTGGCCTTTGTCATGACGGCTTCATGCCATTTCTTCCTCCTTCCTGCCCAAACCTAAGGAGAATTTGGATTCATTGCTGTGGTGCATCTGACGGTAAGGACAGCCTCCTGCAGCATGGCCTAGCATGGTGTTAGGATGTGAGCCCCGATAAAAGGAACGGATGCTCTGGTGGGTGCTGTCATGCCCTTCCATCCACACATGGTCAGGCATCCTCCCTAGGTTTCCCTTTTGCCCTCCAGGACCGCGTTCGCTTCAGTTGATACAGACTGTTTCTAGTCGACTTTCAACCTCTTTCAGAAATCGCTTGTAATATTTCTTCCCTGATCACAGCTTTGCTTATTAATTGTTGTCTTTCTATTTAAGTTGTTTAATGAGGTAGCCAGTTTCATTTTTACCGATTCACTGATTTTACAGATTACTTCATGTAATTGTTCATTCTCTTCCCCCAGGATGTCCCTTCCCCCATTCCTCACACCAAACATGTGTTGCTCCTAGCAGCTCTGCATTCAAGTCTCTGCACAAGACAGCTCTTGCTTATAATTCTCCTTATGACCAGGGGTATTACTGATGCTGCCAAAATGCATCCAAGAGCCAGCCCAAGACCAGAATCCTGCTGAAGGAGGCAGTAAGGGAGGTGCACAGACCCAGAGCAAGAACAGGCAGCTCCTCAGCACCTCGTCCCTCCTCTGCTCTGCAATGTCTGTCCCTCTGAAACTTCCCTTCTGAAGGGAAATACACTTGCAAATACAAATCCTGCAGCCTTTCCAAAGTGTTCCCCCATCACTACGTACCGCCACCCTCCACTGAGGAGGAAGCTGAGGGGCGGCTGATGGCCGTGACCACAGAAGTCAGTGCACCAAAAAATGAGCGCAGGAAAAGAGAGGCGTTCTTGGAGGGAAAGGTGCGCGCCTGACCCCACCATTTTTGTGACCTTTTCGCTCATTCTAAGCTGATGATATTTGTGGTCAGTGTGGTCAGAGTGATACAAATGTGGGCTGATCTCCCAGCAGACAGCACGTGAACCTGGGGGCCTGGCTGTCTCTTATCTTTCCCACACCTTTTTCTTTCCTCTCCAAAAACCTTTGTGCTTTGGGTATGACACCACCGTGACATCCTCATCTCTCCAGCAAGCTTACCCATTCCACTCACCCCCCACACAGTGCATGCAGAAAAACCTACAGGAAATTAACATTCGCAATAAAAATGGGAAAATTTGCCTCTAAAAAAAAAAAAAAAAAAAAGGAAAAAGAAAAAAAAAGGAAAATCCTCTTGAGTTTCTGGAAATTCAGGTGTGGGAGTCCTCAAACTCAGGGGGATTCAGTGATGGCGTGGATTTGGTGTTGGACTCTAACACAAATGAAAACTGGCAAGTATGAAAAGGCTTAAAGCAGAAATCTGACAGAATATACTGATTTCTGTGGTTTTAATGTCCTAAAACTATCGACCTCTGGAAGGAGCACATAGCACTGCTTAACTTTCTATCTTGCTTTGGCGCAGAAACCTTTACAATAAAGAGAAAAAGCAGAGTTTAAACCAGAGTAAAGTCCATACAATGGGGACCTGAATCAAAAAAATCTATTACTTGTCTTGTGAAAAAGACAGCAGAGTGTACCGCAGGTGCCCCCTATAAATCAGTAGCTGAACAAGAAGTAGTAAGGCAAATGGGCTAGCGCTACTGAGTCACAGAATCATAGAATCATTTTGGTTGGAAGAGACCCTTAAGATCATCAAGTCCAGCCATAACCTAACTATAGAACTAAACTGTGACTCTAAGAGCCCTGTCTATACATCTTCTAAACACCTCCTGGGATGGTGACTCCACCAATTCCCTGGGCAGCCTGTACCAACGCTTCATAACCCTTTCCATGAAGGAATTTTTCCTAATATCCAATCTAAACCTCCCCTGGCATAACTTGAGGCCATTTCCTCTCATCCTATCACTTGTTACTTGAGAGAAGAGACCAACCCCCTCCATGCTACACCCTCCTTTCAGGTGGTTGTAGACAGCAATCAGGTCTCCCCTCAGCCTCCTTTTCTCCAGGCTGAACAGCCCCAGTTCCCTCAGCTGCTCCTCATCAGACTTGTGCTCCAGGCCCCTCACCAGCTTCATTGCCCTTTTCTGAACTCTCCTCAGCACCTCAATGTCTTTCTTGTAGTGAGGGGCCCAAAACTGAACACAGGATTCGAGGTGGGGCCTCGCCAGCATGGAGTACAAGGGCACGATCGCTTCCCTGGTCCCGCTGGCCACACTACGGCTGATACAACCCAGTCCTTTCTGAATGGTTAGGAAAGCAACTCCTAACAGTCATCTCATGAACATTTTTGGTGGCCTGACACACAGCACTGCCAAGTTTCATCTTGAGGGGTCTGTGCTTGTCAGTTCCAGTAAGGAGGACAGCAGACCCTCACCAGTGAGAAGTTCTCCCCTCAACCCAAATTTTCAGTCTCTGGCCTCATCTATTTTGTGACTCAGGTTAGTTGCTTATTACAAGTGCTTAGAAATGCAAGGTGTCCTCTCATTAAGAGGATCAACATTTACTGAAGAATCAGAAGTTCCCACTTGCCAGTCTCATCATGTATGGTCTAAAAAAAACATGCAGATCTTAAATTTTAGTATTTTAAACAGCATTAAATACAGAATAGCATTCTGGTTTGATTCACTATATATGGTTGTGTTTGCTGGTTTCGGTTTGGTTGGTTGGTTGTGTTTTTTTTTTTGTTTTTTTGTTTTTTTTTGTTTTTTTTTATGTTAGTTTGTTTTTTTTCTTGCTGTGCTTTGTGCTTTAAAAATAAACCTCATGAAACAGCTGCGATTCTGGCATGTTCATACGACTCTGGGAGCTGGTGGCCCATGAGAAACCACAGCGCGGAGTGAGGTTGCGTGCTGTGCTCCACACAGAAAGCCTGAACATCTTGGGCAGCCACCATCCTTTGTGCAGCTCCACTGGGTTCACTGAACTCAGGACAGTGTGTCCAAACCAACTGTCTTTTGTTTCTGTGTGGCAGAGATAAACATGAAAAAAAAAATAAAAACCATTTCGTATAAAAATAAAACGCATCAAAGTGGAAAATGGGAAAAAAAAATCTAGTGTCAAGTAAAAGATACATGTGAAACAGAGACAGCATTATTGTGGTTTTGCTAGACAAAACTAGTTGGTTGTGGTTTTTTTAAGTAATTATTATTACACAACACGTATTTTCAATGCTGTATCTCTGTGAACCAAGCCCACTGAATTATTCTTCCTTTCCTCGGTATAACATTTTTTTTTTTTTAATCCAAAACCTTGCCAATTTCAAACTCCCCAGAAATAATGTGAAAGTAATGCCTAGCAGAATTTTAATGACACAGAGAGATTTACTGCAGATTAAATTTGATTAAGTATCACTAAGTAATGAGGCATTTCAGGGGAACTATAAGATAGTGAGGGAGTTTCTGAATTCAGTCTTTTGTCTGTAATACTTTAAGTTACTTACTAATACAGTTCATATTAGGTAGTGTTTACACAGGCAACTTAAATGCTTGTTTAAAAAAGAAAAAAACAAGTCCATAATGTAAATATTCCTAGCATAAAAATGCCATATTTCAGAGAAAACTCACAAAACAAAAATGCCTTGGAAACAAGAGTAGTACTTAAATACCTCCTTTCATTTTCCAAAACATTCAGCAGAAAAAGTACCAACTAATCCCTTCAACACTCCTTTGAAATTGAGAGATTACTAATTCTCCTTTTACAGATATGCCTACTGAGGCAGGAAAGTAAAATTATTTGGGCTAAAGCCACATGGAAAGCTAAAGCTAAAACTGAAAGAAGTATTGACAGCTAACGTTTCCAGATCTACACCTTAAATCATTCTTAATGAACAACCCGCCATTGAAGCCCTGTTACAGGTCTAGTGACTTGCCTGTCTTTGGGTGGTGTTCCCTTCTCGCTGGTTCTCTGTGCAGCCCCTACCACACTGCAGCCCCATTCCCACCTGGCTGTTAGGTGGCACTTTAATACAACTAATTCAGCAAGGACCTTCATGCAGTGGGTAATATAAATTGAATACAAATGAAACTTTCCACAGCCTTGCACCATGCCCAGTTTCATCTATGCACTCGGAGACACAATATTGTACGGAAGGTGTTCGGACGCCGTGCTGCACCAGATCACATGAAGCGTAAATTCTGTATAGTGTGCACACACATGTTCCCCAAGCAGCCTTATTTTCAGAATAGTTACTTTCGTTACCACATATTCCACTACTTAAAAGCGCAAGCTTGGTCCAAATCCTACCCAATGAGGAGGGCAATATCCCTCTCTGTATTGAGGGCTGCATGATTCTGGGAGAAGAGAAATAACTATGCGTCTGTTTGTGGAATAAGTACATGGTTCAACTATAAATGTGCATGACATCCTTTTTAATACACAGATAGTTATACCGGGCAAATGTACAGGCAGTGTAGCTTGGCTTGACGATGTATGAGCTTCCCTCATCCAATCAATCTGGATGCTGTAGCCAGAGCCATAAAAAAAAGCAGGAAAATTAAAATTGCTGGTCCTCAGTATCCTTTGAGAGAGAGGAATCAAATGTGAGCAATAGCTCTGTCAACCGCTGCAAGAAGGTAGGCTGCAGACTCATAAAGGCCGAGCAAGTGGCATTTGGAAAGAACAGGAGGAAGAAGCGAGCATGATGAGACTTGGCTTCAAGGTCAAATCTAAAAGCAACAGTAGAAAAGCAATGCAAGCCACAGGGAGAACTCATTACTCTGTGGTTATCTCCATACCTTGGCTAGGAATTCTGGCCAGCACCTGGGAGCCAAATTTAAGCCTTTGTAGATCTACTGACTTGCATGGTGTCTTTACTGAATAAATTCGTTAAAAAGCTCTGGGCTGCTTACCTAAAGCTACTGGTAATGAGAGGAAGTTCAAGAAAATCCACATTAACATAGCAGTGAACCTAAATATAGGACAGACTAATTTGTTCTTGTCCTATTGAAGGTCTGGAACTGCCTGTGTAAAAACCTGGGTTAAATTCTCTCACCTTAGCTTGCAAGTGAATTTTGGGCTGTCAAGGTAGTGAGTGAGTGAGCAAGAGAGAATGGCAAAGCAGGATCACCACGACAAAGCTATTATCTGCCTTTGACATGGAGGTGGATGCAGGGGTCATCTGAAGCATCTCAAATGCCAGCACTTGTGGCTTTTACACACGGCCATATCTCACACATCCTTTCAAGATCTGTCTATTTTTAGAACTTGCTGCATGTTAAAGAAGGGGGGTTTCAAATGGGATCAAGGGTGAAACAAAGCAGCTGAATAAAGCTGCTCACGCTTTTGGATAGTGGCAACACAACATAGGTGAAAATAGTCTGCTCCAGAAGGCAAAGTTCTGGGAACAGGTCAGAATGGGAAATGAAATGGCTAATAAAGAGTCAGGAAAATATCATGCGGGGCTCCCCTGAAGCCAAAAAAGGCAACTTCTATACCAGGTAAGGTGAGGGAGAAAAGATACACAAAATACCTGTCTGTGAAGCACAGAGCCCTGTGTGCTAGAGAAAGAGCTCATTCTGGAGGGCTCAGGAAGCTGCAGAGACAAATCTCCAAATCCAGGTTTTAAGTTCTGTGCTCAGTATGACACTCAGGCAAATCCTTAATATTCCATGCTTGTGTACACCTCACACCCTTGGAGAGAATTAAGTGTTTATGAATTGTGGCCTGAGCGACCTGACAAAGAGCTGTGAGCACTGAGAGGGTCAGTGTTTCACTGCTGGATTCAGGTGGGTACGGCAGCAAAATGCCTTAGAAATGATTATTCTCTTGTTTTTCAAGGTCTGAAAGAGGCCAAAGCAACAATCTATTGTGACCCTCCTTTTAAGAAGATGAAGTGTCAGAAGACACGCGCGGAAGATGCCTCACTGAAACCACTCCGAACTTCTAAAAACACACGAAATACCCAGGGACATCCAGATTGTTGGCTTGAAATATTTGTGCAAATATATTTTTGAATTCCTTCTAGAGGAGCCTGGGTCTGATCCCAGGTGTGAATTTGTATGCAGAAGAGGAAGGGATGGAGATGGGTTTTGAAATAAGCCTGCAGGCTTCTCTACCATCCTGCTCAGCTGCCTTCAATTACTTCAAGCAAAATCTACCTCCTGGTACACTTCTTGCTATTTTCAGTTTATGCCTGTCTTAAACTGTAGGAATTGTGCCTAAGAAAACACAATAAAATGCTCATAAGTAATCTCCGTTAAATTCAGTGTAACATCAAGCAGACACTTTTCATCATAACACCCAAAGGGCCATCTGAAAGACTCATTTATGAAATGAATAATCACACTGCTATTTACAATAATTTACCATATGAGTAAAGAAGAAAAAGTAGGAAACTATTGAGACTTCTTTAAATTACTGTAAGGACATCAGAACTAATAATCACTCAAATAAACCCTGTTCATCTATGTGTCACGGGTTGTGAAAAGGATGGAAAAAATGTGAAAAAAGAGAGTAAAGCTTGAGACAACAGGTGGAAGAGGCTGAACCAGCAATTTCCAGTACTGAGGAGAAAACAAAAATTTTGATCTTTTAGAACCAAGATCCAAACTGAATTCCTACTATGGCATTTTTAATACATTTCTGCTTTCTAACTTTTCAAAAAATGCCTTTATTGTTGTATTTAATGTTTGAGAGAGCACAGACTGCAGTACTTGCACAGAGTTAATAAAAAAAAAAAAAAAACCCAAACATTTGCACGCTTCAAGAGTAATGTTCGAAAGAATCCACACAATTCTTCCCCTGGTAACTACAAAACCCTGACGCAAAACCAAGAGCTCACTGAAGTCTAATGCAATGTAGCTGATGCAATCCATGCTGGAGGTATCAACTTCAGAAAGAGATGTCTTCCTCCCTTGTATTTGTGGACCACCTTGAGGACACTGTTTCTGGGGTCTCCACAGGCCTAACATGTTCTCCTTTGGTCTGTAGCCCTTTGAGATGTGCAGCCACACTCTTAAGTTGCGTGCACCCTTGTTTAGGTGTTGAAAAGCCACCCAGCTTTCCTTATCCGTGACGTACAATCAGACAGAGCACAATCCACAGCCTACTGCTGTGACTCTTTTGAAATACTCTGTCAAAAAGCATTTACTGGTCCTGCATGAGTGCGCCTGTGCCCACGACATCAAGGATCACCCTCAGGATTAGCACAACGCTTGGGGAAATGTCAAAGCTAACTTGACCAATAGTCAGACTTTACCAATTTGTCCGTAAAGCTACCTTTGCGATGTGATGAAGCCGTCTTGTCTTCTATATCCTAGCAATTAGCAGCCTTCTTGCTTCTCTAATTTCACATTTAAAGAAATAATGTTCCCACTCAAAAAAACCACGGAAGCGTTCTCATATTAAGACAACAAAGGTTTTTGGTTTCTTAAATGTATTCAAAGAAATCAAACAAAAAATACAAACCTAAATTGAAAACGCACACACACACACACACACAGAAAAAAGGCCACTTGGCTAAATTCAGCTGCAGAGTTGATGTCTAATACGCCATAAATCAATGACAACACATATGAACAATTCACAAATTGTCAATGAAAAAGGTCACACCTCCACAGGAGGTGCAAGAAGATGCTGCAGGAACCTCCCTACAGGGATCTCCATAGGATTTGATTCTATGCTGAAGGGAGTTTTCACGCAAAATGGAACTGTGTGCTGTACCAGTAGCTGCTGCAGGACAGATCAAAGCTCTTTAACCCTCCCAGATTAAATCCCAGTCTGTGACCAAAGAAAGAAGCCACAATTATTAAGGGCAAGACAGAAGTCAAAGCACACCAACCACCCAGACAAAGCAAACAAAACCAGAATCTGAGCTGTGCAGAATTCCTGTTTTTAAAAACTGTAACATCTCCGACCATGACAATAAGGACTTCGGCCTTTGAGGTCTTCTCTTAGAGAAGGATCTTGCCTGGAAACCTTGACACACATTTAGACACAACAGGAAAATGGACTCTCAAACCCTTTAGAGAAGCCCCTCAGGAACACTTGAAAATCAAATAAGAAGAGTGCGTTATTTGTGCTTTTGGCACAACATGAATCAGTTTATGCTCCTTGCTCCCAACCTCCGTCCTCTCCTATACATTCACTGCAGGGGACCTGGAGCTCTGTATTTGATGAGGTTCCTTCTGTGGCCATGCCAACTCAAAGAGTCACCTCCCTTTCCATGCAGCAAACTTCAGCCATATGAATTCCTATACTCATCTTATTGCCAGAAGATCACTTTGTTACTAATAAAACAGGTTTGGGTTTTGTTTTTTAACAGCAGAGGTGATGCATATTTCCAAGGTGCTTTCCAAAACTGTGAAACAGAAAATTATCATACCACAGTTATCTAGGGGAAGAAAAACATAGAAAGAAAGAAAACAAACCCAAAACCCTCTATCTTTTCATTTAGAGAGAAATCAAATTACGAGACTACAAAGAAAACCACATCAAAAAGACTTCAGGTTCTACACTATGCCTCAAAGAGGCATGGGGTAGATTGTCCAGTTAAGAAAGAAAGGAGGTTAAAGTACTTCCATAGCAGGGGATGGAGAGCTCACAGCAGCACAAACCGACTTTCTTTTATCTTGAAATCTCTGCAGCACTGCAAGCTGTAGCCTTGGTCTCAGCAAGCCTTTCTGATCCTTTGGTCAGGACTTCAGACAGGCTCAGTAGGACATAAGGCTTCATAGCCACGCTCCACAGGGCCTTTATTTCAGGGAAGCCTCCTTCCACAGCTAGCGTGAAACATCTGGGCCTCACCCTGGAGACTTCAGGTTCTTCTGAAGTTTGCATTATTCCGTGGCATGCAGCAAATCCCAGACCTTCCCAGTCCTGAGCATCTTTCACACTGAATTTCCCCCCCAGCCAACACTTATCAGAATTGCATCTGAGTGCAGAATATTGGAGTATCATCTCTTCCTCTTTCTAACGTGCAAATATATTACTGAGCAGAGCCCCAGGGGAGTGGAAGGGAAAAAGCTAATTTCAACTTGTGGAGGTTTCTTATGTATGCTTTTGTTGTGCCATGGAAGGAAATAAACCTCAGCATTTCATTCTCCCAAACCCCAGTTCTCCACAAAAAAAGAAATACTTAAAATGTTCTGCATTAGTGAATGCAGGAGACTCAGAAGAAAAAAAAAAAAAAAGGATTACGGACCAGAATTTTGCTGCGTGTATCTGTATCTCCTTTTCTAGAGACAGGTTCATAGGCAAGAGAGACCCTTTTCCCCAGTCAGGCAGGCCAGGAGGTCCACTCCTCTCCTTTGTACTCTTCATCCCCATCCTAAGCTGAGAGGATAACCTGTTACCTGAGCAGGTGATTCCAGCAGAGGAGGTGCCGGCCTGGGAGCTGGGGAACCGGCACTGCCAGTGCTCCACACGCTCAGCTCCTTTAAAGGGCAGATCTCGGGATGCTGAGAAACCAGGCAAAGGAACCGGAGAGATTTCCAGCAAAAATTAATTTGCTTTCTTGTCTGTTTCAAATTCTTTCCGAAGAGCATTGTAATTCTGATGAATCAGCATTTGCAGGCAGAAAAAAAAAATGCTGTAGAGTTTCTCGCTGTTCTGTCATGAAGTCAAGAACTTGGGAAGCTTTCACGTTTGTCTCTTTTAACAAAGGTCAGTAAAACATTTCGCCCACAGGCATACCATCGTGTACTAGACATTTCACATATACAGAAAAAACAATGTGGCCTAAGAGTTATGGGGGGAAAAATTACTCATCCTATTTTATGTACTAGATAGAGAATTGTCCAATACAATTTTAGAAGCACCTACAAGTGACCCAGTACAGCTTTGCCATATATTAGACTTCTGCAGTTTTCAGACCTGATACCTTAAGTTCTTCCAGGGGTAGAGGCAATCACTATAAATTTTACAGCAATATTGTGAATCCTGAGACTTAGATCAGAAGGACTGTGAGACAGCAAACCTTAAATCTGTCACTGGCTAGAAAACCTCCACCTAGTTCTGAGGGCACAGAGAAGTGCATTTTTAGCTCTATTATAAATAAGCTGAGTGACTTTGTGGAAGTCACTTTATCTTTCCCTCAGCAAGCACTTTCCTTCATCTCCTTGGCCATCTTGTCCATTCAGATTGTAAACTTTTTAAGGCAAGGACTGTGCTTACACTGGGGCTACCTAAAGAGGCTCCAGTTTCCCAGAACTTGTATGAATATGTTTTATCATAATATTACAACTGCAATTAATAAAGACTGAAGACTGTTAACCATACATCATTCCAAAATACTTAGGCATGGTGATGCCATCTGTCAGGTAAAGAAGAAAATAGTTGTCTGTTGTTTTCCCTTATAGACAGTGCAGACTCTCTGAAAATAATTTGCTATTTAGAATTATGTTATAAATATGAAAAAAAAATCAATTTCAAAACGGTAAGATTTCATGCTTCAACATTTTGTTGCAGTCATTGTTTAACAAGGAGAGACTTCCCTGAAAAACTCTTCCTGAAATCCACTACACAACCTATTGTGAAAAAGCGCCAGACTATGTGATTTTTAAGATTAACTCCATGCATGTTAAAGAAACACACATTTTGCTCACGCAGGTTCAGAGGAGAATGTCAAAGCTGACTTCAAATGTCCAATACATTTTCTTGAATCTGTGAACAGTACAACAGTAGCACTAAGAGGTGTGATATGACCAGATCATTTCGATAAGTGGTTATTTCCAGGACTCCAGAGCTGCCCCAAGAGATGCCACATTGGGAGGGCTGAAGAACGGGTAAACACCTAACGAAGGAAGCTAGGAGGCCTACAGGAGGTCTGGGCTACTTGTCCACACACTTGCAGTCTAATCTTTGGCACAGAACCTGCTCTGCATCCTCTTAGCCTCTGGTGAGGTGTGTGGTGCGGAGCCTCTAGCAGAATCCCTCTGTCCCCAAAAGAATCAGTCTTTGCCCCACTTGCTTTACAGCACCAGCACAGCTCAAACTTGCTTAACACAGCAAAGAATATGACTCAAACTGGCTTCCTGGGTTGCCAGCACACTGCTTCCAAATGAAAGGTCAAGAAACCAGCAATTTATATATTTTACTTTGCATCTAATAAAAAATCACAACATCGTGAGAGCCTGTCTCCTTTTTTTCCCCTTTTAAATTGATCGAAGCTTATTTAGTATAATTGTAGGAGATTAAGATGTCATTATTTTGCTTTGATAATGGCTCAGTGAATGAAGTTACAAAAATGTAAACCAAACATTTTGGTTGTCTGATTCAACAACTTGTTCAGCAAAATTGTTATGGTGTGGTTCCCTCTGCTCGCCCCCGCTTTTTTTACGCACTGTCCTATCATGTATGCTGGTTGGAGCTTCTCCTCACTGGGATAAATGGAATGAACTCTGGCTGCTTTGCAGATGAACCATCTCCCAATTAAAATTTTAGCTCAGAAATGTCTAACGGCTCTTCCTTCTTGTAAGATGAGTTTAAGTCTAAGGTTTGACTTTGGGAATAATCATCTAGTTTTAGAACATGGTGATATCAATTAAAGAGATTTGCTTCACGCTGAATCTAGAGCTCCAAAGTCTCATAAACTACTAACGATAAAAAGATCTGAAACAGCCTTCCTAGAAGTAGAATGAATGAAGCAGTTTAAAAATGCACAGTGCTTGATTAAATATGATGGTTTAAAACTAATTAAGCCACTCATCACACTCCCCAGGGCCCGTATCCTGTAAAGAATTCAATTGGACTGCTCGGGTAAGTAAAAGAACTCACTTGCTTATGTCTATGCCTGCTTTGCGTTTTATAAAATTCATGTTCTGCTAGATGCACCCACACTTGCATATTCATTTTAAAAGGATATGGTAGTGATAGATGTTTTTTAATAAAAGAAACTGAATTATTTCTACCATTTCTCTCTTGAATTATTTCCATGGTGAATTTCTTTCTTTCTTGCAAATCCAGTTTAGTGCTCATAAAATATATGTTCCCGGTGGGTATACTAACCATCTGCCAGCATGTGAACATGGCCTAGAACAAATATGTTAATCTGTGTTCCCAAATTTCATAAATGATCAAGTATTACAAAAGCAACGCTTATCTACTCATTTCAAACAAAATTCTCATCTATGAGTTTCTCCTAAGTGAAATGCACTGGAGTTCAGCATGAATAGGAATGTAATACAACATATTGTAGCTGTTCCAGTCACCTGAACATAAGATAACCGTCAAAGATGCTAATAAAGGCAGAAAATAAAGTACGCTAGCTAACATGTTTTTGTTGCACCCTACTGTGTATAAAGTTTATGAAATGTTAAAAGACTTCAACTTTGTTTTACCTCTTTAATATTGAATTTGTGATCAGACTTACACTTGTGTTAAACCTGGGTACAAATCCTCTTTCTCTCTATGGCTTGGTCAATAAACATGAAACAACTTACGCAGAACAGGTGTTTTCTGGTGTCCTATGCTAGTCATTAGAACTATTTACAATGAGTGATTTTATGCCTTCAAATGACCACAAGACCTGGTAGAAAGTGACTGAATTTCTGCAAGTGACTTTGCTCTTTAGTCACCAGGTTTCACGGAGCAGTAGCAGTGCAGCCGTGTTCACCGCAATGCCTGTGGCACAGAAACTACATTTGTGCAGAATTTGACTTACCTGTGTGGTCCATAAATACTCCATATGACAAAGCTAAACAGTTGTCTGTGCATATAACTACCAGACGAACAATCGTCTACGTGAAGCTATAAGCTAGCATGCTCTTATCTAAACATAATCAGGATCTTTGTCCTTTGCTGTTCTTCTGCTTTCTATGAATCTCAGTGTTATTTATTTACCTCCTACGAGCATAAAAATTCTGTATGTAATTATTACATGCTTCCTCCNGCAGTGCAGCCGTGTTCACCGCAATGCCTGTGGCACAGAAACTACATTTGTGCAGAATTTGACTTACCTGTGTGGTCCATTTACACTCCGTATGACAAAGCTAAACGCTTGTCTGTGCATATAAATACCAGACGAACAATCGTCTATGTGAAGCTATAAGCTAGCATCCTCTTATCTAAACGTAATCAGGATCTCTGTCCTTTGCTGTTCTTCTGCTTTCTATGAATCTCAGTGTTATTTATTTACCTCCTCCGAGGATAAAAATTCTGTATGTAATTATTACATGCTTTCTCCTCACTGTATCACTGTTACAAATCTTAGCATTAGTCACAGAGCAAAGTATGATATTATTTAACAGATGTTGCCCCCTAGCAGACATCAGAGAATTACAAGCTCTGCCTGTCAGGAAATAGCTTTTTGCCTTATAAAAATCGGGCAAGTTCACAGTGAGTTTAAGCTAACACTTACTAAGACTAATAGTAATTTCTTATTCCCTGTGAATAATTTCTCCAAAGATCTTAATGCATGTGCTCAAGAAAAAGGAGATGCTAATAAGGGTCACTAACATCTAAGGCAAGGACCATAGATGAACCCTTCTGCTATGAGGACAGGCTGAGAGAGCTGGGATTGTTCAGCCTGGAGAAGGTTCCAGGGAGACCTTATTGTGGCCTTTCAGCCCTTAAAAGGCACCTATGAGAAAGACTTTTTAGCAGGGCCTGTTGCAATAGGGCAAAGGGTAATGGTTTTAAACTAAAGGAGGAGAGATTCATGCTAGACATGAGGAAGAAATGTTTTACAATGAGGGTGCTGAAACACCGGCCCAGGTTGCCCAGAGAGGTGGTAGATGCCCCATCCCTGGAGACATTCCAGGCCAGGCTGGATGGGGCTCTGAGCAACCTGATCTGGTTGAAGATGTCCCTGCTCATTGCAGGGGGTTGGACTGGATGACCTCTGAAGGCCCCTTCCAACCCAAACTATTCTATACTTCTGTGACATGAGTGTTGCTTACAGGAATCCATGGTTCTGGTTAAACAGGAGTTACAGGCATGGAGAAGGTTTGCGTGTGTGAGGACTTGGGCAGCTCCAGGTGCAGCTGAGGTGCAGCACGCCTGTCACTCTCCCACAGGCTGGCAGCTCTCTAGAGGTGCCAGGTCATGAAACCAGGTGAGCACATCAGGACCGGTTTTTATTAAGGAAAAAAAAAAAAAAAAAGAAGAAAGTACAGAAAACAAACCCTTAGTCCTTGGAACTGTACAGGTAGCCCTGATATCTCAAACTCCAGAGTCCAAATAGAAAGCATTGCAAATTTTATTTAAAAGTATCTCAGGAAGTTTCAGTGTCTTTTGAGGGACGTCCCATGATTTTTAAGCTCTTGGTTTTGGCATTTCTACTGGAATCATCAGGACGCTCTGCCAACAGCCAGCTGCAAACCTGAGACTCTCACTGGAGGCAATGTAGCAGAAATCAGAAGGGGAAAAACAGGGGTAAAAAAGAAAGATGGTGAACCTCTTTTAACATTTTTTAATACTAACTGGAAGAGGAAGAGAGCAGAAAATAATTTTTCTTTGCAGCATTTGCAGAAGTTGTATTGAGGAACGTTTAATAATTGCATTAGTTCATACATAAAATTTTCTTATTGAAATTACTTTGGAAAGATGTCAGAGCTGAAAGGAATATAACGCCTTGAACTTGCATATTCATCTTTAGTTTTGTTTCCCCACCTCCACTTCGTTTACTACTTAACGGCTGCTACGTCGTTTTCATTATTGTAAACTTTTAATTCTTAGTTTAGATTTATCCTGTAACAGCATTAGTGAGCCCCAAATCTCTCATGACTATTTAGTTTTACAATATGCTGCATTTATTGGAAAAAACATGAAAACTACACGAATGAGTGTGCAGATTGTCACAGCCCTGTTTCTTGGGCTGCAACTTTGGGTTCATGTTGCCTCTTGCCACCAGATGTCAGTGCTACATAAACTATACGGGACACCAGCACATCCTAACGCTTCGGAACCACACTCAGCTGGGCAATAACCTGTATCTGGGCTTGAAATCTCACCATCAACACACAAAATAGCCACAAATCACGCTGCAAGCAAATCTCCTTTCATCTCTTGTGGAGATGGTGCTATGCCTGCTCATGTTTTATGTTTTTTTGCAAAGGTCTGCTCACTTTGCTCCTTTGAATTTTCAGTTCAACGTTGGTATAAAATGATATTAACCCAAGGAAATTTATTCATCTTTTTAATGCTAATTGCTTTTATATATTTTAGGTAAGATAAATAAAACATAAGCAAAATAAAGCTGATGAAAGCTTATAGAAGACAGTTCCCTTTCAGGAGGAGTAAAGAAGAAATTCCATGAAGTGCTTTGTTTCCAGCCACTACCCCTCGTGGTGGGAATTAAAATAGCCAACTTTTCTTTAAACAGTTTTGTAAACTGGTCCCAAATACCTGTCTCCTGTGATCAGAGCCATTTGTGAGATCCCCAAAATAACCAGCTGACTTGACTGAATAAGAGGGGGAGACGCACCAGGGCACCCCAAGCACTGCCCGTTTGTGGGGAAGCACTCTGAATAGAACTGGCAGCCACAAAACTATCTGTGGCTACTATAAAGAGTATATTTTTGTGATATACATTTCTGACATGTGGAAGGAATGGCTTTTTTCCTCTGCACTGAGTTTTTCAGCAGTTTCTTCCAAATAAAGTGTTTGCTTCCATGGAGAAGCTCTTTTCTCTGCACAACGAAGACTGAGACACTATATACGTTTATTTTATAATTTATAGGCCTCACAATTTTTAGCAATAAAATGTACTGTAAGATTAATAATGCAATTAATAATGGTTGTATTCGCAATGAATACAGTACATAAATTACTGGGAGAAATTACTGTGCTAATTTGTCAACACACTAGACCAACCCAAAATCATTCTGGATGTGAACATATCTGAACAACTTTGCAAATCTGACTCTCCTTGATTGTAAGCAAGGCAAGCTACTGTTGAAGTCACGAAGTGGGTTTTTTTGTTTATATTTAAATTACTACAAAATTATGAAGCTTTTTCTTAACTGATAATCATCTCTCTAATCTACTAATTATTCCAACTCCACAATAGACGGAGTACTTTAGAGTCTGATATTCCGAAATTGCTTCCATGTTCAATTACTTATAATTATACAAACAAGTCTAAAACTGATGATCTGTGCATTTAATTATAGATTCTGCAACTCAGCACAAGCAAATAAAGGAAACTACCCTTATTATGACAACACAGTTTCTAATACTCTGGCAGTGCAAATTTAATTGCAGTAGAGGGTGATGGTACTATTATGTAATTAGTAACAAAACTGTTATTTCAGGATAATTAAGCGATCATGCGGGCACTGGAGTTCACTTTTAGAGCAATCTTTTTGTGAGTTATGGTGAAAAAGCCCTACCAAATTCAGAAGCTGAGGATGTTAAGTTGAACAGTGTTTTCTTCCTTAAGGATGGTTTAAAATATCGTGACAAAATGATGTGCGGAACAGTACTAATAAAGTGACTACTGGTGGTGTCTGCACTACACACCATAATGTTCAGAAACCCATTTCAGATTCTTTCCTCTTATTTTGTCCATTTTACCAAGCTGACAGACAAAGGCCAGGTTTGCGCCAACAAAGATCCAAAGAATGAAGCAAATACTCATCTTTCTCAGAAGTACAGCTGCCTCTTAATAAGGGAAACAATTACCTCAAATTTGTGAAAAGATATGACTAAAGGGACTTAAAACAATGACAAGAACAGAACAGGTACATGCAGATGGTACTAGAGGGATAAATTCACAGACCATTATGAGGAGATAAATCCCTGTTCAATACAACCCCGCACAGGCATCTTCACACTGATTGTTTCTTTATAGGCTAGAAAATAAATTCTGTTAAACTGAGTTACTGGGCTATAACTTGCAATCTTCCAGGAAAGAAAACAGTCATTATAGAAAGGTTTAACGATTATGACTTGATTGATGAGACTTGGTCTGAGTAATTCAGCGAGTTGTCCACAATTTTAGTATCCTTTTATAAGGCATCCTTTCACATTTAAGTTTTAACTTGTAGATCTTTAAGTCAATAAAAAAGCTGCCATCAACTTCAATGGTGCAGGATAAGAGCCCATGGGCAAGATAAACTGGCCTGATTAAATCTTATTTTCTGGATCATTAAAGCATCAGGAAACAAACTGATCCTTTCTTTTCCCACATTATCAAGCCTTCTGATGAGAAAAAAATTGTTTTCTAAACTTGAGTCATAAATTACTATGTCATGTTACCATAGGGAGAGGCACACTCTTCTCCAAACAGAACGGTAGCAGGAATTAGATTCCCATCAATGCTAGCTCATCTGCTAATGGAAAAAAAATACACCTCTTTGGAAGTTTTCATGGCTGCTACATAGGCAATTCTTTAGAATTAATGTTCTCTAGTCACAAGACATTTAATTTTTAACTTTTTTTTTCCTGCATTATTGAAAAGCAATTTTCTAACCTATACCATCAGTCATGAAATATTGAAGGACAGGGCTAGATGTTCTCACATGAAGGAAAGTGAGTTGCCCTCTGCCTTCAGAAGCCCTCAGAGGCCTCACTGGCTTCTAAGGGAGTGGTGAGAGGTGCTGGAGGAAAACAAGCATGGGACAGTGGCGACCCAAGGAGAGATGCTACAACAGAGATGCCATTTAACAGCTGAACTAACACAAGGGCTTTTTGCTGCCAAAAAGCACCCATCTCCCTCCTCCTGCCTGCAGGCAGCTTACTTGTGCTGCTTCCCATGCGTGGCTCATTAATCTGGAAAAAACTTAGTGCTACAATAACAGAAATGAATAGCTTACAGACAGCCAAGGTATCACTAAGGAGGAAGGCACGGCCTCATGTCTGAGAGCTGGCAATAAGGAAGAGCAAGAATACTGCTAGGGTGGGAAGGCATCGTTAGGTTCGCTCTGCTGCACCATGAAACCTCCCTGTGCTGTGTGATGGTCTGCCCCACTTTATCTGCAAAAAAAGAACAGGTTTGCTACAGGACACTGTGTGACACTGGGACAAGCTTTTGGCTAAAAAAATCCACATAGCCACGGCTAAAAAAAAGAAGGAAAAAACCCAAACCAAGCAATATCCATTTACAATAGATACAGTTACACCATAATACCAGCTGCCTGGTAAAAGGCCTGAGTTTAAGTACTGTCCAAGAGAAGCAAGCAAGCCATCTCTCATGCAATGCCTATTCTGACCGCGAGATGGAGATGAAGTTTAAAAATTAAACCAAACACTGACCAGAACGGATTTGTACCAACGTGCAGCCATTGCTAATACCTTCTAATTGACAAGCGAAGGTTATTATCAGCATGGAGATTTCTTAGCTCTGTGCTTTCTGCTCGGCAGCCTGGGACACCATCAGTACAAAGTAAATATTGTACTGACGTGTCGCAGTGGGATTTCATTCGGGGTGGAAAGAAAGGCTACAGCGCTGTGTTGGGAGCAGCCTTTGATTCTTGCCATGGCTTCTGGACCAATACAGCACAACAAGCTCTGATCAGTTATGTTTCTTCCTTCCTGGCTCTGGGGGATGATTATTCTTGAAATAATTAATTGGTAGACAATAAATGCAATGATCCCCTTATTCCTGAATGTTTTAAATCCGTGCACTGGAAATGTCAAATTATTTCAGGAGTAATTAGTCAACAAGTTGCACTGCACAGAACTGGAGTCGAACACAATGAAGATCATTACTGCGCACAGCCCTGCAGAGCTGTGGATGCTGATGCACCTTTAACAAACAGAAAGGATCTGCAGGGGGAATAGGTTCCCCCTTCTGTGTCAGATGAAAGCTTAACGCTTCATGTCAGAGCAAGAGCAGCCCACAGTGCTGTGGGTAGTTCTTTCACAAACAATGCAAGATTTTCTTCTTAGACGGAGACCTAAGGACTCCACAATCTAAATAGCGAGTTTCCCTCACACATAGGAAAGAGGCATTACTGCACATATGGCACAGGCAGGGAAACTGAGGTATAGAAAGGCTTAGACCTAGGCCCTCTAATGCATTGGGGTAATTTCCTGAGGACGTACAGGCTGTGCCTATAAACCACAAAACCTGCGAGTGCTTCCTTGGTGTCAGATTTGCACCTGCATGTATCCTAATTCTATGGTGGGATGAGATGTCCCTCGGCTCTCCATATTTTTACGAGAGGGAAATCCAGGCACGCTCGCTCTGGTAATATTGAGCCACATGCTGCAGGGAAAAACCAGAAGTCTGGCACATGCTGTGCATGATAGGGTCCTACTACACATAGTGCCAGTAGCTAAGATAAAGAACTAAGAAGTAAAGATTTCAAGGCCTTTCCTAGGCATTGACCTACTCTTCGAGTGCTTGGTGATTACATGTACTGATGTAGTATCCTGAATCTGAAAAAAAACCCTATTGGTTACCATAGCACCCTTTTATATTCAGCCCAGAGGTCAGGATGAATCGTATGCCTTATATGCAGTGAAGAGTGAATGTACACAGGACAAAAACGTACCAGATAACAAGGGCATAAATGGAAAGAAAGATGAGAAGTATCAAACTGCTGTAAGTTGTTTACTGGATGTTTAGACAGAATAACAATCCAGTTGCAAGTTTTTACAGATCAAGGACCGTATACCAAACCATTGTGCACCTGACAGGTAAGTCCAAAATACTTTTCAGCGATATCATTCTAGGTATACCATTTATGCGTTAACATGTTCACCTTTCTACTAACCACCATATTGATGTACAAGAATTTAAACAGTGGAGATGTGGACTCAGTAATGCAGAATGGTCTGAAGCCAAGTGGATGATTCCTGTAGCCTAGGGAATTTCATCAGGACAAGGAACGTCCTATTCTAGTGTAGAGATGCAGCAAACACAATGGAAAACTCCCCCTACACAACACATTAACAGTGTCTTTCACTGATACATGTTTACAATCACCTTTTAAGTCCAGAATTATGCTGGTTCACCGTATGTAAATATAGAAAGCCAGACAGAAGGCAGAGTAGGGACCCATAAGAAACCTGCTGCTCATGCTTTAAAATCTCTATACATGGTAACCTGGTTAAATTTATCAAAACTCAGACAAAAATTGCAATATGCTTTGAAAACTGGGCAGAGAACTGTTTTCCTCATTGTAGGTGAAACTGAGCCACACAACAATTGAAGTTGCTTTTAGATGCACATAGTTTTTCCTCTTAGGACAGCTGAGTTGCAATTCTAAATATTTCTCTAAGCTGGCAGGCGATGCTAGCAGAAAGTTGGTAATATATTTCCTCATGTAATTTCATTCCTGTTATAGCTGTAAATAAACATAAAGAGCAAATAGCTGGCAAGTCATAAAGGAGAACAATACTTTCTCATATTAAATACCTAGTTTGCATCTTTTCCCCAATAAACACGGGGTGAGATGGCTATCAGTGCAAGAAACACAGCACATCCAGAATGCTCTGAAATAATTTTAGATCCTGTGGGCAGAGATGGGGTGTCATTTTACAGCACCACTGCTCAGTATTCAAGTCCTGAGCAGTTCTAGAGAAGAAACAGGGCTCCCAAAATTAGAAACCAGATACCAAGCTCTTAGATAGCTTAGATAGATACACACTACTACATCTCAGAGAGCAAAGGGTGCTCATTTTTTCCTGTGAGAGATGACAACAGCTCCCTGGTCATACTTCCATTACAGATGGGTCTTGGCTCAGTTTTGAAATCAATTTTGAGCTTAGATCAACTGGCCCTGGCATCATCCTCCCTCAGCATCCTCTGCTGCCGCCTCACCCCCAGCCAGGGCTGCTGACCCTCCTGCAAGCCTTTGGCAAGCGCTGCCCTGCTGATGGACACATGCAGAGCTACGCTTAACCTGTCCGCAAGCTTATTTGTCTTCTGGCCTTCCTTACGAGAAGATGGACACCATAGCACTGCCGCCAGCTGAAGTTTTTGCTGAAGGAGTCCGCTGGCTGCTGTATGAAACCACCTACAAAACTAATGCATTCTCCCTTTTTCATAAAGAAAAATGACTTCGAAAGCTCACGCGGCTGCATCATCCCGTTAAAATCATGTTTACTGTGACAATGCAGGCTCTCCTTTGCTATTTAAAGCAAAATACATGTTTTTGCATGTAGATGCAGATAATAACACAGACCAAGACACGTCAATCATACTTCACAATAACCGCCTTACTTGACATGCCTCAATCAGCCATCACTCACCAGAGGAAAAAAGAAAAAAAGTACGCCTTTCCCCCCACCCAAATCTCCTACCTAAACTGATTTATTTCAGCTACTTGAAAACATAACTGTGCCTTGACAGAAGGCTTGAGGTTTGAAGGTGTCTCAGGTAAGAAAGTGCAAAACTCTAAAATGCTCCATGTTGAGTAAGCATCTGTAAGGACCTGAGCCTACTCTCTGAATCACCTGAAACAAGTACCACAGGCTGGTTTGTGTTTTTTTGGGGTTTTTTTTTGTTGTTTTGTTTTGGTTTTGTTTGTTTGTTTGTTTGGGGGTTTTTGGTTTGGTTTTTTTTAAAACCAAAACTGCAATTAAAAAGTGATTCTTAAAAGATTCAGTTCAAATCTTGGCCAAAACTTTGAGTTGAGTCTTCTATAATACGTTTTCCCATTCATTATGCAGGAACTAAGAGCTGATCATCATTATAGCTGTTCTAATCGTAACTTACAATCTTTAATCTCTGAGCCCTTCAAAAGATGTTTGATGTACTGCATTTTAGAGCCAGGTGCAAAGACAGACAAAAGGTGAGGGGGGGAGGCCGACAGAGGAAAGAAAAGGGAAGCAGAAGATAAATTCAACCTTTTCTAACCAAAAGCATGAGTCTGAAAACCATGACTACAAAACCATGCTGGATTTGCTCTTCAAGTGTTAGGAACGATCAAAATCATCAGAAGTATGTTTGCACTCAGCTTATTCCCCTGCCAGGGCACAGTTTATGTTTACCATGGAAGCTGTGTTTCTCTATCAGCGATGAGGCCAGCTTGCACTCGTGCAACAGGCAATGGAGATCTTGTTATGGATGAAAGCGATCGGCAATCGAGCCATTATTGAACTGGAAGACCAAGCTAAAAAGCACATCAGCAACAGCCACCATTCAGGCAAGCCAGGCATATGTCCAATTTATAAAATTCTGTTAGCAGCATCAAGACTTTTGCTTGGTTTTGTTTTGTTTTTTCTAAATTTATTTTTACAAATCGTAATAGGTTTTTTGATACTGTAAACACAGTGGCCCAGGTTTTACAAAAAACATAAAAGTATAAGAGTTTCTCAGTACAAAAAAGCATATCTGCAAAATTAACATGAGATCTGATTTGGTGGGCAAGAAGCCTGAGCTAGAAAGTTCCCATTTAGCTATAAATATTTTCAAATTTCAAGAATTTCCAGCTCTGGTTTCTCACTTTGATTCTTAGAAATACAGTTTTAATTTCACAGGATAGATCATTGCAACATAACAAACAAAACTTCATGGAAAAATACTTAATGCAAAGTTAATCCGATCAAGATGCACTGTGTACTTCTAAATATGCAAATCAAGGTCCAATGTAGTGTAAGTTAATGCTCCTTTTATTTATTGTAATACTCCCAGAAATATTTATTGTAACTCAAAACCAGGATGAACAGTGTGTCTTGATGTGACCTCTCAGTGACTGCATATGAGTACTAATGAAATGCATATAAACCAAATCTTGATTATTTGACTTGACTCTCGCTTTCCATTTCTTCCAATATATAACAAATATAGAACACTTATTAGATACAGATGTCATGGCTCATTATATTTAAGCTTAGTGCCCTGGGTTTATTTGTTGATAGGTTGCCTACCCCGAAGCTGCAATTTCAGTCCTGGTGTAAGACCTTGTGTCAGGAAGGGCTGGCATTTTTCTTTTGTGAGGATACCTGAAGCTAGAGATAGAATTTGTATAGGGAGAATTCAAATCTGAATCTATTAATTTTGACTCCTTTACCTGTTTTACCTGGTTTTATTTCACAGCAAAATCAAACCAAAACAAAAACACTGGGAATTGCTGTACACTGCATTCAAAATAAAAATAAAGTTGTCCTCAAACCCACTATTAAATATTAAGAAGCTAAGTTGGATTTAAGCACCAACAATAGACAAGCTTGAACACCTGAAATTCCTGTTCCGTTTCATTTGGTTAAGAACACATTCTGATTAATGTTGTTATTATTTATTCACTTCGCCCATGGAACGGGTCACATCCTGTGAAATCACCAGAAATATGGCGGAATAAAATTGCATGAGGGGGAAATCCAAAACCCCAAGATTTCATCTATTTTAAGAACCAAATACTTTTATATAGACTAATGAAGAGCAGAGAACTTAGTCATGCACAAAGGCTTGCATTACTTGCTGTCCATATATTTTTGAACTTCCACTATCAAGCCATATAAACGTGTGTGTTCTGAAGCAAATGTTCCTGGAATGCATGCTTTTTCCCAAAAATACTTGTATTTTCCCCCATCTTTGTTTGGCCTAATCATGCTTGCTGGTGGTAATCTGCAGGTCAAGATTTAAACAAAATCACTTTTTATTAATAACACTGGAATCTAGTCCTTCATGCTACTGATGTTTCTGAAAAATACTTCATGTGAATGTTTTGTGAGCAAGATAACTGGCTCTCTAGCATTGCATGCTACCACATAGTTATATAAAAGACTTGGATTCTTGCACTGCCATTGCGGAAGCAAATGACTGGACCCTACTGACCAGGCTGATGAGCACAACAAATGCAGTGAAGACTGTAGAGTTCTGCAGTCGTGGATAGTGCCACTATTCATAGAATCATTTTGGTTGGAAGAGACCCTTAAGATCATCAAGTCCAACCATAACCTAACTATAGCACTAAACCATGTCCTTAAGAGCCTCATCTATCCGCCTTTTAAACAACTCCAGGGATGGTGACTCCACCACTTCCCTGGGCAGCCTCTTCCCGTGCTTCACAAAATTAAGGAAGACCCTGAACAGGGGGGATTTGTAAGTAATCACTGTTTTTCCTTGCTTCTTGTCAATGGTAGAGAGGACTCGTTTACTCTAACCTTTGTAAAATGAGGTGTCACACAGAGAAGACTAATTGATAGAACCAATGCAAAAAATAGCAAGAATTCATAAAATGCAGGTCCTTTCATCACAAAGAGATACGTAGACTAACTCTGACAAAGGCACCTAGTTAAAATGAAAACAGCACAGAATGATGGCCTAAGCAAATACATTCATTAGCAATTGAGGGATTTGAACGAGATTTTCATAGATAGGAAAAAAGCACAGGGGAATTCTCATATAAAGCTTTTAAAACCCAACACACACACACACATCTGAAAGGCCTTGCTAGTGAGGGATGAACAGATTAATCAGTTATCCTCCTTGTCTGGATATGAGGGATGGCATGAACAAGCACCATTACAACTTCAATGAATGCAGGCAGAAGCGAGCAGCACACAGATAGTCTGACACTCTGACACTGGTGCATCAACCCTACAGAGGGACCACCAAAATGGCCCTCAAGGTGGTGATGGGGACTTGTGAACCTGCAGGCAGGGAGCTGGTGTGACTGGAGGAGTTCAAATGAAGATAACCAAAACAGATTTATCTCAGAAGAGCTTCCCAACTACTCTAAGAAAATCTCTCCCTCAGGCCCAGAAGGTTTCAGTGAGCAATAAGAGGGTCAAAGCATGAAGCTGAGAATAAGAAAATAAAGAGAAGGAAAGAAAGAAAAAGTTGTGTTGTAAAAATAGGAAAATGAAGGATTATTTGCCTCTGCAGAGAATAAATAAGGAGCTCAACCCACACCACACAGGGATTAGCTACACTGCACAATACAATAGGACTACGAAAGCATTGGAGATCCTTCATTGTTCTTTTTTTGGGGACAAAAAAAAAATGTATTAATTTTTAGCTCTTAGAGGTACAACGGTATGTTGTTGCCCAGAGATACTCTGTTATGAACGCTGCAGAGGCACGTTCTAACACTGTCTGTGCACACAAGTGTTCACAGTACAGCTGTAAAGCTGAGATTAAACATGCAGATGCAGAAGGCAATTGAGGATAACATGCCCAAAATAAATAGCATACATTTCATGCCAAGAAGGTACCCCGTTCCCCCAATGCACACGTGTATACACGCACATCCCCAAAACCACCTGATAACCAGCAAGAATTCCGTGGGTTCCAAGAAAAAGGTAAGTTTGAGAAAGAAGGAGGACAGCACCAGTCATTTTGCAAAGCTTTGTGGAAAGCCCCCTCTGCGTGTAACAGAGAGAGGAGGAGAAGGTGCAGAGGCGTTTGATAAGAGATAGGACAGATTAGAGAGGTTCCATCTGAACATGAGGAAAAACTTCTTTACTCTGAGGGTGCCAGAGCACTGAACAGGCTGCCCAGAGAGGCTGTGGAGTCTCCTTCTCTGGAGACATTCAAAACCCACCTGGACACCTTCCTGTGTGATCTGCTCTGTGTGAACCTGCTTTAGCAGGTGGGTTGGACTAGATGATCTCCAGAGGTCCCTTCCAACCCCAACCATTCTGTGATTCTGCCCATAAACCCGAAAAGCTCATGCCTGTACCCAGGATGTCCTAGCCCTCCCCTGAAGTCGATGACCCTGCTGGCAAGGAAGAAAACCAAACAGGATTTGAATTCCATGCATGGGAGTTAAAAACAGCAGCCTTTCACACTTTAAGATACAATGCATTTTTTATGCACTTCCAGTTCTCATGAACACTGATTCTGCCATACAGGCTTTCTAAGAAAACAAACAAGAACCAATCATTAAATTTTTCAACTTCGTGATCACACTTTTTTGCACACACAAACACCTTGATAATCTTGTTAGACATAAACCTGAGAAAGACCATGGTTTTAAAGACATTATTTTAACAGGAAAGGTGATCATGCCCTGAACTATAGGAGCATGGACAATGTGTAGTTATGGGTTTCAAAATGGATTTTAACAATGCCTTTTTATGTCTATCCTTGCTCGCAATCCTGAACTCCGTATTTACTCTCCACTAGTATTTAAATTCTGGATTGCAGATCATCCTGGCTTATAAACAGAAATATACACTTATCTAAATCACTCAGAATGCCAGAGTCTCTCCTACCCCTCTTTTCATGAGGATCAGATATCCCAAACCACCATCACAGCAGCCATTTTTAATCACGTTTTGGTAGCAGTTTCAGAAAGGAAGTTAAAACTCAGAACAAGCAGGAAGAATAAACCTTTAACTGCAGGAAGTCCTTCCTGTGAGCACCTCAGAAAATGGGCAAAGTCTGTGTTGCTGTTTCTCGGGGAGGCTTTTGATTTCCAGGGCTGGGACACCATCAGCTTTTCCATATGCTATGTTCACCCCCAAAATGGTTAATGCTTTTGATAAAAACCTTTTCCTTTGTTAAATGAGGAGAAAGTTTCACAGCCTTCATTACATTTTGAAGGTGTTGTACAGGCTATATGTGTTTTTTGTTTAGAAAGAATCGCATCTATTTTGCTTGCCAAGGCTCAGTGCAAGCCCACTACATTACCTATTTTTATTTAATCAGGTATCCTTAAATTTGCACTGTATTTGGTAGTAAGCTACAGAACAGAATAATTTAAGGCCCCATGAATGATGAAGAGTGGGTGTAATAAGGAAGACGAAGTGAGCCCTGAGATGTTACAGGTATCTCACAAATCAGACTTCCGACTGAAAAATAGGAGTGAGTAGGAGGAAAAACCAGAAACACTGCCAGGTTTTTTTGGAGCTAGGAGACCACAGCAGTCTCAGAATTACTGAAAATTATGTTTTCTGTGAAAATATTACCTTCTAAGCTGTTTATGTAAGTGCAGGCTGCTCATTCATATTTTCCATTGGTCGGTGCAAGACTGGACAGCCAAATATACACTGAGTTTATTTTATTCTCTAGCAACTGGACACCTACATTTATAGAAGTGCCTGAGACTGCCAAGCAAACGTGCTGAGGGTAAGCAGCAAGTTCTTGCTGTGACAGTCAGCATGATGGATACTTGCACAAAGTGGAAGGTCACAGCAGCTTCTCTGTTAAGAGGCTATGGCAAGGTGATGGTTCTTCCTATTGCTCAAAGACTGACCGTGAGGAGAATAAATCTCTGATTACACACCCTGAAGCGCTCTGTGCACATCACTACAGCCCATCAACATTGGCCACAGCTCAGCACTGGATTACATGGAGAGGAAGAGACTGCTGGGGATGAGGAATGCATTTAGAACGTGGATCTGGGGATCCATCACTGAGCAATAAGTTATACCAGTTCTGCTCTAGTTATGCTCCAGTTCCTCGCGGCAGCACTAATGTGACAACAATACTAACAAAGTCTTAAGCCCTGAGGTCATGCCCTATGCTGATGGTCTTAAATATGCCCTTCTTATTAACGGCTGGAAAGTTCTGGTAACTTTTTAACTCTTTATATCTTGTTATATTACTGAACCTTAATATGGCTGCTAAGCCTGCATTGCCTGAGGGCTAATGTAGTAACCAAAAATAGAAAATCTCCACCCCTCAGCAGTTTCTTAAAATGAATTTGAAAGGCTTCATAACACAAAGAAAACAGACCTATAAAAATATTATTGTGATTCTTTAACAGGTAAGACTTGGTTATTTGATGTAACCATTCAGAAATTGGCAGTTTGGAACAGACAGGTGTGTACATGTGATTATCAGCTGTGGTACAGACAACAGTGGGGACGGGAAATCTTGAAATATTTAGCTCTTTAGGTCAGATGAGCATCAAGCAGTTTATTTCAGCCCGTCCACATTTCTTAGTGCAAGAGCGTTATGTGAGAATGAAGGAGGAGTGCGCACACAGCAATGAGAGGGAAAAGCGTGGATGTGGGTGTATGCACGCAAGGAAGATTTGCTGGTTCTTCCTAGTTTTACTTGGGTGTGAAGTAACACAAAACCAGGGTTTTTTTTTTCTCTCTCATGATGTGTTCAGGCATTTGCACTCTAGCTCAGAAACTTTAAAGAAAAGGGAGGAAATCAAGTACTTGGAGAACTTTGCCAAATAGTGGTTGAGAACTGAGACTTCCCATCATATGGCCAGCTGCAGCACAGAGGCCGTGCAGAATGCAAAGACGGCAAGTGAAATGTCACTAATGCAACATCCGCTGCAGCTCACAACAGCCCAAGGAGTCATGGTAAAACATGCATCAGCCACGCACAAGCACCACATGTGCTCTATGTGCCATATCCTTCACAAGCAAACATCTGTCCAGCTTGTGCTCACATCTTAACCCTAAATTTAAACATGTCCAAAACACGAGTACATGTTACCAGGAGAGTCGCTTCTCTGCTAAAACTTCCAGCAAGAACAACAGTTAAAATGCAAAACTGCAAGGAAACAACACAGGTTTCTTGAATGAGAGCATAAATTAATTTTGAGCATGCCCTTCTGACAGATTGTCAAATGGTTCTGCTACACTCATACTTCCTTAAGTTTTTCAGTGGCCTGCAATAGCCTATATTCTGCAATAGCACTACAGAACTGCAGATGACACTTCCGTTTCAATGGCCTCATTAGATACTGGTTGTGGAAATGGAAGAATAAGCACGTCACCCAGCAGCCACAGCACTCACTTAGGCAACTAACCTTTAAGCACGTTACGTGACAGCTTCAGTAAAACAAGAACTCTGGTGCATCTCATTCTCAGGTGCCAAAAGCTCCTGGTGCAGAGCAGATGGAAAAGAGACACCTAAGTCAGGGGTGTGACTGCTGCCTGGCAGCATGGCACACACAAGCTGCAGTAGCAAGTCTGGACTCCTGTTACAGATTTTTGCTAAAGAGCTTCACTGAGCAGGAACTTCATCTGCAAAGACCCGCATCCACACCAAGATCTGTTACAGCATCACAACACCAATTTATATTCTGTGCATACAAACTTAACACAATTTTTCTCCATCCCTTTAATTATATGCTGTGACAGTCCCTCTCATTTTATCATCATCATTTTGTTCTAAAAGTCTTGAATGTGCTAGGCAATATTATAAATACTTAGTATCCAGCTGTCTAACAACAGTGATGGTTCAGGTATAATAGTTAATGTGCTCCTTCCCTCTCATTTGTCTTTTCACTTTCAATGCACAAGACTGTTAATTATTGACATCCTTTGTGTGGGCAAGAGGACCAGGCTGTCTCCTTAGTAGTTGCCAATGATTCTGTGTCTAATGCAAGGTCAAGAAAATACCACCAAAGTGACTAGGAGTACAGACATTGGCAGCCCCAGTGCAACAGCTGATGACCTCACATACAAGCAAAGGGCTGAAATCATTCCTTTCAAGCCCAGAAGAACAGCAGGGATGGATCTGACCCACTGACTCGCTCTGAGCACCATCGCTGCCCATTTCCCATACTGAGTAACACATGGGTTGGCCTTTTGAGCAAAAGCAACACCATGATCGTGGGGCAAGATCCTGGTAGCCAGGACCAGCCGCTCTGCTTGGGAAACAGCGTTTAACATAGGGACCGTGAAGGAAAACAGCCTAACTCAGATCTTAAAGCCATGGCCATACTCTCTGGCATCCTGCTGCTGGTGATCCCAAGGCTGGAGCAGAACAAGAATGAGAAAAAGCTAAAGGAGAAGGACAGATTTAGAGAAGGGAGAGGTTTGTATTTCAGGCAGTTCTGCGCAATACCATAGCCAAATTTATTCAGGCCACTAGGATTCATGTTACTCTCTTTATTAATCAGACCCTTTTTCAGAGTCTTCCCGAAACGTGGTTCATTGCTCAGGCAGCAAGCCTGACAACTCTGAGATGCTCCTGCAAAATACTTCAAAGCAGGTGTCTACAGATTTCAGAAGCGAGTGGTTATGGCTTTCTTCACTTCTGCCTGTCAGTCATTCTTGACAACTGTTAACAGTCAGACTATTAATAATAATATCTAGCTCTCATATTATTTTTAATACCTAGCTCTCATGCCCTACCAGGCTTCTCTAGTATGCTCAAAAAGATGCATCAGCTTGTTTTGAAAATGGGCAGCTACCCTACACAACGCCTAAGGAATCTAATTACAAAGACCAGCAACTGGAAAAAAACGAAACAAAATCAGATATTTCATCCATCATATCATGTAGCAGCAGCCTTTGTCCTTAAAACCTTTTAATCAGGATATAAAACTGCATGATCTTATAATCACAGTTCTCGAGAAAACAATTGCAAAATGTTTTATATTCATTTGCAGTCTGATTCAATAGGTTAGTGAAGTCGCTTTCCATTGTTTCCCTTGTCTATGCACCCTCCAGCTAAATGCCCTCATTACACAGGATGACCTAGAGCTGATGAAATGTAGATCCCAGTTCACTCCACGCTTGCAAAGCTCAGATCCCCAGTTGAGGCTAACACACACAACACAGCCTAAATAAGAAGAAAAGCAAGTCTCCAAAGAGAAACTATTAGCTAAACACAGCGCAGGTTTACCCCAGGGATAAAAACTCACGGTCAGATGTTACAACTTTTACCTAGGAAAGGAAATGCATTGCTACAATTTTATTTAAGAAAACATAAGATACCTGTTAGTTTTTAATTTTATACATGCCTATTGGTAACATAAATTTCAGTGTCTTCCTGGTTGAATTTTTTGGAGCAATGGGTTATTATATTGATACAGAAGAGGAGGAGGCTTGTGGGCCTGAAAGCTTTCCTGTTTCTTCCAAATATTTCTGTTCATCTAATAAAAATATTTTCTCTCCATCAAAATCTTACCTTGCTTATAGTCAAAGAAAACTGAGTGTTGATTTTATGCTTTCTACTGACTGTAGCAAATTCATCTATCAATGGCACAAAACCATCATTGAAACGTTATGGTACAAAAAAAAAAATTAAACCCAGTGGCTGTGTCATGGCTATCATTACTTAATCACAGAAACAGCTTCAAAAACCAATACAGCTGGCACTCTTGTTTCAGTAGACATAGGGGCAATCACACTATCACTGATTTCACCACTTGGAGCAACTGGAGCCTTAAGGAAACAAACCAGAAAGCAATCAGAACCCTTAAGTACTGGACCTTTCAGCATGGGAAAGATCAGGTGCTATTAGTGACCACAGCTCTGTCAGTCCAAAGTTCTATCAAAACTAATGGCATTGCTGAGATTTCACTGATTGTCAAAACCGATAAGAAAACAAGATGGCTGAACCTATTGTGAACCTTTGCAAAATGTATTACAGCAATACAAATGAATCAAACTTCATTGTCAAGGGGAATATCAGATTATGGCACTTTTTCTTTTAGTAACACTGAATATTAAAACAAAAAAAAGATTTCACATGTCTACCATTATAATATATTTAAACTGTGTCCAGGCAATGATGACTTTTATAATAGTTAAAAGTTAAAAATAATGACCTGACACATTTATGAATACTGACATGTGAATCAAATTTTAGTGGTATGAAGAATACATTAAAAGGAGCAAAATGAATAAAGATATGTTAACACTGTTACATTAAGTAAGACTATAGAGGCCCATCAGGGTTGAGCTAGAATAAATTCATATACTATTAACCTTAATGAGAAAAATGTGTGCAAATACGCCTGTAAAATCAGGAATAAGAAAACTGTCCAGCATCTTCTCTCCTAGGGTACTTGGCACCATTTGTTCCACAGAAAGATCAGGTGAAAAACGTTCAATCTGACGCAAACCCCCATAATAAAATCATACGCATCTTTACTGGTGTCAAACTAACTAATTCTGCTTTGAACAAAATCAACCAGGATTTGAAGGAAACCAACCAACCAACCAAACACCCCCCCAACAAAACACAACAACTGCAAAACCACAACAACCCCAAAACCACAACAGAAAAATCTCCAAACCACCAGAAACCAAAACCCCACTACACAAAAAACCCCAAAACAAAGCAGACGTTTCTATTCTAGAACTTTTCATTCAAAAAGTATGAGCAGTGCATGACTGAAAACTGCTAGTTCAATTGACTAACTATAGTGGAGTTCTTGAATGCATCAGTTAGTTTTGAACACAAAATACGTTTTGGGAAACTGCTTTTTGTCCTCAGTCTGTAAAGTGCTGTAATAATTCCTAGCACTCTAATGTTAAATGAAGTTATCTTTAAAGAAGAAGAGAGAATGAATGCATGGTGCACTCACATCTTGAACAGTTGCCAAGCTGGTTCCCTCTACATGATAACAAATGCAGGACAGTCAGAAAAGGTACAGAAAAAGACAAAATGACAAAGGCATAGACCAAATTCCACATAACGAATAATTGAACAGATCAGGACTTGTCCAGATCTAGAGATGAGTGAGGTAGAGATGACATGCATCTCTAAAATCCTCATTAGCTTGCAGAAAGTGAATAGGAAACAACTGTTCACTGTTTCTTCTAATAGAACTAAAATGAAATCAATAAGACCAGGATAAAAAGAGCAAAAGAAGGTTTTTTTCATGCCATGCATAGTTCAGCAGTGGAACTGCTTGCTATGGGAAGAGATGCTAAAAGTCTTAGCAAGTTCATAAAGCATTCAGACAAACAAATGGGAGGGGAAAAATATAAATATCTATCAGGGGCTATTAAACATAGAAAAGCTTATTTGGCTCATATTGTCCATGAGCTACAAATCTCCAGAGACCAGTGTAGTGCACTGGGGAAGTATTACTATATGCTTACCTCATTATTATATTCTTTCCTAGGCATGAGCTATTCGGTGGTATTGAAAAGAGACTAGGATAAATGGACTTTCTGTGTGTGGCAGAATGCATGTTATGATGTTTATCAAATAAAAAAAAATTCCAAATGCTGACATGAATCTCAATTGCACTTTCATTAGTTCCCAGTCATAGATTGAGACGAGACAGATGTCAAAAACCAAAGAAACATCCAGTAAATCTCATCAATTAAAAAAATACTAAAAATTAAGAATACTTAGTATGCATTTATTTGGAATAAAAGTATGTAGACAATTATATAATGTCTGTTTGCCAGTTAAGCAAAGCAGTCCTACCTTTTAGTTCAAAAGCTTTACTGAATTGTAAATCAACATGTTTTGAATGGTCACACGTGTCCTAAGAATGCACGTTCCCTCTGGAAAATAACTAGCAAGTACAAATGAAACAGAAAACAAAACCGAACGATTTATGTAAAACATTTCTGCTGGCTGATTAAATAATCTATTTTAATAATGATTTCAAATCCATCAGCTCTGACTGTAAATACATTCCTTCTGTTTAGAAGCTATTTGCAAGAAATATCAATTCAAGAACTTCAGTAGAATGTCAAAAATAATACAATGTTCTTAGGCACTAATTAATTATAGGCAAAAAAAAGATGAGTTGTCAGCACATTTTCTCCAGCAATTGTTTGCGTTTCTAAAAGATAGATCAGCAGTATCAAGTTTGCTGGTTTTATCAGTGGCCTGAGAAAATGGAGGTTTATTTGACACACTGTATGTGTTTCCTTCTCCTTGTCCTTCTCAATAACCTAAAAATCTGGCGGCCAAAGCTGTCACTGGGTAGCAATCTTAGTAGCATTAGTGCTTCTACATGGAAGGAAAAAACAATACTTGGATTATTTGTTCAGTCTCAGCTTTTGATGGGCTTTGAGGCATCACCATGAGCAGCTGTCACACCTGTACTACTGGACCAACACAGACCCCAAGGGGCTGATGTTCATCTAACCCAGCCAGACCCCTCCTGCAATGTTGGTGAAGAGGGCAAGGTGTTGACTCTGGTACAGCGACACCATGAATGGGCTCCTCAGAGCACAACAGCAGCCTACCCTCCACAGGCACCACTGACGAGATGTGCCTGCGTCCCTTCCGTGACATGGCGGTCACGGGACAGCCTCCATTTACATGATTCAGCTCCTTTATCCTTATAAAGGGTGTCCACAAGCAAACTACCCCAGGGGAATGATCCATATACCGCACTGACTCCTGAACAAGGTCCCGAGGTTGCCTGGGAGAGCCTTGGTTGGCCACAGTCAAAATGACACAAGGGAATCCCTCCAAGGACCATTGGGGTCAAGTGCTCAGAAACACGACCTATTTAACTTGCTGGTATAGACACAGCCAGAGAGAGTGCAAGGAGCAGGAGAGCTGCAAGTAAAGTTTGCACCTTATATTGTGCCCTCCTTCAAGAGCAAAGACTTCAGTGACAGGGAACAAGTCTTCAGAAAATCTGACTTCACCCTTTTTCTGATGTGGGACCATGTGATATGATTAACTTTGGATCCATTCTGTCCGTATCCCCTGCCCTGCTCAATTGCTATCATGTGCAGCAAAATCCAGTAAAAATAATAATCTGCTGAAGCGGGTAAAGAGGAGACGATTTAGCAAGAGGGCATCTTTTCAAGGACAAAAGCGGCAGCTGGGTGCTCAGCTCTCTCTCTGATGCTCAGCAAGAGCCAAGAACCCAAACCTCACTTGAGACCATGACCCAGCAATTAGCTACCAAGTCCCTGCAGCCTAACATGGACAGTAGCAAATTATTATATGGGGAGCATTTGCTGAAGAAAATAGGCAAACATAGCTAGCGCAATTGTTAGATGAAGAGTCAATGACAAACCACTGGTATTTTCTTGTGGCAAAGGGGTACAAGGCTGCCCTCTGAAGGGAGAGTAATAGAAACGAGACTGACATGCTAAGAGTGTTTGTGAAGAGCATTACTCTGGGGAGTACACAAGGGACTGGTCTTGTATTTCCAGTCATTACCATTATTTTTCTCCTAGCCTCATTATCACCATTATTTAGAACAGCATCTGCACATGATCACAAAAAGAGGCTCAAGCGCGCTGCAGCTTTTTCCCCATGTGTGCTGTTCACTTCAGTTTTTCAAACCAGAATTCTGTGTGCACACAGCTCCACCAGCAAAAAGAAATCTATTTTGGGACTGCGCTAATCACTGGGCACAAACAGGGAGGCAGTCAGCACCCTATGCACTTGCAGGCTGACAACATTTGCACGAAGTGTGAGCTAAGCGAGCATGGATACAGTCACAAAGATTTCTAACTCAAAAAGCACAGTCACGAAGATTTCTAACACACACGCACACACACAAAATACTCTTTTACCCTTCTTCCTCTGTGGGAGTTGTTCCAGTCAGAGAGAGATGTGAGGAAGAAGGTTAAGAGTGGTGTTAGCCAGGTGTTAAGTAATGTGATGTGTCTCCTTCTCTGGAGACATTCAAAACCCGCCTGGACACCTTCCTGTGCAATCTGCTCTGGTGAACCTGCTTTAGCAGGTGGGTTGGACTAGGTGATCTCCAGAGGTCCCTTCCAAACCCAAACATTCTGTGATTCTGCGAAAGCAGAAAGGGACATGTAAGCGAGATAAGCTATTTTTCTGAATCCTAAGTGACAAAGTATCCAGACAGAAGATTAAAATAAAGATGAATTGCTGGGTTTTTTCAGTGCTTTGGAGAGCCCAGCAAAACATGGACAGAAGCAGCCCAAGAGACAAAAGCTCTCCAGGAGCATATTTATCTTCTCAGCCACTCAGCAGAAGATGACATTTTAATCTGGAAGGACGCTCCTCTCTGCTATCCGGGAGATAGGCCAGCATGTTTTGAACAGACCAGGAAACACATTTTGTAGTAAGCCACAGCACCCCATAGGCTTTGGTGCACTTGCCCTCTTACACTAATGGGATATTAGTACAACTCTGTCTGCTTCAGTGCAAACACACCAATTTGCACCAGCATGGAGCTCTTCTCCTCAAACTGTTCACCTTTTCCTCCCACAACTGGCTGCCCAGCGCTCCTCTACAACTAGGACCAGAGCTGGGCTCTCGCTTGGTGACTTCTTTGCTTGAGCAATAGCAGGGTGGTTCAGGGACTGGACGCTGAAAGTCTGTTTCAGTTGGCTACAGCACAGACTCATGTCATTTATGCTGGCTTTTATTCTCGGTAGGGTGCCAACCAACCTTTCAAAAATCCAGTTAATACAATGCCGTGAGCAAGTCTATTTGAGCTATTTAAAGCCACTGAAACTAACTGTCTCCCATAACAGCAAAAAGTTGGAGGACAAGAAACCCGCTTCTCACCAGCTTAATAACAAGCACCACTAGTGGCAAGACACTGATCACCAGCATCTCCTTAATCCCTGTATTTCCCATTGAAATGCCTCATAAGAATGTAAAAAAATCCAGACTATCACAATCCAAGTTTCCTGATTTTACATCTGTCCCTGCCGGCTCCCCGCTGTGCCAGCAAATATCGATTTTGGATGCGATCTACAAAGCTTATGGAGAGGAGGGTGCTGGGGGCCAGAGGGAGGAAATCAACCCTTATTAGTAAATCAGTAACTGCACATTTAATGAATACATAAAGCAAGCTGCCAGACTGGCATAAATTGTACCTGCTACTGTCATGGAAGTTCTTGCAGGATAAGCTATTAATATTTACCCCTGGCATCAGAGGGACTCCAGGCCAAGGCATCCCATGACCAGAGGTCCTCAGGAGATGACACCTGCTCATGTCTTCACCTTTGTCATTATTGTTTGGATTTACAGTTCAGGGCCATTCTAGTCACTCACTTTTATTGTTGGTTAAGACAGACTACAGAAGAACATGTAATGTTTATTTTATTCTATGTATTCAAAACTGAAAAGTATTTAAATTAGTGTCAGTTGGCAAGTAAATGCTTCAGCTGTAGCTTCAGCTTATACAGATTGGGCTGAATACAGTTGTGCTGATCTAAACTTGTGATGCATCTGTCCTTTTATCTTAAGCAGATCACAATGCAACCAAGCTCACATTAGATCGCAGCAACACTCTTCTTGTTGGATAAGAGAAATCATCAGATAATGTATATTTGAATAGCAATGTATCACAAAAAAAATCCCAAATTACCTTCCCTGATTAGTACAGATAAACTTCTTTCAGGAAGGCCAATAAAAGAAAATAATTCTGTTCAAAGATTGTGCCTTATACTGGCATAAGATTTCCTCACTGAGCTGAACAGACAAAGGTTACTTTATAATTGGAAGTTTTCTGATTGACCCTTCCTGTTATCCTGGGTTTGCTGTCAGCTTAAGTACACAAAGACAAGCGATAATTTTAATACTGCTTTGATACAGCAGCTCGATATGGCTTTTAGTCAATTGTTTTTGTTGAATTGTTTTATATGAACTTCAAGACCATTAAAAAAAAAAAGTAGAATACAGTGGAGTCACGGATTTTGTTAATTATTTTAAATTAAGCAAACTTATGAGGAAAAACAAAAACATTTTATTGCCAGGGGAAAAATGTGAATGTCATGGTGCATTAGAAATTCAACATATAAGACTGGCCATCAACACGATCCCAACCCCCAGCTAATGGAGCCTCCAGCCACTTCTTCTCTATCTACCTCCTAGGAGAAACAAGAAACTTTGCCTGCCATAAACGACACAGCTGAACCTCAGAAGCTCTATACAGTCTTCTGATCAGGCAAGATCACCCACCCGTTAATGGCTTCCAAGGTATACGCAATAATTTCATGTTCCCCCCTCCTTGAGGGAAGCAGGAAAATAAATAATCAAGTTGCTTTTGAGTTGCAGCTCAGTAATGAATACAGTGTAATACTGCACTACTCTCTTCATCATTCATTCATTCGGCCACTGCAGGATTTCTCAGTGCTGTCAAGAAGCACAGAAGGTAACTGTCTTCCATTTAAAAATCAGAAATAACATCAGCATCCCAGATCATAAACTAGGATTCATATTCCCTCTGAAACTTAATTCACAACATGTAAGTTCTTCTAGTCATTTATTCTTTAAATGCTTTATTAACTTCTATGACAGGCTTTTTGGCTGAGGAAAGGAGTTGGTTGGGCTAGAGAACTCGCAAGGAAATCAGGTGTTTAAGATCAGGTGTTTAAATGTCACTGTTGTCACCCACCTTAAAAAAAAAGAGCTCTGTCAAGAACATCCAAAGCTAAAAATCTGCTCCTACAGAAGTTAGTGGAACAAGCTTAGCCCTTGATTTCAGTATGCCTAGAAATTCACCCAAAAAATCTCTGGATAGGTCTGGCACATTCAACATCAACTGACTTATTGCTGGGAAAAGGGTGTGAATTATTTGAGCACCACAGATGCACGCTCTGAGAAGCGTGACTTCTCAAAGGACTTTCCTTCCCCACATCAGGTCACATGGTGAGGGACATCTCCAAGTAAAGGTCAAGCAGATTTTTGTAGGAATAAACAAGAGATAGTCTAAAATAGTCCTTCAAGACAGTAGTTTGCTTGTAAGAACGGCACTTAACTAAAGTTTCGTTACAGTGAATTATAGTTTGCAGGCACCTTGTCATTTAGTAATGCAGATGAAACACTTTAGATGAAAATGCAATAGATTCTCCCACCAAATTTTTGTATGCAGGACATTGAACCTAGACATGCCGAACAGGTGGAGATGCTGAAGAAATGATTACTTGACATAACATTACTGGAGTGTGTCAATGAAGTGGAAAATAGAGAATGAGGAGGAGATGCATGGGAGGCACAATTACTATTTACAGTGTCTGACTTTTGTGCTACACTATAGTAACATGAATAAATCCACAGCTTAAGTGCCAAGACAGCTAGTCGAAAGAGGCTCTCCTGAAACCATTGTGCACACACCCAATACACATATGGCTTCAAGGACCTACCTACGCCTAAATGAATCCACTGATTACCAGATGATTGCAGCACCTCTTCTATGCTAACCCACACAGCTTAAAGATAATTAGACATTGGAACAATGTTCATCTACCTACAATATCATCATCTGCTCACTTCACTAAAACACGTGTATATTACACCCCAAAACAAACCTTTACCCAGCATAATCTACAAGTAAGTGAAATAAACTTCTAATGGAAACAACAGGTACACCAATTTCTAACTAATAAAGCTGACTTCCGATGTACATCTTTGTCTCTCACACAGCTGAGCATGCATTTAATTCTCACTCTCCATTTACAACCAGAAAATCATCTCTTCATATGTACCCAATAGTTGCTTTAGCATCTGCTGCTTCTATAATATGTGCTCAAATTTTAGTGAAGTACCCAACAAATGAGAATAACGCCTTCAGGTATTCAGAGAGACTAAAAATGACTTTTGCCTTGTCATTGCTCCAGTTTGTAAACTACACCATTCTTCACCTAGTGGAACAAAACATGTTGCCACAGGGTGTGTTTAGCCACTCAGAACCTGGATCTTCCTCCATCCCTGTAGCAATCATTTGACATCTCAAAACTGTTTGCCTATTTACTTAGGAAAGCTTTGGCCTGGAAGAATTGCAGTGGCATTGCACAAGCTCCCACCCTGGATGATCCGGAATGTGGGTCTTAGTGACTGTCAAAGCAAAACAACACTTCATTCTGGAAACCCATTTTAGAGAATGCAATGAAACAGCCTATTATTTCCTACCTTGAAACAGCCAATTGTTATAAAACATGCTATCAAATAAACATACACAATTTTCAGTTAAACAAAGCCTGCAACACAGGCAGCATCCACTGGAGAACAGAAGAAAAACAGTATCTACTAACTTTTTCCATCATTACACTCACTGAAGACCCAGTCTGAAGTGCAGAAGAAAAACACAGCTATGAGAAAACCTCTCATTTTTGTTCTCCATCTTCTGATTTGGAAGGTTCTGGGGTGGAGAAGCACCCTAAACAATCCAGCTGAGGGCTCTCTTTTAGTCACAGAGACACACATAGCTGTGTGGGTGCCAGACTGAAGAAAACATGGTACTTTAATCAAGCTCTGCATAGCAGCCTGAACTCCGACAGCCACACTTTCTTCTTTTTATTACTTTTAAAATAAAATGCCATAATTTGATTCAAAACAAACAGCTAATAATATCCAAGAGAAAATTCCTTGGAACTAGTTCGAACTTAAATCACGAGAAAGCCATTCACAAGAAAGTCTCCTATTCTAAATATTATTAAAAAAATACTTATGGTGTTGCTAATTTCAAAAAAGTAAATAAACATTGAAGATATTTCACATAAAACTAGTTCAGTTTAAGCATTTGCTGCAGTCAGGTTTTTGGAAGATTGTTATCACTGTTGTTAGACCACTGAATGAGCAGGGGGCTCAAGTCACAGGTTTGGACTGGGTTTTTGGTATGAGCAGTGAGGACAGAGCATTCTTAAACTACAAGTTTTATCAAGAACACCACATTATACTGTCACTCCACAGAATCACAGAATGTTGGGGATCGGAAGGGACCTTGAAAGATCATCCAGTCCAATCCGCCCACCGGAGCAGGAACACCCAGATGAGGTTACACAGGAAGGCGTCCAGGTGGGTTTTGAATGTCTCCAGAGAAGGAGACTCCACAACCTCCCTGGGCAGCCTGTTCCAGTGCTCTGGCACCCTCACTGAGAAGAAGTTTCTTCTCAAATTTAAGTGGAACCTCTTGTGTTCCA
>VWYH01007275.1:2661625-2740496 GCA_013399365.1 Pampusana beccarii
GTTATATTTCATTTAATTTTTCCCCGCCCAACTCTCCAGCCTGTCCAGGTCTCTCTGGATGGCAGCACAGCCTTCTGGTGTGCCAGCCACTCCTCCCAGTTTGGTGTCATCAGCAAACTTGCTGACAGTGCACTCTATTCCCTGCTGTTCAAGTCATTGATGAATATATTGAATAGTACCGGCCCCAGTACTGACCCTTGAGGCACTCCACTAGATACAGGCCTCCAACTGGACTCTGTGCCACTGACCACAACTCTCTGGCTTCTTTCCTTCAGCCAGTTCACAGTCCACCTCACTACTCGATCATCCAGTCCATACTTCCTCAGTTTAGCTGAGAGGATGCTGTGGGAGACTGTGTCAAATGCTTTACTGAAGTCAAGACAGACCACATCCACCGCTCTGCCATCATCCATCCACCTGGTTATGTCCTCATAAAAGGCTATCAGGTTCATTAAGCATGACTTCCCCTTGGTGAAGCCATGTTAACTGCCCCTAATGACCCTCTTATCCTTGATATGCCTTGAGATGGCACCTAGGATAAGTTGATAAGGTGAGGCTGACCAGTCTATAGTTACCTGGGTCCTCCTTCTTGCCCTTTTTGAAGAACGGAGTGACATTTGCTTTCCCCCAGTCGTCATGCACCTCTCCCATTTCCCATGACTTAGCAAAGATGATGGAGAGTGGCCTAGCAATGACTTCAGCCAGCTCCCTCAGCAACTGCAGGTGCATCCCATCTGGACCCATGGATTTATGGGTGTCCAGATTGCTTAACTGGTCCCTAACCCAGTCCTCATCAACCAAGGCAAACTCCTCCATTGTCCTGACTTCCTCTGGGGCCTCAGGGGTACGGGGTTCCTCAGGACAGCCTCCGGCAGTATAGAAAGAAACAAAGAAGGCATTCAGTAACTCTGCCTTCTCTGTATCTTCTGTCATCAGGGCACTCACCTCCTTCATCCGTGGGCCTACATTGCCTCTAGTGTTAGTTTTATCTGCCATGTATCTGAAAAACCTCTTTCTGTTGTCCTTGACCCGTCTTCCAGTGTTTAATTCCAAGGAAGCCTTAGCTTTTCTAGTTGCTTCCCTACACCCTCTGACAACAGCTTTATATTCTTCCTAAGTGGCCTGCCCCTCCTTCCATAATCTGTAAACTCTCCTCTTCCACTTGAGTTTGCCCAGCAGTTCCCTGTTCAACCAAGCAGGTCTCCTGGCTCCCTTCTTTGACTTCCTATGTGTCGGGATGCTCTGATCTTGAGCTTGGAAGAAGCAGTCTCTGAATGCTAATTAACTGTCTTGGACCCCTTTNCTTGGTTTTCTGTTGCTTCCACACGAGATCCTGAACTTCATCATCTCATGGTCACTGCAGCCAAGGCAGTCCTCAACCTTTACCACTTCCACCAGACTCTCCTTGTTAGTGAGGACGAGATCCAGCAGTGCACCTCTCCTAGTTGGTTCATCCACCATCTGCCTCAGGAAGTTATCATCAACGCACTGGAGGAACCCCTGGACTGTGGCTGGCTGGATGAGTAGCCCTTCCAGCAAATATCAGTGTAGTTAAAATCCCCCATGACAACCAGGGCCTGTAATTGCAAGGCCGTTCTCAGCTACCTGCAGAAGGCCTCATCAACTTCCTCACCCTGATCTCCTGGCCTGTAACACACAGTTACAGTATCACCCCTGCCAGCCTGCCCCTTAATTCTCACCCATAGACTCTTAACTCACTCCTCATCTGCTCCTGGACAGTACTCAACAAATTGTAGTTGCTCTCTCACGTAAAGAGCAACTCCGCCACCTTGTCTTGCTGGCCTGTCTTTCCTGAGAACGACATAGCCATGCATGACCACGTTCCAGTCATGTCACTTAAAGCACTACAAATCCCAAACACCACAGTAGCAGTTGTAGAGTTACCAAGACTAAAAAAACCCCATATCTCGCATGTATTTGTATTGCAACATGAACATACTGTAGTATAAACATTTATATCTGAGGTAGTTGCTCTAAGTTCTCCTTAAAGTCAGTGGGGAAAAAGATGACAGCAGCTCATCTCGCCCTAAAGTATCCATCACAAAATGGAAAATGAATTGTTCCTTTAAAGCCTTGAAGTGCCTCTTAAATTCTTTTGTCTGTAAATGGGGCCTAGGAGGATTAGCTCAGATTTAGATACCTCCCTTGAACATACCCCTTGTTAGGGGACCGAATATTAGCCAAACTGTCCTTTCATTATGCATCCAGCTCTGCTGGGCCTTCCCACATTATCCCAGGAGCTGCTGCAGAACAAATGCAAATCCTAACAAACAGAAGCAGCAGCTCTGCATCTCTGCCAGGCTATTTAATGGAGATACTTGATCCAGAGGATTTTGTTCTATCCCTTGTTACAGAAATATTAATCAGGAGTAACTCCTGGGTTTGCAAACACAGTGTGTCAGAGAAAGAAAGTGAGGGAAAATATTCAAGTTACAAAGGAAAAAGAACTTGAGCTAAACCAATGCTGGTTTACATCACCTGGAAATGATGTGGGGAAGGAGGAGCATTTTCAAGCTGTTCTCAGCAATGAGGAAGCAACTCTACATTTTCTCAGGTACTCTGGGATGCATGAACGTTTGGCCTTCATGATGGTCCCCCCCACAAGCTTGTTCTACCTCAGTCATTGCAACACAGGTTCTCTGCCCGCAGTATGCAGTGTCCCGAAAGGGATAACCAGCTCGTTCCTTCCCAGCACACAGAAGGCCCTTTATGCGTCACCAGTGAGCTGGTAAGCTATATAACTTGTGGATTTCTGATTTGGGGACAAGTTATACAAAGATACAATAATGTAGAGGAACAGGAGTTGGAAAAAGGTTCTCATCACTAAAAAGAGAAATATATTTTAAGAGCTGTAAGAGACTGTAGTAACTGCCAAATATTTTCAGAGCAGGATACAAACATTTCCCACTACACTTCTTTGCCTAATACCTGCAGCGGAAAGACAACCAGGTATCCTGAGTGCTGATGGAGCTCTCTCAAAAATACCCTACCTCCTTCGTAATAGAAGCAGAAGTGAAAAAGCTATTGAACCTCCCCTGATCTCTGCCTCCCTATTGCTGCAACTCTCTTCTCTCCCTCCCCAGTTTATACGGTCAAAAATTCCACACAGAGAAAAACACACAAAACCCCCCACCCAAAGATGGCAGCCAAGTGCAATGTGAAAGACAGCATAAATGTGTGCTTTTCAGGTGAAAAAGAAGGATGGGACTGGTTTCTTTTGTTGTTTGGGGTTAGTGTGATGGTGTGGGTTTTTTTGGTTGGTTAGTTTGGTTGTTTGTTTGATTTTTTGGTTTGTTTTTAACTGTGTTGAGCCTTTAGGATTAGCACCATCATGCAAGCAGTGGCTTAGACTATGATGCTTCCTCTGCAATCTTCTCAATAGACATGAACCTGGAGGATTCATTACCTGGGCTATTTTTCAATGCAACACATGGTATGTGAGCACAAGTCACTGAAGGCAAACAGCCACTCTGCAAAGACTGAAGCTGAGGGATGTAACCTCTGCTGAGTGAGGATGCTCCAGCAGCAACCAGCTAGGAAAGTGAAGTCCACCCATCTCAGGTAAAGACATAATCCCAATATTTATTTTAAAAATTCATTTTATAAGGAACTCCCAAGAGCCCTCAAGAGTTCATTCCAAAGCATCATGGCCCTGGTGAGAATTTGTAAAACCTGGCTCACTGAAGCATTCACCCAATACCATTTTCCCACAGGGACAAATCTTTACGACTTACTATTTTTTTTTCCTAAGCTCAATATTACAGCAGCATTTTTCATGTTTCAAAAAGAAACTACTAGTGACTTTGATTCATAACACATTTAATGTGTATGGCACTAGAGAGGCCAATTTCCTGTGATTGGTTTTTGCTATAAATTTAAGAGGCCAATTTCTCCAAAGTGTTTTGGGTTTTCTTTGGCAGGATTTGACGAACATGAGGGTTTAATAGATTTTGCTGTTCCACCGGTGCACCACTGAAAAATTAAGATCTGTTCCTTGTGAGAACAACTGAAATATTAATAACAGTATGGGATTGATATTTCAGCAATTTTGAAGCTCTGCGATAACTACCACAGGAGTTTCTCAATGGTCTGACTGATATGTCTCCACTTTTTTATTGCCTTTTTTTTTTTTACCATTTAAGATGAGTTTCTGCAGAACCAATGAAAAGCAGATAGCATGCTTACTACACTTGGTTAGAAAATTTAAGTGCTTTCTGCCCATCCCATTCCCCTCTTCAAAACCTATGTAGCCAGTCAGCATGGGCAGTGCTATACCAGGCCTCACCTGCCAACCTTATTTCTGCATTAAAGAGGATGTTTTTTTCCTCCACAATTGCTATTCCCTGTTAGTTTTCCCCAACCCTCAAGTAATTTCTAATAACATACTAATAAACTAATAAGCTTATTTTTCTTTTTTTTTTCTTTTCTTTTTTTTTCTTTTTTAAATTAAACTGAAGACACGTAAAACATCCTCACCTACTATTCCTTGTGACAGCCATTACATTCTTTTACAAAGACAGACAGGTACTAGCCAGCACACTGCCCCTCTGCATAGTTCACGGAAGTGAAGAGTAAGCTCCCATTTTCCTTCGCCTCATACAGTGAATTCACATGACAGAGTACTGAGAAAAAACAGTAATCTGCTCACCTGAGACCTTATGGGTCTGCTGATAGGAAGAAGGTTTTTAAAGTTAATATCCTTTGCGTGTTTGGGCTCTATTTTGAGCAGCCAGATTGGGCTGAAATAGCTGTCAGCAAATGCAATGGTATAGATTGGGGGAAAATAAAAGACTAAAGAGTTAGCAGAACTGTGAATCAGCAGAAGCCCTGCTAGGGACTTGGGTTATTTACAAAGAGGAGCAGGATGGCGGGATGGCTGGTGGAACAATTTCTTTCCATCCCTTGCCTTCAAAATTTGACTTCACACATTTAAGAAGTGACACCCCACTCAGGACCTGGCTACTATTTACCTCTCCAGGGGGTAGGAAGGAGTACCAGGAGTCTGGGTCAGCATTCCCAGGCAGCAGAGCCCAAGGTCTAAAACTATACCCGTGAGCAAGCTAGGGGCTTACATGCTGACACAAAGGATAAAATGCAGTAAAGAAAAGCAACATGCATGGTTTAAGCCATTCATCCAGGTGTGACTGGGCCATTACTTTTTTTTAATATGTTCTAATCTGAGCTGCAATTTATAGCAGCACTAAATGTTATGATCAGGAAACACAGTCCCACCTCCTTTATTTCCCTCCCCCCAGGCAAATACTTTTTCCTCCCCATCTTCAAAAGGTAAATTATCAATCACCTTCCCAGACTTTCAGAGACAACCCATAACTGGGGAAGAATGCACGAAAGGCCTTATATCCTCACCTGAGGATTCCTCTATGAACCAAGAGAAATCTCTTGTGTTAATAAAGGCCACCTTTCAAGGCTTTGGCAGCTCTGGAATCAATATGGCTTGATCAAGTAGAATTAATTTGTATTAGTTTTACTGCAGAACCAGTTCCCTCATACTCAGACAACCTAAGCATACATACATCTGGCAAGGCTGAGTAGAAAGCCTGTCTCCATGGGTGTATGTTTAAATTAGGTCCTACCTACTGAAGAATTTGTATTGCTTTTTTGCATAGTTGTTATTTAAGGTTCTGCTAAGGAACTGCAGTTTTCCCTGAAAGCAGGAAGGGCTAGAATTTAGCCTTGTACTTGCCTTAGTATAGGGCAAGAAAATCCCTGCTTTGGAGTCTAAGATGCTAAAACTATTTTGCACCCAACTGGCACAGCACGCTGCTTCTTCACATCATACCTACAGATAAGAACCAACAATGTTAATTTCTTGAAAAAAGGATTTCTTGCCATTACATAAAAAGAATAATGTCCACTTTGCCAAACAAAACTATGAATGAGTAAATATAAAGAAGTCTATACAAAAACTAAAAAACAAATTTAATATCCTTCTTATAAACAGGAATATTACAAGATTATTTCATGTTGAGACTCAGAAATGAGTAATGAACCCAGCAGAGCAGGCTCATATTAAAATACAGACTTGGGAAATTCTTTAATACATATGATTAACTTGTAATTGGTTTAGAGGAAAGTCAGTGAACATGACCTAAACTATGACACAACTTAAAAAAAAGAAACCGAACACTAGTATCCAAGTCTTGTCTCATTGCAATAATGCAGGAAATGAACTCTGTCCAGTACACTTGATTAATATTAAGAGGCAGTCCCTTAACTAAATGTCACACTGAGACCAATACTTCTAGTGAGATTATGCTATTTCCTTCAGTCTGAAAAACAAACACATTTTCTCAGTGAAAAGTCCAGTTTGAGATAACAGATATATGCTTACCCCTCTTCAGAGATTTGTCCCTCATCAGGATATGATTTAGCTAGATGCTAGGGAAGGATAACTCTAGAAAAACTTCATGAAGCATTTGATACAGCCATTGCCAGGCAGGATGCTGGACAAGGTTGACCTCTGGTCTGAAGCAAGTCCAACAGTTACCCCATTTTAAATATGAAGGATTTCTAAAGTAGTAAAAGGAATAATCTAGACCAAATGCTTCAGGAGCGGTTTAAGTTACAATCTCTTTTCAGAGGGCGAGACTTCAAGTGCATAGAGACCATTTGAGCAAAATGGTATTAACTTACACAAAAGCGAGTTAGTTTAATCACTGCATCTCCTCTATTTAAACAGCTTTCTTGTACTTTTGGAGTGCTTCCCATCTGCTGGGCTTAAGTGGAGCTTGAAGCTAAATTCAGCAGAAGGGTTGTTCAAATGGAAACAGAGCTTTTGCAGAAGACAGCTACATTCATTAAATAGCTCTGTACCTACATGGTAGCAAGCACAAACAAGCCCTGGTGTGAGACAATAGAGCTCAGCAACACATAACTAGTAATAAAAGAGCAGATATTGCCTATCTTGAAACAGAAAGCAGAAGCCTTTTCTCTAATCTCATGTTTTTGTGGGCCAGGTTCTAGAAGGACCACACAAACAAATCCAACACCCCAGTCCACGACCACAAGGACATGTACAGAAGACGTGATCACTACAGGAGGCAGGACCAGAGTTTGGAAGACCGCACATCACACTCATGAGATTAGGCATGTATGGTTGTAAAATTAGTTCTAATTAGGCAGACAAGTGCAGAATCTGAATTCCTTTCAGTTTTTAGGCTTTGTCTCTGTATCCACTTGAAGTGGGAGCGTTACAAACTGACGCAAGCCGTTTGGGCTCTGCACTGCACTGCAGACTTGGAGTAAACCCTTTCCTTGAGGAACTGAAAGTTGATGGGAACAGATAGTGAATGCGGCATTATCCAGAACTAATTTAAAACACAGCCCTCACTGCTCCAATGTTAAATTATTCTCAAATACTTTGCATCTCTAAGGTTTACCCGAGGTTAGAATTGTTCAACTGAAAACAACATAACTCACTGAAGAAATGAACCATATCTTTTGATGAAGTATTTTATTTTATTGAGCTTTGAATAACACAGGAAATTTTCCATAAAGCCATGCAATGGAATGGAAAGTAGAAATGAAGAAATTTGGTATCTTCTTCAGTAAATCTATGACTAAGCAAAGTCTAGACAGTATTTGGCATCTCATTTTTTGTTTAATCATAGGTCTATTTGGAAATATATTTAAATATTATTAAGTTTCAGGGGGAACATACATGCAACCATTGTTTCAAGAGGTCTTCTCATAATAATTAAAACAGATGTATGAAAAACAGAGCCAGTAATTTCTAAATGCTATTAGATTCTTTCCTATTCAGTAACTGGCATCTGCAAGCTATATTCTGCTGTTTCTTCAAATCAAGTTCCGAGTAAATTAAATTTTGGATGGCACCGAATCCTGAAATTGCACATTTAATCAATCTGATGAGATCTATACAGCACAAAACTTCCAGAAAGCAGCACTAGATATAGGTCTTAAATACCTAACTTCAGGCAATTTAAATTGAAAATTCTGGCAGCATTCCCTCACATCCTGTGTTTTAAAATTTAGGTTTAAGAAAAATACCACTGATTTATTTATAAAGACAGAGTTTCTGCTTGGGGCTATTTCTAAGGTATATAAATGCCTTGTTCTTCTTGAGTTACTTTGTAATTAATATTTTACGATATTTTTCTGTCACTTGGTATTTTATATTTCACAGATAAAAAGTTAAAGTAGGCAGAGATGGAAGCCATTGGTTTTTTTTATTTGGGTGGTGGTGTGGGGTATTTTTGTTGGTTTGGGTTTTTTTCCCTCATCTTTCTCTCTGTAGTTATAAGAAATGCTGCACAGAACTTTGCTCATTTAGTCTCCTCAGTCATAGGTCTTAGATTTTTTCCTCCCTCTTGTCAAACAAGAGACTAAGAATACCTGCTCTGACACAGCTCTCAGCCAGGGCAGGAGCAACCCATGGAGAGGCTCCATGCAGAAATCTCAGCACTGGAAACGCACTTACACTGCATTACTTGACGGCTTCCTTCCAGCCTGTCGAGGAGGATGTCTTTTTCCCAGCTGCCACGGACTTCAACTCCCAGGGACATGCAACGCTATTTTTAAACACTGGGGTATGTGGGAAATTGTAGCATTTCTAAGTTTTCAAAATTAGAGAAATTTAAAATGCTACTATTCATTGTAATAGTTATGTTTTAGTATACACAAAGTCCAGATGTGAGCATGGATTTATTAGTCTGTTCACACTTGAAAATGAAACTTAAGATCTCCCAGTACCTTTCTCCATGAGCAGCATACAAAAAATTTGTGGGTGAAGAAAACTTCATAGAAATCTATAAAGAATGGAGAGAATATGCTCTGGCACATTGGACAGACAAACAGCAGCAATATATTCTGTTAGAGACAGTAATATTTCAAGACTGGTATGATTTAAAACAAAAAGCATCTTAAAACTAGAATGGTATTATCTTCTAATGCTGTTATTATGAAAACCTATGTGCAAAAGAACCATTGTTTCTCTTTTCAATATATTAAAAAAAAAAAAAAAAAGTACCTGCCTTCACTGTAAACAATTCAAGAGGCCACGACATCCTGGCTGCGATATTTCTTCACAGTGGCAGCCAACAAACAAGAGAACTAAGCCTGTATGTTGTCTGTCTTACTTGTAACCCATCTGTCTCATTGCTCAATGGGCACCTCAAACCAGGAGAAAGCGTAATACTTGCTCCTGCTCATGGCAAGTAATGGCTAAAAAAAGAAATCTGTCCTGGTTTGAAGCTCAGAAAATACTGCAAATATTGCAATTTCTCTGTTGTTTCAGACAAAGCGTCTGCAGTGGTGGTAAGGCAACCATTAGCCTTATGTGATATTCTTGGGAGAAGACTACTTTCACCAGTATTTAGCTGAAACCTCATTAATCTTCAGCTCTACGCAGAACATGCAACTTCTCTCCTTCCTATGTCACAATTTAACTCTGAACAGAGTTTTGATCTGTAAGAGCAACAACAATAACGCAACACACAAAACATCTTGTTTAATCCTTTGACTTTTCATGGGTTATCCACTAAATTGGTAAATTATTGTTTTCATTGCACTGATGTGATGAAATTGCACAATGACTATGAATGACATTCACCTTAACTCTGTTCTACTGTATGAGTACGTAACTATTTCCTCCAGTGAAACCTCAACTCCTCTTACGTTCTGGCTGTTATCATCAATATGGTATAGCGATGTAGAATAAATACGAAACAGTCAGCATAAATTTTGAACTGTATGTCTCACAAATAATCTACACATGTTGAATGGCTATCTGCATTAATACTCTTGGAAAAAAATTCAAACAGAATGATCAATCAAGCGCCGGTTAGCTGAGTAGGTACGGTGTATATTTGCTACTCTTACCAACACGTTAGCTCATTTCTTCTGTCACATCTTGGTTTGGTTTTGAACTTGAACTCAGAAAATAAGTTACAGGCATTTTGCAAATGTACTATTTCAAATTAGTTCAACTATAAGGAGACAATGCATAGATTTCTAGATCTTCCAACTAAAACTATTTGGCTTTGGACATAGAAACCTTTTACTGAGCACCACATATGCATATATTAATTTTTATCTTCTGCTTCTAACTTTTAACAACACAAGGCAGAAAGAAAGGAAGATATCAGCAAATTTTGGTTTAAGAGAGCAGTAGAAAAGAGGTCAATTATTTTCGGAATGATATCTGCAACTAGTGTTTCACAATACCTAAATTACAATTTGTAGTGACGTTCTTAGGCTAGATTCCAGCAATTAAAGATACATCTATTTTAGTTAGTACTGCAGAAATAAAGGAATTCAAGATTCAACATCATAGTAGTTCTACTCCACAAAAATCCATTGAGTAAAAAGGATAAAAATCCCCTCCTTGTATGACAAACATTTGTGGTCTCAGCTTTAGCATGACTGGAACAGATTTATTGATAGCAATCTTAAGAGATCATCCGAATGACTAGAATTCTCTGCAATAGATTCTGAAGTGTTTTTTGTCTTAGTGCAATTCCACACCTACAAGATTTAATATGGAGCTACAGCTGTGTCATTGCATCTTTTCTATAGATACATATCTTTATTTTCCAGAACAACTATGCACTCATCTTAAGAATGCTTAAAAAAAAAAAAAAAACACCAAACCACCAAACCTCTACATTCAGGCTTCCCAGTGCCATCAGCAATAGGTTACAGTGACTGAAATCAATGACTAATTTAATAACATACACATTAAAAGAAGGAAAACGTGCCCACCTTAGCAGTGTCACACTAAAATCAGGTAGCAAAACTGCAACTTCTTCCATTGCCTTTGAAGTGCAATTATTTGATTTTCTTCATATGCAAGTATTTTAGAATTATAGACTAGAAACCATCAGAAACTTTAAGTGATTCTGCCATTGGGTTAATAGCTAATATAGAGCAGTTAATATAGAGCAGAATTCAAATTGGATAGTTCAAGTTGTTCTGCTATATTTTCTGGAAGAAGGGAAAGTGACTGACAGTTTCAAAACAGGCAGGAATGCTTCAAATGGACTTCTCATGGCAGGAAAAAGTAAAATTCTTAAGTCTTATAATGGCCATTGAACAGAATTGCTGCCTCCTAAGCAGATGCACTTAAAAGAAACTCCACAAAACCCCAAACACCACCAACCCCCCCCACCATAACACCCACAAACCATCTCTGGTGAAGGCTCTACTTAGATCACTGTAAACTTGGCCATTAGCATCAAAAGAAGCAATTTTCTCCCTTCCCATTGATAAATTCAGACTATGTTTTAAGTCAACAAGTTTACCATCTTAATATACTGATTGCTGTTGGAAAGTAGTTCACTCCAGAAACTGCAGACTAGTCTATAATCCCATTTAGCGGAAGAAGGGCATCGGTGTAGCACAGAGATTCTGCAAAACCAGGCAGCTTTACAGACCACAGAGAGGAAAGAAGGGAGGGAAAAAAGTGATTCATGAAGTCTTGGTTTTAATCCTGATACAGCCACAAGCTTCTTACATCATTTAGATTATAAAAGTTAGGAGATTTTTGTTTGTTTGTTTTTTAAGCCAAGGGCTCATTTCCTATTATCTAGGCTTAACTGGAAGCAAACAATCATGCTGCAATTCAGTTTAGCACCTACGACACATGGCAGGCAAATGACTCCTTATAACTGTGCCAGCTGAAATTGTGGAGGCAGGATTCCAGACTGACACCATGTTCCAAGGTATATTATGACAAGATTATACATAAATGACCTTTGCAATCCTATTCCGTGCCTGCAGGTTTTAAATGCTAAGGCACAGAAGAGCATATTCATATAAAGTGCATAAATGCATATGCTATTTAAAACCTCAGCTAGATCATGGAACAAGTTATCATTTTTAAAGAGTGCTCAGAATTTGACTGAAGAAATTAAATGCCCTAAATGAGAATAATCTCCAGAGATACTCATGAATGGTTTTAACTTCTATGTATTAAAAAAATTATCCCACAGTATCATTTGTCAACTGCCATGTAGAAAGCCGACTCCTGTAAAATAATTGCTTCAAATTTTCCTCCTTTGACATTTTCTAAAATTAAAGTATTTCTTCATGGCAGGAAGTTCCAGATTATTAATGAACAGTAGAATAACTAGCAATAAAATAATAATTTGAAACAACTGTAATGGTCTCTCTGACTTGTCATAAGGAACACTGTAAAATGAGAAGTAGTATGTTAACATTATTTCCATCACCAGAAATTGATTTTAAGTGGATTCCATCTACACCAAAGTATTTTTAATACTCAATGGTTCAGATTTATCTTGTGTGGCAACTACTTATTGCTTTTTTTCCTCCATATTTAACTCTTTATTGACTGCTTAGGCTTGCAGGACAGTGGTTGATGTTCAAAAATAATATCACACCATATAAAACCAGAAAGTTGTGGTCTGAACATAAGCAGAACATTTTTAGCATTCCATCAGATTTCAAAGCAGTTTCACAAACATTGAAAAACTGCTATTATGCTAAAAGGATTGTATGATATGTATAAGAGTACAAGTAAAATGGGGTTAGGAGAAATCAACAGCTAGATAAAATAAAACTAAATACCGAAACTTTACTGCCTGTGCATTTGCCATGATCCTATAGAAAGATGCCACACTTATTTTCTCCATTTTATATTCCTGAAGGTCATCGCTGAGATGCTTAAGAACTTAAAAACAACGAGACCAGGTCAGAACAAAGAGCAACCTTGCCCAGTATCCTGGCTTTGACAGTAGTCAAAACCAGAGGTCCACAGCACAGAGCAAGAATAGAGGAAATAAGAAACGCTCCTTTCCCAAACTGTTCTTCCAGACTCAAATACATGGAGGCTCAGGAACTACCTGACCCAAAGGGAAATGTTTTAGTGGTTATAACCTTTTATAGAGTTCTTTTCCATGAACATCTCCAATCTCCCCTTAAAAAGGCATAAATTTTTTGAATCAACATCCTGTGTTGAGGAATTTCACAGGTTAACAGCACAATGTGTGAAGGACCGCCTCCCTTTGTTCATTGTAAACCTCCACCACCTGAACATCACTTGACTCCCCTTAGCCCTGGTATTGGAAGGGGTGCTGGACAGCTGATCTCTGCTTCCCCTTTCCACCCAGCTTCTTTTACATGCCTGTATCACACATCCTCTCAGCTGTATCTTTCACAGGCTGAAGACTCCTAGCCTGAGTAGTTCTTTCTACAAAATTACTTCCCTACCTCTGATCATCCTCACCACCTCTGTGCCATTTCCATTCTAGTATATTTCTTCTGATCCAGGCCAACTAGAACCACAAAGAGCATTCATAAGGCAGACACAACGTGCATCAATGGCACACGGATGTTCTCGGCATCTACAAAATGATGGGAGGTCTTGGCTGCAGAAAGTCTCCAGGACAAGACCCAGGGAGGAGGAGAGAAACAGTACAGTGCCAGAACCTGGCTTTGGAAAACAGCTGTGCTAAACCAAAGTCAATCTTCCGTTCTGCAAGCAGGCAATGTAAAGAAGGCATAAAGTTCCAGCCAGCAAGCAACTATGTCACTGTGTTATGAACAACCTCCAAATGATGAAGAGTCAAGAAAACATGAGTAAAACAGAAAGACAAGTGTAAAGCATTGTGAGAGGAAGCCATGTGTCAAATAAGGTCAAAATCAGTTAAGCAAAGAGTTCAGAGGAGTAATGAAAAGAAACATAAGAGGCCTCCCTGCTAGGCTTTTTCTATCTAACCTAAACCTAGACCGACCACAGGGTTACTTTTTTGGCAAAGCCAGACTGCTGTCTTAAAAAGTATTAACTGATTCGTGCCACTTCTGGTTCATGGTTGTAAGCTAAGATTCCCATTTAGTTCACTGAGGAATCACAGCCAGATACAGCAATAAAGAATAACTGCTGAAACCAAGGGCACGCTTCCCAGAGTGACAAAAATCACTCCTGCCCACAGGTACAGTTACTACACAGCAGGGTGAATTTTACTGAACAGCATTACGACCTGTAAAGCAAATATTCCCTTCCTTAAGAGAACGGGACTGTACAATTGCAAGGCTACAATGCCTTTAAACTCAGTAAGGACTGTTTATTGACAAAAGGCAGACAGTGATAAGATAATCATTAAAAATAATATATATTAAAAATATATTAAAATATATAAAAGATAATAATTTAAAATTTTATATATATAAAAAAAGTGTTTATATATATAGTGTGTGTATACATATATATACACACACACATATATAGATATAGATAGATATATATATGTCATATTTNTATAAAAGATAATAATTTAAAATTTTATATATATAAAAAAGTGTGTATATATATAGTGTGTGTATACATATATATACACACACACATATATAGATATAGATACATATATATATATGTCATATTTTGCCTTGCCACTCCAGAAATGAAAAGGAGACAGATGCCAGGTGCAGAGTACCAGTTCCCAGGAGAAAGTGGGATGCTGAAGGAGACTGGAAACAGGCCAGAGCAAATGACACTAGAGTCAGCAGATGTTCTGACGGAGTGGGGGACAGGGAACATTAGCCTGAGTTAGGCTGGACTTGCCTCAGACTTCAGAGGTCACAGGGAGGAGAAACCTCTGCAAGGCACAGTTAAATCTTCTTGGAAAATAAGACATCAAGCAGAAAGGAGAATGTCCCTCCCTCCCTGAACTTCAAGGGACTCCTGCCAATAAAACGTTTGAAACTAATGGGCATCATGGCTAATTTATTGGTACACTATTTACCAGCTTAATTCTGAGATGCACTATGCTGAAACACAAAGATAAACTGAATTAAGTGTACTGTTATTAACAGAGGAAAGCAACACACTATTTTATAAACTAGTATCAAAACAGAAAGAGATCAAAGTTGTGGAATGCTGGACACTTTGTTCTTTGATAAAAAGCCTTCAGTAGGTTTAAATGCAAAATTTTAAACAATTTTTAAAAAGCAAATAAACTCACAGGTTCAGCACACTCTTGAAAGACTGAACTCCACTCACAGCTGCTTGCTTTTCAGGACACTACTGAGCAGGTCCAAGGAGGCTGAGAAAGAAGCGAACCGGGTAAACACAGTATTGCCTTTTGGGTGACCAGAGTTGTTACTGTTGTTAGCTATTGACTATTCATGAGAATCTCAATTTTCTCACTGCAAAGTGAGGTTAGTAATCCCACTGGGTGAGTTGCATGGTTCAGACAGATATCTAGTCTTTTTAATGAATGGAACTAAGTGATACATTTAAGTGAAAGGAAAAGAAGTGTGAAATATTAATTATCACTATATTGAGAAGCATGTTCCATCTGGCTCAGCAGCATGCCTTGATTTTCTTATTGGAATAAACTGATTAGTCTTCATTGTTAGAGTTTACCCACTTGGGAATCACAGCCTCTGAGGCAGGCTTCTTTCCAATTATGTATTAAATATTGACAGCAAAATCGATTTTGCATGGTTACATAGCTGCTACACTTACTTCCTCACACTGAAAGAACTTCCTTTTCCCTTCTCTGGCCCCATAAAAGTCAAGAGTCAAGCCCCATCTTTCTGCCAAGCCAAACCTTCAGGCAGGAAAACTTTCACTAGAGCAAAGAATTGTGTCAAACCAAATTAACTTCTATTTTTCTTAGAAGTTTTGAACGTGAACAAGTAAATACTCTGCCTTACCATCTTCTCCTCCTCATGCTGATAAGGCAGATTTCAAGTTTAAGAGATATAATCAATCAAGTGACCTGAATTTTCATGACATGGTAGAAAAATACTGCCTCTTGCAAAACTGGGGGGTAAGAATGCTGCCAAGAAACATTTCAGCCACACTGTTGATCATTTTTCCTGCAGATACCTTTATGGATAAGATCCACAGGGGAAAAATGAAAGAAAGGGATAGACGAAAATTACTGTAGGGGAACTGACAGAAATTACTCTAAACATTCACTGATTTGAATGGTACGACATGGTCCAATAGTACAGCCGAATGTAAATTCAGCTTACACTTAAAACAAACAAAAACAACATGCCAGACAAAAAACCCAAACTCAGCAAAACAACCAGATGTCTACTCATACAATTTCACACAAAAGACTCATTCAATTCTGAACTCGCCACATTTCTTAACAGGACTACTATTCCACACTTGGCTGTATAGCGTGGTTTAAACACCAAAACCAGAATAGTACTAGCCTATAGAAATGTTCCCATTCTCCCCAATTTTCCAAAACTTTACTGCTCATACAGATTGGTGTACGCACACTTGGCCTCCAGACAGCAGTCAAATCTCATTAAAACTCACAACTATGCATCCAGCTCTGGAACCCTCAGTAAAAACGTGGATGTGTTGGAGAGGGTCCAGAGGGGGCCACCAAGATGATCAGATTGCTGGAACACCTCTCTTGTGAGGACAGGCTGAGAGAGGTGGGGTTGTTCAGCCTGGAGAAGAGAAGGCTCCAGGGAGGCCTAACTGTGGCCTTTCAGTACTGAAAAGGGGCCTATAAGAAAGATGGGGACAGACTTTTCAGCAAGGCCTGTTACGACAGGACAAGGGGTAATGGTTTTAAACTGAAAGAAGGGAGATTCAGGCCAGACACAAGGAAGACATTTTTTACAATGAGGGTGGTGAAACACTGGCCCAGGTTTCCCAGAGAGGTGGTAGATGCCCCATCCCTGGAGACATTCCAGGCCAGGCTGGACAGGGCTCTGAGCAACCTGATCTAGTTGGAGATGTCCCTTTGAAGGTCCCTTCCAACTCGAACTATACTATGATTTTATTATTATCTTCAGGAGTGCCACATCAAAAATAAGTTCATACCCAGAGCTGAACTCAGTACGTAAAGACACGCCGCCAGCCTGTATCACCTACATGAAATAAAATTGCATTGGCTAATCATGAAAAAAAAAATCGTGACAATTTCCATTTGAACTTTTCATGTCAGGCAAAGTGCTGAAATCTCTCTCCAGCAACCACTGCCAAATAAACTTCTGTCTCTGCCTTCACTGCAGCACCATCACATCGAGCTGCAGCTGCCAGAGAGCGGCCCTGGCACTGCCAGCCCACGCAGCCCACCACCTTGGAGAGATTTAGTTAAGTAACCCCAACCCACAGCTCCCTCTTGGTACAGATAATTCTAGCTCTGAGTAAACTGTCAATCACAGCAGGCAATTGTTCCCCTTTCTTAAGGAGAGGAAAATTAATGGCTGCTGAATCAAGAGAAGGTGAATAACATTAACTGATGTGTGTAAAGCACTTGAATGCTGAAAAGCCTTGCAAAGGTGCCAACTATTGTTCCCGCTGCTGGTGGCTTGTCAATGCCCTGATGCCATCAAGAAGCAGCCCTTCTTCCCTTCCCAGTCCTGAAGCATTAAAAAAAAAAAAAAATCCCCAACCCCCACACCACCACACACAGAGTTTAGGCTAAAATTATTTTCACCTGTAAGCTGACAGCTTTACAGAGCTCAGATAGGCTGCGGTGGGGCATGATTCTTGATGATGCTCACACTCAGACAAGCGGCAGCTGACAGTTGTCCCCTGGCCTCTAATTCCATGGGCCCAGTGATAAAAATTAAACAGACTTAGAAGTGTCTCAGCAGTGAGCGTGCTTGTTCAGCAGTGCTACTGCTAAGGGTATCAAGCTGGATCAGCCACTGCATGAAGGATTTATTTCACATGAATGAAAAAAATCCCCTTACAGCCTTTCTTCCCTGATATTAATTCTCAATTTAATGTCTTTAATTCTAGAGCTGGATTTGCATTTGCAGCTTCCATACGAGGGATTAGGTGCATTGGAACAGTCCATCCAGGAGATAAAGACTTCTAGTCCCACTGACATGTGGCCTGACCCAGGCAACGTACTCCAGCTTTCCAATACCTCATTTTATGTCCCAAAGTGGCTACAACACCCCTAACCGCACTGGGAAATTCAGTTGTTTTAAGAAAACTTAGAAGCCTCAGACAAACGAAAAAATTCATGTATCTTATTATCCTTAAAGGTAGGCTAGTACTAAACAGCTCTTAAGAACACATGGGAACATAGCGTTTAAATACTCACGAGATATAAAAACATGTTCACACTAGACACGGTTATGAATTAAAAAAGTAAAGATATCCTTGCAGTATTTTGATTCCTGGATTTAACTCTAAAATATATTGCTTTTATTACACAACTTCAAATTACACAGCACTTGAAGAGGTATCTGTTTCATAAAGTTACCTAAAAACATGTTATTAAGAGACATGCTTGTCACAAAAGTTCCATTATACAAAGTGGCATCCAATTTTGGAAAAAAAAAAAAAAGCAGAAACTTGAATATTCAATCTTTCCAACAGAAATACTAATCTAAGGAAAACCTCCTTCTGCACTGAGAACCCAATTGACAAGTTACTAGCTATCCACAAAGTGACTGGAGCAATTTTTTTTTCCCCTGCCTCTTCAATTTCCTCTATAATAGTTAACTTATTTTTTTCAGGATGCTTCCGCATCATCTTTAAATTTATTTAAATTAATGTCAATTCTAGGACATTGACACAAATGTTACATAAGACAATAATTTCCACTTGTTCTGCTATTTGCAACTTTTTCTAAATGGAACAATTACATATATCTTGCTTGAATAAAGGTATTTATAGACCAAACTCAAACACCAATCTTCAGGTTAGTCTAAATGCAAATAATCTTCTTTTGTTTGTTTGTTTTGATAGTATGGGACTTAGTGTGCCTTGACTATGAAGAAGTTTGAGCTGAGAAGATAGAAGTAGAAAAGAAAAGGGGTGGAAGCACCAAGATAAATTAATCTTTTATCACTTAGAGAAGGGAGACTTAAGTGAGAATGTGGCAATACAGAGTAGGCAGAAGTCACATCCCTTTGAAAAAGGGAAAGAGACTGTTTAATATTCATGTGAAGAGTAGACAGGTAGGCAATATAGTCAGCAATAGGACTGACTTATATGACCAGGATATACGCTGGAATCCATCAGAATAGAGTGCAGGATTTACATTACATTGCTAATGCTATCATATTTTATTTAAGAACTTCAGTCGTAAGTGTAGGATGTAAGTCTCTAAACAAATTTCAAAGTCATAACCATAACAGGGGTACAAAAGCATAGGGAACATTCAGAAAATAAGAGGTGATGGGATAGCACTGTTTGTTAACCACCAAGATGGTATTAAATAGGTAAAAAAAAAAAAAAAAGCCATTATGTTAAAATATGATTTTCTTAAGGATAATTAGCAAAAGGCAGTCTCAGGATCTGTTACAGACCCAGGTCAAAGTCAGAGAGCATCAGAGTTATCTGTAACATCACTGGGGAGAGAAGCACTACTGGCTCTGCAGTAACAGGAGACACTTCCACAGGTCTTCAAATTTGCTACCAGAAGCAGTAGGAGAAAAGTGTTCCTGGTTAATGTCATAGCTAATATCTTTCTTCATCATTTAGAGTTATTCATATTGTCTTTTAAAACATAACTAACTTTTAATTTGGAAATGAAAAACTATACTAGGAATGCAATCATTCTACCTGTTCCTTCCTGATTAAGTGGCTGTCACCCTTCAGAGAGGCCACACAGAGTCAGCCTGACACCACCGGCAGAAGGGCGGAGGGATGAGCAAGAGGAAGGTCCCTTCGTGGCAGAGCCATCCTCTCAAGCATCAGCATTTAAGATGGATTAGAGGGCTCCTGCTGGAAGCCAGCTCCAATTCTTGGTGCCGATGCAGGGTTTTCCACAAAATTGGTTGTTTCTGCGCTTGACCTTACCACAGCAGCAGTAACATCTCCTGGGACTGGCTGGTGATAATAAGGTGAGTAATCCTACTAAGTCACAGCAAAGCAGACTGTTTGACAAAGCAAAACTTTCTTATCACCAGTTCTCCAGTGTGTCTGCTGTCTTTCCTGAGCAGACAGAGTTAGGTTTAAACCTAGCTGTCAAGTGTAAATGTACTTTAGTTTTGTCCTAATGACACTTTCCAAGGTCCAGGATACTCCTAACAAGCCTAGACACAAAATAGAAATCTTCAAGTTTTGACCTTTGTGTTAAATCACTTTTTCCCCCAGGTTATTACTAAATACATTAACAAGAACAGACTTTCCAGGGATCCCTGGGGCTGCCCTGACCTACTCGCTTTTGTTTTCCCCTTGACTGATGCTCAACATCAGCCTGAGAGTCCTGCAGGAGACCAGAATAGCTGCCCATGTTGTGCTCGTCCAGTCCTGCTGAGGTCAATAGCTGGAGTTCAGCACAGCCACAGAAGCGTAACAGAGCGACATCTGAGAACAGCAAATACCTGAAAAGGGTTCATGAAATAGTTTTAAGCCTATAAGAGTGGAGCAATTTAGCTAAAAGATTTCTATAAGTAAGGGGATAGACTATTAGTTCTGAAAGGTGTGGAAGGAGAAGAAAAAGATGTCACTTTTGTAGTGGGAGGAAAAACGACAGAAAAGAGGGCGCAGTGTGGCATGCTAAAGCCTTACCTGTTTCTGCTGTGCCAGACCAAGCGGAAGATACCAGATCTCTCTGCACTCAAGTAGACACTCTTTTCCCCCTATTAACTGATGTAGAGCAAGATGAAGGTAAAAGAAGTCAAAAAGGAACTGATTAGAGTAAGTGACATAAACACAGTGGGGAAGCGCAGCCTTGTGTTTGAAGCAGAGCTCTAGCAGCACAGGTCCTCGGAGTATCTTTATCCCAAGTACACACAGTGCATTGCAACAACAGTAGTGTCGCCTCTAAACAAGCTAGTGATGCACCAAAAGCCAATGAGCTTGGGTAATCTCGGGTTCAATCCAGGCTGGTGTACCTCAGTTCTCTGCAGGGTGATGCTTGCTCAGGTATCTCTCCCCCGTGTTGCATTGTGCTTTCAGAGACAGGTTCATTCTGACTGACCTTAGCCTCCACTTTTCTTTTTTTTTTAAATACATGAGACTTCTGAAATTAAAAGGGGTACATTCTATTTGATTCCTTATAATAAGGTAGGACTGGAGATGTGAGAAAATTACCGTCTGCAAAGTGTTTTTGAGACTACAGTTAGGTGTTGTATGTGCAAGCTGTTCTAGTTATACGACTGTTATTCCTCAATAGGTGGGCAAAGAGACACGGACACAAGCCTACATGACCTGATTAAGCTACTACTCAGGAAAACAGATGAACAGGCTAAATTTATTAATGAGACAGACAACAAGTTGGTTATGTTTCCATTGTTCTCTGTGCTATTTAATGTAGCTCCTGTAGAGAAAGACCAACACTTGTTTGTGGCACATGACAAAAGCAGTTGGCAAGTACACAAACCAAAGGTGTGGAGTGTCTTGTTATGAAATGGCTACTGAGTCCAATAAGTCCATTAGAAACATTATCAGCTGATGTTTTATAAATGCCTACAGACTTCAGTGTTTATTTCTTTGAATCCATATACAAGCCAGTATTCCTTTGATCCCTAATGGCAGGTTTAGGGAGCCAACATAAGACACCTCTTACACCATCACCAGCAGCACCAATTCCAGCTACATCCCAACAGCAGCACAGACCCGCTTTTTCAAGGCTGTACTATAATTTGAGGTACAGTGAAAACTTGCTTTGAGTTCACCAGCCCTGCAAGCTCGAAGCATGTTTTCACTCATCTAGAACACCTCTATGGCTTTTTCCTTTGTGGATGAGCCCAAATGCTACCAGCTGAAACACCACAAAATCATTGTGTTCTTCCTTTTCCAAAAGGATCTTCAGCATCTCAACACTGTTTATTGCAACCTATTTGGGGAAAGACCATCAGAATATGAAAATATGAATACAGATAACCAGCCTATGCATTAACTGAGATTGTTCACATAGTTATTTGTGATTAACTACTTGGCCAGAGTACATTTTTTTTTGGTGGGTGTACGCACTGCGCATCTTTTGCTGGCATTGAACAGCTCTTACTGTAATAACCAGCCGAGAAGGTCCCAGGGAGGTTCTCTATACCCTGCTAATCACTAGAACTTTTACAATTACTTCTGAGCTAATAAAAAGGTGCAAAGACTTATTTATATCTTTATATGTACACATGTATGCAGGGTTACATGGTAAATCCACAGATACATTTTAAATTCAAGATAATTTTCCTATATCCTATGGAATTGTTTCTACTTTTCCTTCCTCTGCATTTATGATCAAATGAATAATTTTACTTTTCTGAAAATGGAACTTCAAAACCACAAAGTTTGGCATTTGCATTCTCCATGTCACAATTTGCACTGCAAAATCATCTCAAAAAAGAAAGTTTTGGTCTAAATACCAAATTGAGAGAGAGAAACTCCTTGATTCCTCATTCTTCTGTTTGGGAATACACTAGTCTCAGTAGTTGGTGTCTCTCTCAGACCTGGGAAAGCCGTTTGCACAGACACCCATAATATAATATGGAGAGCACACAACAACTGGAGAAATAAATGAGAACAAGATATTGGCCCATTAAGGAGCTGTCAAGCAGTTCCCACCCCCTGTTATACAAGATACTAAAATCTGATGGCCAATAATCAGTTGGACTGTATGTGCTCAGACTCAGAATTGCTTCTTGTTATAGTTTAAATGCAGCTATTTTTAAATTAGAGCAGTAGAACAGCTGGCAGATAGTTTTAATTGGGTGTCTTCTCTGCAGCTGTTTAATTTCCTTTCCTGAAGCTTTGTGAATAGCAAAAGCTCTTATTTTTGTGACTGTATTAATCATTTATCAGATTAAATAACTCTGCCATGGGACAAATTTCAGAGCTTTGGAAGTTCCCTTCAATGCCTGAAAAAGTCCACGTTCTCCTCCATACAAGATAAAAGTCACTGAAAGCATTTGTTTTGTATACAAAAAATTCTGTTCTGCTCCTTCCAAAATTTCTTAAAACAAGCAGTGCAGTAGGCATGGACAGAAAAGCAGATAAAACTTAAAGTGGCCACCAGTATATCACATTTCAAAGTGAAAGAGCTACATTCACTGTTTGCGTTTAGTCCCCAGACTTTACTGAAGAGGCTTAAACGCTTTGCTTAACCTGTAATTCCAATCCAGCTGTTACGAACACAAAACAAAACAGTGCTTTATCTACCATGCTATCCAAACATTGCTAACCCTTGTACAGACACAAATTGCGGGACAGCTTTAGACAACAGCAAGTTCACAGCTTAATCTGGCAGTGTTCTGAACTCCCACTGCTTACGAGGACAGCTTTTCTTGGAGCATTTCATTTTTTCAACTTTATTAAAAAATAAAAATCAGCAAATTACAGACACACTGATAATAAACCACAAAAAATACCAAGAACTCAGACAGCAATGACGCACATTTTTCATACCTTTGTGTGAAGCGCTTATTTGCCAAGAAAACTTTAGTGGCTGTCTTAAACTTGTTTTCATCACAGACCAAATATCAATAACCTCACAGAAACAGGGTAACACTTCCATTGTTACAGAGCCAAGGAGGGTGTAAATAGATGTATCCTACATGGAAGTAACCGTTTCAATATCTCATTACTTGGATAATGTGAATGATATGGAATACTAATAGTTACACCAGTAGAACCTGACATACGAAAAAATGTTTCTACTCATACTATAAACCTGAGGAACCACAGAACAGAGCATCAGCTCTGCTCATATTGATCACAGATAAGAATCTGAACACTGCCAAGTGAAAACAGAGCATTAGTTTCGCTATTTCAGAGAGACTGAACCAGTGTATTCCTCTCCTTGAAGTAAATAAGGCATTTTGTAATTAAGGGCTACAGAAATAGACCTACACTAATTTTCAAAAATGAAACTGCAGGAAATGGAAGTATTTTCCTGTTAGAAGAAAAAAAAGCCAAGATACAGAAAACTAACCTTCACTTAGGGGTGGATTTTTTTGCCCCCTTTCTTTATGCTAGAACTCTACTATCAAGGATACATACATATACATTCCCCATATACACTGGTTGATGAAAACACATTCTGTTCTCCGTATCAACTTTAAGGCTTAGGAAATCTGTCATTACAAACCTGAAGAAACCCTCTTCTATTACAGAGATTGTAAATTGCTAATAGATCTAGGAGAGAGTAACTTCCAGTCTCACCAGCTTTGCAGTTTTAATAAGCAAGTAAAATAAGATAACTTTTGCACCAATGATGTTTTCAGGTAAAGAAAGAAAAAAAAGAGAAAAAGAAAAGTCTGTTGTCAGAAACCTTAGCTGGTCAGGACAGCAGTCAAGCACACAATTTAAGGAAAAGATTAAGCTCATTAGGACCAGTGGAAAACAAAAGAGATTACAGAATAAAAGAGGATAAGAAAACACTCCTAAGGAAACCATCTTACGAATATGCATAAATGGGAGCTATTTCTTGCTCTGCAAAATACTTCCTCGATGGCCTCCAAGAAGTCACTCAAGACAATGAGGTTCAAAGTGTCAAATAACCAGGATGTGAGTCAGAGACATGGTTTTACTTCTTGCTCTGCCATTAACCCACTGCATTGTCTTGGCAATGCTATGCGGCTTCTCTAGACCTCAGTTACCTCATCACTGCCCCTGACTAGAAGACAGACACTGAGGTGCTGGAAAGAGTGCAGAAGAAGGGCAACGAAGCTGGTGAGGGGCCTGGAGCACAAGTCTGATGAGGAGCGGCTGAGGGAACTGGGGCTGTTCAGCCTGGAGAAAAGGAGGCTGAGGGGAGACCTGATCGCTGTCTACAGCTACCTGAAAGGAGGGTGTAGCATGGAGGGGGTTGGTCTCTTCTCCCAAGTAATAAGTGATAGGACATTGGGAAATGGCCTCAAGTTGCACCAGGGGAGGTTTAGATTGGATATTAGGAAAAATGTCTTCACAGAAAGGGTTGTCAGGTATTGGAACAGGCTGCCCAGGGAAGTGGTGGAGTCGCCATCCCTGGAGGTGTTTAAAAGATGTATAGATGAAGTTCTTACGAACATGGTTTAGTGCTATAGTTAGGTTATGGTTGGACTTTATGATTTTGAGAGTCTCTTCCAGCCAAAATGATTCTAGGAAGCTAGGAGAGTGATACTTTTATCATTAAATATTTAGATTAAAATTCAATCATTTTCTTACAGTAGGGGTCTCTCCTATTAGATTCTATAGATGTTTCACTCATTCAAGAGCAGATTTTGTTTCAGTGTCCCTCTACAGTGGAGACAGTATCATTTGGCCATCACACAAGGCGAGAGAATAAATTAGTGACAGTCTGTTACATATAAATTTCTCAAGGAGAGGAAATGAGAGGGATAAGGTGGGATTATAGAGGTCATCTATTACAATTCAATCGATCAATTGGTTCTTGAATCATCAACTCATAAATTAAAAGCCATTTAAAAAAAAAAAAAATCTGCTCCAGAATAGGCATTCCCATCTTTTCAAGCAAGAGGCAGAAGGCTTAACAAACAAATAAAAAAATTTGAAAATGTATTGTTTTTGTCTGAAATTTAATAAGCAACAGGAAAGTAAACTTCTCAGATTGGACAAGAAATATGAAGTTTAGGCTTGCTTACTCTTCAATAAATCCTCAAGTTGTACCATGTAGCTTTGGCTAATGTGATATGCTGTTGGTCCACAAGCCCTACCACGGCAAGCAGCGTGGGCTGTTCATCCATGCAACAACTAACCTTGTTAGTTATACTTTGAGAGCAAAAAAAATATCTAAATAGAGATTAAAAGCAAAAATAAGCTATTTCTGAGCAAGGCAGATGACCTAAAACTTTTTTGCAATATAGTGCCTGAAGTCCCTAACCAGGCTAATATGTTCTATGTGCTTGGGATGACCTGCAGAAGTGACCCAGCAAATACCTTCTGGTGGAAAAGGAAGCTGCTCACACATGCATACAACACATGAAATCCAAATATTCAAATTTACTTCCAAAATAAGCCAACAAGTTTGTATTATTAGTGCAGTCCAGTGGGCAGCCCTGGAGCTGGATCTGGCAGGCAGCTTGCTTCCATCCAGTCCATTGCCTTTGCCCCTAAAGTGGGCAACCATGTCTGAGGAGGAAACAGAGCCCAAACAGCCGAACACCTTCTCCTTTCTGACCTGGCTTTGAGCATGTGCAGCTGAGCCAAAAACACTCCTGTCTCTACGCTAGGAAAGGAGCTGATACCTCACCTCTCTCTTGCAGAAACATGGATCTTGTCCCAAGCTGCAGTAGATGAGATGTCCATCCTTCTCCACAGAGCCAGCAGGGTCTGCCTGGCTCTCTGTGTTAGAATGCAACAAGCCCTTTCAGCAGCTGAGGCATCGATAGGAAGAAAAAAGAGAAGAAAGCAGCTGCTGCTTCAGAGCATAAGCGGAAACTGCTCAGGCTGGGAAGGTGGGGCCTGTGGTGTGGTCCTCCAGCTGTAGCCACTGGTGTTTGAACATCTTGGTCAAATAATACAACAGCAGCACGTACATATAGGTAATACTAAGCACAGAAACACTTGCACTGTTCAAGTAAAATCTGTGCAAGCCTGAGCTATCATTCTTTCTCTACCCATTTTAAAATCTTTCTGCTGTGCTACTGTTGAGCAATGAACAGTAGCAAGAGAGTGTTTCCTCAGTATTTCTCCTCTAAACTGAATGTAGTCTGCCTGGTCTATTCTGAAATCATTGAAATGCTTGACATATGCAGGTTCCCTCTCACCCCAGCAGATGCATTATTTTCTTTATTAAAAAAAAAAATATATATATATGTATGTAAGAGAATAGTGTTAAGTTTACAAACACATAATAGAAATATTCAACATCTTTTGCAGTACAGGGTTGTTCTGCCCTAAGGACTGAATGATTTTACATAAAAAATTACAAAAGAAAAATTCATCAAGGAATCAAGTTAATCCATTTACATTAGAGTAGATAAAGTAGTTGTATTTCATGTCTAATGTTGCTAAAAAGCTTCATAATGGGAAGCATTTGCATTTCTTAACTTGTGCTTTATGACCGGTTATGTTAACATCACATTAAGGAGGTATTTCTCACTCTCTCCTTACAACTTCTTCACACCTTGAATGAAAAAGTAAAAATTTAAAACCTCGGCACAGAAAGACAACAGCTGATGATAGAATTAAAAAAGGCAGCAAGTATGGGCTTTGGTGTTCACAGCAAAGAGAGTCAAAGTTGAAAAAGAGTGGAGAGGAGCACAGATGTACTGAGGCCACAACATCAAAAACCTTCTCACTCGCTGACCCAAAGCACTCCCTACAATCATGAAAAGATTGATGCCATGTGAGTATATGTATCCCTTCAGGACACTGCCCGAGGAGGTCTCACACAAAGTCAGGGCCTGCTGTCTGCCACAATAAAGGCTTTAAAAGCAGTGTCAGTTCAAAGTCAGTCTGCCAGGTTATAGGCAGCACAGGTCTAATATGATCACAGCTGTTCCAGCCAGTGAGCAGTTGTACTGCTTCATCCAAAACAAGGTAAAGCTAATGGTAAATACCACTGGGATACTTGCAGTGCCTCAGGGTGTAGCTCACACCATCATGATGGCCTGCTTTTTATGTTTTCAAGGTCATCACGGACTGCCTAAGAGAGAATAACCATAGGTTTAAAGAAAGAATTAAGTACAAGTTGTTCAAAGTCTAGATGAGCTTAATTTCTGCAAACAGATGAACAGAACTATAAAATTCTGTCTGTTAGAGTGGTTCTCTGAAAACCATAATAGGCCATCTAAGCTACCAAGAAAAGCCCACATCTGGAGTACATACGATCAGTCTTAAAAATCAGTTCAACTGAAATGGAATTATAAAGAAGGAAACTGCTGATCTAGTGTCACAATTCCAAGCGAATTTGTTGCCAGTCCTTCAGAAAACAGAAAAAAACCTGTTCCCTGAGCAATGGTACCTTGAAAGTCCTGACAAGTAAGAGCTTTCTTGGACTTAGAATGAAGTTTTGATTGACTGTCAGTTGGATGGACCAAAAAAGATAAACGAAATGAATCACAGGACTCCTACTTGCTTGAGAACATGCAACATTCAGAAGCGATACGAGCAGAAGTATCATTACATATGGGGTTGTCACATACAGCAAGCAGAAGAGGAAAGAAAATAGGTCCTGGAACAGTGCTACACAAAATCTCTCGCTAATGACACAGTTGTATTTGATGCCACTCCCAATGACTAACTCAGATCTTCCATAAATAACTGAAGTTAGGGTAAGACAGGAACACTATCGCTAACAGTTGTCAATGAAACAGTTGCCTGCTGCATCCCTCTCCAACTGAAAGGGTATGGAGGGAAGATGACCACTTACAAGGAGAGATCTTTGATGTGATGTCTATGATAGTGGACTTGATGAGCAAAAGCGTCCTCTCAAGTCTCTATTTCTGAAAGAAGTCTGACCAAGTCCACGCAGATATTTTTTGTTACAATTAAAAAACAAAACAAACACTACAGAAACACAAAACAAAGAGAAAAACAACAGCAAAATTCTCTAAAGAAAGAAAACCCAAACAAAAACCATTCGGGTGGTTTGAGTATCAGTGCTCCCTGTCATACTATCTTTACCCCAAACATGCCTGTTAATCTCCAAAACTACAGCAGTTTCATCACATATTGGTCTCTGAAGTATTATACTAAGCCATAGTACTTCAGAAGTGTTTGCGGTGAGTGATAATCACAGCCTTAAGATCACAAGAGTGTGCCACAACCTTGGAGTGTCAAGTCCTCACAGAATCACAGAAGGGTTGAGGTTAGAAGGGACCTCTTGATCTTGAGATCATCAGGTCCACCCCTCCTCGTCAAGCAGGGCCACCTAGGGCCTGTTGCCCTGGACCATGTCCAGTTGGGTTTTGAATACCTCGAAGTATGGGGACTCCACAACCTTTCTGGTCACCCTCACAGTGAAAAAGTGTTTCCCAATGTTCAGAGGGAACCTCCTGTGCTTCAGCTTGTTTCAGCTTTACACACATTGATGACATCTCCCCTGAACCTCCTCATCTCCAGGCTGAACAGTCTCAGCTCTCTCAGCCATTCCTCATAGCAGAGATCCTCCAGTCCCTTAATCACTGTCAAGGCCTTTCGTTGGACTCTCTCCAGTATGTCCATGACTTTTTTGTAGTCAGACACCCCCATATCATTCCTTTCATGCATTGTCCAGTACGAAAATGCCTGTAAAGCTAACAACTAAGTATCATCCTAAAAGAAAGCTTGAGCAAGTACAAAATAAGGACAATTATATTTTATTTTTTTAAAAAGCTGCAGCACACTGATAGAAACTTCTTAGAAAGACAGCCTCAGGGATAAAGATATTCAGAAAAACTGCAATTATTGGAAGGGAACATAATAAAAGCAGAGTAAACAACTACACTAATAAGGAACAACAAGATACTTTAAAGACTTAAAAGCCAGAAGGAAATAATAGAAAACACGGAGGCAAAACCACATAGCTCACTATTCATATGAAGGAAAAAAAGAGGTGGAGAAAGTCAGAAAGGTAAAGAGGTAAAATAGCACAAAACTAGTGAGGATTCTCTAAGTACACCAGGAAGAAGAGGAAGACCATTATTTCAGTTAATTAACAGGTCCATTAATCAAGGGGGAAGAAAAGTCTACAAAGAGACTAAAGCATTCAAAACCTCCTCATCATAAAAAGTTAGTTATAACTAAGTACTTAAATTAGCTTTAACAATAGAGGAGGAATACAGGTCACAATACAGAAAGACAGGTCAAGAAATATTTACTTAAGTTAGTTTTATTCACGTCAACAGGATGATAATATTTACCCCGGTATTATTTAGGAACAAGCTGGAAAAAAAATAATGGAAAAAACAGCCAGTGTTATTTCTGGGGAAAAACCACATAGTGTCTAGTCTTTAAAAAGGAGGAAGAAAAAAAATTACAGACAAGTCAACTTGATTGCTTGGAATGATACTAGATTTTTTATATATATATATACACACATATACACGTGTGTATATACACGTGTGTATATACACGTGTGTATATATATATAAATAAAAACCCAAACAGTTGTATGCCACCTCTTCTCTACCCCAACTCCCAAATGTTACAGACTTGTCAAGAACAAGGTTAAGTCTAATCAATTTAATTTCCTTCTTGACCTCTTGGGTTGGAGGGAAGGGCAGAAACGAAGGAGAATGGGAGCAGAAGAGATGACGTCAGTGTTGTGTTTTATTGAGCCTGTTAACATTGTTCCCTTAAATCACTGTTGGATTGATCAATTGGTTGAGAACATCTATCTAAAAGAAAAGTAGCTATTAATCATGCAGCACGAACCCACAGCATCTTTCAAGTAGGATGCCTGTGGAGAAGTCTTTCCTGGGCTTGGATTGATTCAATATTTTCAGCAGTTACTCTGATAGAATTGGAGAAGGCACCTAAAATTTATGGATGGCTTTGGATTACATGATAAGCAAGCAGTTTAGAGAACAAGATTAGAACTAGAAATAAGCTTGATTCATTTATGAAACAGCCCCATTTCAATAACACAAAACGAAGACTAGCAAAAGCACTATATTGCAGAAGGAGAAAACCAAAAATCAGAACATGAACATTGGAGTAACTGGCTAAATTATGCAAAATAAATATCCAATAGACATTCGAAACTGTATTTGTATTGGAACAAATCCTATATGTGTAAGCACAAGCTAGACAATAGTGCATGCTGAATCAGGGACAGTATTTTCTAACAGATAGTTTCTACGAAAGAAACCATCTCCTGAAGAAAGGAAAATCTCACTTTGATCAATATTTCTGTGAGTGCCACTGAAAACTAACAAACGTCCACTAATAAACAATATGTAGGTATTGGATATATTAAAAAAAAACTTTAACAATTCATTTAAAAATATTAAACCCACATATTCAAGTGATAAACAAGTCCCAGTGACTGCTTTCATCTTCCTTTGTGTTTTCAGTGCTCCAGCACCATCAAGACTTTTTTATTACTGAAATGACGAAGCTTTACAATATATTAGGGAAACAAATAATTCCTGTGCATCAATTATTAAATCTGTCTCTGCTGCAGTTCTTCAGCAATACTCATGCATATTCGAAATAGTTTCTCATTAATAGTCTTAACGGGAGAGGGACTGGGGGGAAGTACTAAAATACGTTTTTTTCCCTCACAGTAATTCTCAACATACATTCTGCTTTTGTTTTTAAAATGGAAATAATTTAAAATCAGACAGCAAATGTAGGAGAAGTCATCTAGTTTTATCTTCATGTTTTATGTAAATAACTGCTGTGCTATCTTGTAGAACAAGCTGCAGTGCCTGTTAATCTTATGTGGAAGATTCACGTTGCGATGATATTGAAATCAAACACATAATTTGAAGTTTAAAATAAACTAATTTGATTCAGCGAAAAGCTTTCAAATTTCTCTAGGCCTTTTTCTCTCTTCTGCGTTAAACATCAACAGCTGAATCAAAGGTGCTCCCTTTTATATGGATACTAGTAGTGTTTTAAATTAAATACATACATTAATGCTGACATTAAAAGACTACAAAATTATCTAAATGACTTAACTGATTTCACTTTCATTTTATAGGTCACCTTACATAGCTGTAGCATATGTGTACTGGCTTGTGTCTTTGTCCTTATCTTCGGACAAATACTCCTGCATTATACCAGATCAAAGCAATCTCACTTGTTAACAAAATACATAACTGAGACAAATCAGTCTTTATGACTAAACATTCAAGTGATGAGTTAGATGTAAATTCAACAGCTAAACCAAACCGACAAAATAAAGCAGGATGACATTACATCAGCTTCTTAATGGGCATCATTGTCTCCAGGTGCTGACAATATCAAAGATGTACTACAAGAACCTAAACAGAAACCAAAAAAGCTGACTTTCCTCTCAATCAACCATTCTCACAGTGAACTCAACCTGGACTGTAATAAAAAACCCACAAAACCCCCTCCATCCTTCTACCCAACTCAACAGAAATCTTTGAGCCACTTGGATGGGAAGCAAGCTTGTGTTCTACAAATGCTTGCAGGCAAGGTAGAAGCCACCTGTGAAATTTCCTCATGCTACACAGGGACAAATTCAAACGTTTTAAAGGCATTTATATAAAAATATATATATTTAAGACTCTCCTTCCCATAGAATAACATTTACTTCCCACCAGTATAGAGACCATGGTTCAAGAATTTGTTGCTGCTCACTCAGGACCAGCTTGACCAGCTGACCACATCTCAGTTCTGGTTTTGCCACTGGGGTTTCCCCACACAAGTTGTGAAAAAAAAAATAAAAATAATCCATGTCTACAGATACTCCTCTACTCTTGCACGTGTTCCCCATCCCATGCCTCGAACCTTTTCTCCACATACCCAAAAAGGTTATTTCAAAAAAAAGTCCTCAACTCCTTGATTCCAGGTGTTTTTTTTTCCCCAACCTTCTTTTTAATTTTTAATCAATGCTTACAGATCTACGAAAGAAAAATTGTCACTCATGCCTCAATGCAAATGAAGCACTGTGCCTCAATTTCAGCACAGATGTTTTCTTCCCTTCAGATTTCAGCATTGTGGCTAAACCTGACACACAGAAAAGTCAATTAAGCATCCTAATAACATTAGCTAAAGCCACTGCATAAGAAATTGCTCACAATTTATTTAAAGTATTTGTACAGCAATTACTCACGCAGTACTGCACTTAGTTGGGATTTCCTGTTCAACTTGATCTGATTACAAGAAGTATTTTGTAATCAGGGCAATCTGAAAGCATTTCATAGAAGTAATGATGTGTACATGTTAAATCTAATTTGGGAACCTGAAAAGCTAGATTTATTAACTGTTGCTTGGATGAGAAATCTTGTATGTAGGGCAGCCATTTTGAGGAAAAGAGAGCTCCCACCATGTTCCTCTCAAAATATTTGCAATGCAGTTGCAAAAAGTAGTTACAATCCTCCACCAATAGCAGTAATTGTTTTACTTAGCATTCAATATTTATCCGCTCCAGAGAATGCTGAAGTGTGGATACACTATGGGGAAAAGCCCCACCAAATAACACTATTGGTCAGTGAAATGGAAAAAGCACACCACTGGAAATTCAGATACCTGTGATGCAGGGAACGGCCTTGACAATACCAAATGAGATACCAAGGACACAGTTAAAAATCCAGCAAGGATACCCAGCTGAGTTCATATATGTATTCTTCAGACTAGCCTATGATTGCTATTTGACAGGACACAGTCTGTTTTAAAATGAGATGATATATTCATGCAGGAAGCTTTAAACAGGTTTAAACATTTTCACTTTTGTGTGACCTAAAGAGTACTCCAGCAAAAAGAAGCTGTGCTTTGGGGGGAAAAACAACACCACACATTAAAAACAAACAACAAAACCCCCACAAACAAAAGACAAACCAAACACACACAAACAACAAAGAAACCACAGCCACCACAAACCACAACAAAAAACCCTACCACCACATTTTTGCTCTGATCCAAATTTAAATATTCTTCACGCTACAAATACCAACCCTTCTGTTCTAATACACATCATTTTTTGCACTAGTTTTCCCAGCACATGAACATACTTTTTTTACCAAGTATAGCTTGTTTTGAACTTTGTGGAAGACACAAACAGGACCACAAGTAAATTTATGTTGAAGAATTCTTCCCCAACCTTACTGCCACCAGGGCAACTCTTGGTTTGAGTTAAGACAGAGAAGGTTCCAGACACGAGCTCACACATAACTAATGTTTAATTCCTTCTGTAGCAGGCCTAAATGGCATAGTGGCTAAAACACCATGAGCAATACAGTTTCCAGATACTATTTTTCTTTCCTTTTGGGGGCTTTAACTGGAAAAAAAAAAAAAAAAAAAACAACTCAATTTTCTTTGTGTTTTTTTGAATACTGGAGACCCAACACAGGCCAGGGAAATCCTGTTATTTTCTTATTTCCAAGGGACTACCCTTAAACTGGACAAGAAACAAAAGACTGATATCTTGCCCATTTGTACCATTTAGCTACTGCTGATTCCTGGAAAGTCTCCAGTGCTCAATGTCACCTCTCAGATCGGGAGCATTTGATATGATATGATTTATTATGTGGACTGAATGCACAGTGCTGCGATTTCTTGTTTTTCCCGTTTAAAGGAAATTGTTTTTATATCTTACGCTGACTTAAATATTTTTTAAAGTGCCCCCATAGTTCCATTTACAAAACAAACCATAGCAATGGTTATGTAATTAGATTACAAAGGACTGTATTACATTAAATTCAGCATCTGTATCTAATTTTATGGCATCTTTTACAATGGTATCTAAGAATCAGGCAGCTTTTTTTTTTTTTTTTTTTTCCTTTTGAGCTTAATTTTGCCATACTTTCTCCTTATCTAATAAAATACATGCGCATGTTTGAATTAATAACCATCTGGGAAATGCATCCGACTCAATTTCTGATATTATCACAAACACCTAAGGGGCAGAGCAGGTGCAGTTTACCACAAAACCTAAACACAGTCTACTTGTTTCTGGTCAGACTATACAGCCATGCAGATGTGGAGCCCCCCCTTTACCCCACTACAATTTCTGTTGTATCCTCTTAGAGCAAGGGTGTCAAACTCATTTTCACCCGGGGCCACATCAGCCTCACGGTTGCCTTCAAAGGGCCGAATGTAATTTTAGGACTGTATAAATATAACTACTACCGGTGAAAATGAGTTTGACACCCCTGCTCTGAGAGAAACCAGGCGGAGCATCAGCAGCTATTTGAAACGTGGGCAAACACATTCAGGTCTCGGCACACAGAAACTTGGATGCAGCAATCAACGGCAAGCTCCTCAGTGTATAACTCTTGTGCTTCAGTTTCATCTATGGAGTATCAAGCAGCAGTGAAAAACAGTGGAAAAGAGAGGCTGGTATGGTATTTTGAATTTCTTTACTCAAAACGGTAACAGTTGTGTTACAGCTGCTGGCGCTTTTTTTGAATTATAGAACAAGTGCTTTGCTCTTGCCTCCCAAGCCTCTGTCCCCAGGCCACGCTCACTGCGAGAGCACTGCAACACGTACTTTTGCAATGGTGGGGCATTAAACTAAAAACATCTGTAACTGAATGCTGGAAAACAGGCTTATAAACCCATATGCTCAGATTTTGCACATTTAAGGTTACTCATGAGTTGGAGGGTGGAATTAAAACACAAGAATGTTAATTACTCACTAAAAACAAACAAAAAAAAGCTACTTTCATTGAGCAAAAACAGGCACCAGAACTAAAAGTGCAGAGGACTCAGCCTTTGCATATATTAACACAACCCCAACCCCATTCCAAGCCGTGTTCTGCACCTAATCTCTCCAGTCCTCCCAGTTATGTGCATGACTCATAAAGCAGAGATTTCCACCACTGCAAATTAAGTTTAGCACTTTTTTGGTTAATCATACTGACAAAAAACCCCCAACCAGACAAGCAAACCGAAATTGAACATAAAGCACGTGTTCCCAAAGAGGGGGTAAGGAGACAAGCTTTTTTTAATTTAAATATAGTGTTCATTACAGTTCACTTGGGCAAGCTAAGAATGAACCCCAAGCAGTAGCTACTCACAAAAATTCTGGAAGAGCCCAAACATCATAAAAACTTATTTTAGTTCAAGGAATATTTTAAATTTTTTTTCCTACAAAAACACAGAAAAAAAAAGCCTATTGCATTGAGAATAAGAAAAATTAGGAAAAGCAGGTACCAGATACTGAATTGTACCTTCTGAACCTGCCTACCTGATGATGACAGGTAGGTAACATTACTAGGCTGAACTAGAAGGCATTAGAAGATCCCTAGGAAAGAGAGAGACCTACTAATACACTAATTGTTCCTTTTTAGCCAAGTAGTAAGTCGATTGCTGCAATATGGTGTTACAGAGATAAATGATGCCCTATTTTCTTATTTTTACTTGAAAATGAGGAGGCCAGCACACCTTACTGGCTACCTGGGCAGGAGCACCGAGACAAGCTCTGAAGGCTGTTTTCTCCCTCCCTTCTTTAACCTCTCAGGCAGAACAAGGGACACACACCTTTTCTTTCAAGCATAAAATACATCCTATGCTCAGAGCATGACACTTTCTTCATGTGGCCTTTGCCTGGCTGTATCCCACACATACATGCTGCATCTTCACAGTTCTCTCCCATTTTGACTTCACCTGGAATAGGGTGTCCTCCAGCAAAAGAAACAAGAGTGCCACCGTGATGGGTCTTCCTGCCAGAAGGTGCATTTTTAGAGACAAAGGAATGACACCTCCTTTTGCACTGCAGCACACCCAAGGATGCTCCTGACACATGACCTTGAGTGCAAGATAATTCGTTCTTTGCTGTGCATCACCTTGGGCATTAGCACCGAAATAAAACCTAGTGTAAAATCACCTCCTGTTGCCCTACACATAGGGGATGGGGTAAATTCCCAGTATAATCTTGGAAAAGGTCTGCAGACACACTAAAATGTTAAAGTAAGTTAAAGTATGTACGGTGTTTCAGGAAAACATTTTGTGCCAAATTTATAGAATCAGTTATTTCAATGGAAACCACTGATCTCAGCTTTAGTTCAGTCAGGCCTGTGCGCAGCAATAGCAATGGCACACAAAAACCCTATTATGTGACTGACAATCACGCATCTCGATCAACAGCAAAGATAGCACCATCGCTATCAAGAAACTGACAGTTCCTCGAATTGTACAAGAATGGATTTTATGATAAGGATGCTTATAGCTTTTCTAATATTAGTGGAAGAACTATGTAACTTTTAAACTAGGGTTTAAGTATGGTTGCCCATGAAAATACAGACTTGCATACAAACTGCTGAAATGTGGAACTAAAAAGATCTACACTGAATTCAGATGCTACTGTAATCAAATTAAAGCTCAAAATTATTCAAATCATTATTCCAATTACCATATCATGCACATTTTTATTGCTCCCAAGGGGAATGGCTTTTTTTTTTTTTTTTNTTTTTTTTCCCCCAGTTGCAGCAGAGTAGAAATATTGTAAACTGTGACAGCAGAGAAAACTATTTAACTATGAGGCCACAACCCTTTCCTCAGCACCTCCTGCAGCCTTGCTCAGGCTGTTTTCAGACCAGTTTGTGGCTCTGTGTGAATCCTGTTCTCGGGCACTCAGCTACACAAGGAGTCCATGCATCAAGACTCAGGTATTAGGGTGTCTGTTCAAAGCAGATTACATTAACATCCCTTTGCAACATACAGGCAAGAGCTCCAATACCTACGCAGTACTAAATGGCTTCATTAATACATATTTTTACTCTTTTACTTCTCTGAATTGTCCCCAATACACTGTTGAAACCTCTGAAAGTTTTTGTCTCTTGTACTACAGGTGCCAAAGGTTATCTGGGAGCATGTTGTTAACCCTTGATAGACCTGAACTAGCTGCTCTCTCTTTCACTCCGAATTAAATCTCTGTACAAGGTTATGATGAGGCTCGAAACTTGTGAACTGCTTTGGGACTTGAGCGAGTTGTCCCTCCTGCGCTATACTCCAAGGCATTAGTGAGATAGTTAGGATGAAGAAGAGAAAGAAGGCTCAAACATGAATGATACACTAACATTAGCAATACAATTCTTAAAGAACTTTTTCTGAGTAGACTGAAGGACACTTAGGAAAACATCACCAAGCCCTGCCACAGGGCAATTTACCTAAAAGTTCACTCTAAATACACCTTTACACTTCTCCATCAAACAACAAGGATTACTCAAACCCACTGCCTACCCAGCATGCAGCACTCCGGCTCAGTTTGCTATTTCTCTAAGGAATTAGCACTTAGCTCATTTGGTCCCCCTAGTCTTGCTAAATGCACGTAGGGCAATGACACCGGGAATATGCTACCCCTCCTGGGTAGGGGCCCCCAGCATCACATCCTAAAAGCATTGCCTGATAAACAGCCACCTTACCCTCCCTTTCCATACAGAAATTCACATAAGAGAAAAACATTAGTGAAAAAAAAACAACAACAAACAAACAAAAAACCCACAACAAAAACCCGACACACTAACACAAATAACTGACACAGTAATAGGAATAAATGAAGACAACTGCCAGCAATAGAAAGAGTCTGTCAAAAGACTGCAGTTATGCTTTACAGTAGTTTTACAGTACCTCTGAAGGCTTAATGAGTCATTATATGTCTGTAGAGGCTGAGAGGTACCAGAGCAGCAACTGCAGGGATTGAAGCTCTCTCTCTTCCCCCTCCCTAAATACCATAGGGGGATAAGCCCAAACCCACAGCAACAAGCCTGGCTGGTGCACCCTAAGGAGAAATACTACTAGGACTGGGGGCATGTAAAGCTCACTTGATGGCTGGTAGCATTAGCTATATACCCTGCACCTGGTGATGCTTGCTTCCTGAGCAGATGCAATTAAGAGAAAAAGGGTTTTTTTTTTCTGTCCTCCTACACCTGCCTACATCTGCCTACAAACTGGAGCGACCCACCACTTGGTCTCTCTCTTTGCTGAATGATCTGAGCCTTTTCATCCCAGACTCCTTGCTCTCAACATCTGTACCATCTGCATAGTGTTATACAAAACAAAGAAAATAACAGGTGCTCTCACTGTACAGCAAAAAAACAAAAAACAAAAACAAAACACCACACCAAACACGGGAGAAATATTTACTTCTCAAAAATTATCACATATTTAAGAAAATTTGAAAATAATGTTAATTTGGAGGGAGGAGGATTCCTGCTAACTTCTCTGACATCTTGAGGCTGTTTTTTTTACTTTCATTTGAAAGCGCTCGTAAAAATCAAATACCAATTCAGAAAAAGAAAAAAAGTCAGTCTCTCTATGAGACTTTTAACAAAGTTTTCAATTTGCATAATTATAAATGGCATAAATTACAAGTTTTACTAGGTCAAGGTTCATTTTCAAAGACATACCCTATCAAATTTAGATGCAATTAAATAGCATTTTTTTCATATGCCAGAGGGAAATAAATGTAAATTTGGCATGAAATTACAACTTGCTATAGGAAAAAAATATGACAGTGTTTGAGCCTCCAACTTCTTCCTAATAAAAACTGTATTACATTATATTTACATCTAGACTGAGACAATCATGTATTTCCCTGGCATTTTTAATGTCATTCACATGATGGTTTTACTTCTCTCATATTATGTAAGATACACAGAGAATCCTTCAGTCTTTGAGGAGATCCAGGCTGGTGTTTCTGCTCCTGTGCTTCATCTCAAATGATCATTTACCTTTCGATAATTCTCATACTGTGGATGATTCCTTCCACACTTACAGCAGATCCCAAGGTAGCTAAGAACTGGTCCCAGCAGAGATATACTGGTGGCCAAATGTGGTTGGTTTGTTTTTTTTAAAAGAGCTCAACCTCTCACTAGAAAGACAGTCCTTGGGGCTGCTCTTGAGCTCTTCAGAAAATGCAGCACAAATACTTGTCACGGCATCTGGAGAAGATTGCCCAACTGGTGGATAAGGGGTGCGTGGAAATTCCCTCTCAACTACTCACCTGTATCCAATATGCATTGAAGAAAACCTCGCTAAAGAAGAGGTGGAGACCACCAGTATGTCTAAAGTGATAGCGGGGACAGGTAGAGAAACGCTGAGTGACAGGTGCTCTTTTCAGCTGGGCTCCAAAATATAAGCCCACCTTCTTCAGGCAATTCCTGTGTACCAAAAAGTAGCGTCCCTATGCATCTAAGCAATTCGAAACAATAGCTATGCTATAGCATACCCTGCTAGAGGGCAGCACATACACACACTCCCAGAAGCTGGCAAGAAAATGCCACGGAAAAGGTAAAACTCAGTTATTAAAAATCATCTGAGCTTTATTTAATCACCTTTGCTGGAGTATAAACTGTTTCTTCATGATATGCCATATGTTGCTCGACTGTACTAAGACCCTGATATGGTGGATACAGTATGAGAATCCAAGATGAGCAATGAATAGAAGACAGATCATAGCAGCCAGCTCTCTCAGAACATGACATTATCAAGAGCAAGCAATTTTTGTCACAGATATCAAAAACTTTAGCTCTCGGGGCAGGAAAACAGAAGTTGAAAATATTAAGTTCCAAAAATAAACCCAAAATTAAATAAATCAAAAGAGATATTGCCAAGAAGTATCTAGCATATTTTTAGCTTTACCAAACACTTCGATTTTTCCTAATTTGCTTAAGTTTCTCAAATATACTGAGCAAACAACTTTCAGCATATAAATTGTCTGAGAGCTGCTTACCTATGTGGTTTGGCTTTTTGCAGTGCTTCTCCACCTCCTTGCCGAAACTTTTTATAAAATCAGCTGGAAAATCTAAAGATTTATTTATATTTTAGATTATTATTGTATTGAAAAGTCTATTAAAGAGCTGCCAATGAGGTATAGTTTTGCAGACAAAACATCACTTCTGTCACTGCACATGAAAAATGAATGACAGAGTTCATGAATACCAGCAAAGTGCTCTGGCTCCTGTCTTCAGATGATTTTGTATGTGTTCTGTTCTAGATTCAGCCTTGTTTCTTGAAATCTCTTCTGACTGATAGAGGTCCACACAGTTCTACAGGTACCATTTTTTTCTCAGAAAAGTGAGTAAGTATAGAACCAACTCTGCTGGGAAGCAAATCTTACATTTCCAGAAAGTGTGTGTTATTAAAGACAATAATTGATTCTCTGCATTTTATGCAATAACACTGTTCAAGTTATTACTTGAAATAATTAGAACTATTGGCACAGACTGTTTGGTCTTTTTCAAAGAGTCACAGAACAGACACTGAGAAACTGTAAAACATCAAGGAAATGCAGTTTCTGAAATCATTGTGTATCTCTTTTTTTTTTTTGGGGGGGGGGGGAGGTGCATGGGACACACACACACTAGCGTGAGTAACTAGAACAAGATGGACAGATACCACTTCAAGAATGACCACAGAGCTTGGAAAACAAAAGTGAAAGGACATGAGAGCCCAGACGATGAGCTCCTTCATTCTGCAGGCGAAGGGGAAGCCAGGATAGAAGTGGAGGCACCTTGAAAATTAACACCTGGCTTGGTGGTGTTGCTTTGGCTTTCAGGGCCAAGGATCCCTCTTTGAGGAAAAAGAGCTGAGAGATGGGGTCCATCTGACGAAGGAGGGTAGGAGCACCTTTGCCAAAAGGGTGGCTGATCCAGCACAGAGGATTTCAAGCTGGGCACATGTGGGGAGAGAGAAAACAACTTGCAGCTCAGTGAGAGACTGGAGGTAAAGGGGAGTTACGTACACAGGGCAGGGCAATGGGAGCAAAAGAGTCCTGTTCAGTTTTAGGCCCCTCACTATAAGAAAGACACTGAGGTGCTGGAGAGAGTTCAGAGAAGGGCAATGAAGCTGGTGAGGGGCCTGGAGCACAAGTCTGATGAGGAGCGGCTGAGGGAACTGGGGCTGTTCAGCCTGGAGAAAAGGAGGCTGAGGGGAGACCTGATCACTGTCTACAGCTACCTGAAAGGAGGTTGTAGCATGGAGGGGGTTGGTCTCTTCTCCCAAGTAGGAAGTGATAGGATGAAAGGAAGTGGCCTCAAGTTGCACCAGGGAAGGTTCAGATTGGATATTAGGAAAAATGTCTTCACAGAAAGGGTTGTCAGGCATTGGCACAGGTTGCCCAGGGAAGTGGTGGAGTCACCATCCCTGGAGGTGTTTAAAAGATGTATAGATGAGGTTCTTAGGGACACGGTTTAGTGCTAGAGTTAGGTTATGGTTGGACTCAATGATCTTAAGGGTCTTTTCAAACCTGTGAAAAGCAGCCCATCTCGCATGCTGGCACACAACTACACACAGCCTGTGTGCCGCAGCTCTGCGAAGGATGGACGCAGGCAAATGAATACAGCAAATGCATCCCAACGTCCTGCAATTTCATTGCGTATTCAAAGAGACAAAAATCAGTTTTCAAGTGTCAAAATGAGGAAGTTGGAAAGTCCACCTAGTGCTGGGCCTTTGCAATATATTAATATAATATATATTGCAATATATTAAAGTTTGAACTCAGATTCTCGATTCTCTGTCTTAACATGCCAATCTTTGCAGCCAAATATTTCTTCTTTGAGCTCATCTGCAAGCTTGACTTCATGCTGAACAGTTATCTTTTCTCCATTACTCACTAGATTTTTGCCTTCAGGAGAGTGGGCTAACATACATGAATTTGCAAAGGCATGCTATCCCCAACTTCTGATTCAGACTAAGGAGGTGTTACTTCTGTGTTCATGAAACCACTTTTTTTATATATACATATATATACATATAAATTTTAATTAATGTACACATGGTCTTCTGCTTTGAAATCCAAATGCCAGAATATAAATTGTATCAAAATTTTGATACAAGTGCTACTGGTAATGAAACACAAAGTCTAATGCCATTAGAAAAAAATGTCTGACATTTTACCCTGAAGGGATCCAAGCAAAGCAAGATCTTAATGAGAGGACTCTGTATTCTTTCTTCCTGGAGAGTACAATTCTCCACACACTTCGATGAATTAGTGAGAGTTTATACATGGTGAAGGTACGGAGATGCGTCTGGAAACTGGATTAATAAATTGTTTCAAAGGGAAACCTCAGATATCCTGGAAGTTTTACCATGTCAGTCAGGGAAGAAGCACAGCATCACACTGTACATATAATTCACACGCTTTTTGCTCAAACCCATACTGGCAGTTGCAGCAATTTTTTTTCTAGCATTGGAAATTAGCAACTCAGTAGGCTTTCCTGGCAGGTATTATATGAGCTCTGAGATGCCACCTGAGGTTCTTTGGGGTCCTTTGGTACCCTGAATATAAATGGAAGTGCCTTTTGGTTTGTTTTTTGTTTTTTTTCTTGCAAAGGGATAGTGGAAGCACGAAAGGATCACCCAGATGAGCACAGGAGATAATTCCAAAGCATTAGGAAACGTTTAACTTCTCTAGGTTTGCTTTTTGAGGGTGTGGAGGGTGGAGCAGGAGAAGAAAGAGGGATATGCTTACATTTCAAGCTTAAAAATTACCAATTCAATGGAATATCTAAATTTGGGGATTCTGAAGCATACTGCACAGACATATGTGGTGTCAGCTGCAAACTACTCCTACAGCACTAAGAGTTGAATGCAGCGCCATATGTTACGCCAAGATTACTGACTTTCATTACATATGAAAGATAATTTCCAATTTTAATCTTCATTTTCAATCATTATTTTATTTGGCAGTCTAAACACAACAATGACAGACAGTATCTTGATCTGATATCCGAGCACCTGCTGCAGGTACATTCCCTCTCACTTTCTCCCTCTTCCTTTCAAGTTTGAAGGGAAAAACAAGAGAAACATTAAGACTGGGCAAGCCCTAAGGATTTTGGTAGGCAAGAACACCAAGCTTATCAATTCCTCTGCTTCCCTACAAGGATGCTACAATGCAAAGCAGGCTGCAACCTGTGGCCTTCAAAGAAAGAGGTCAGTCTTTACAGTACAGTTGGGGCTGCATTAGCACAGATTATTCCCTGTATCAAACAGGGCAATCCTATGAAGGGGCTGCCTTCCCCACCCTTCTCACATTCCGACCCTAGCAACAGGATGAGAGAGGAATGGGAAAACTGTGAACATTCGTTGTCCTCCTTGTGCCTCCCCAGGGGTGAGGAAACAGGCTAGGAGGAACATGTCAGAGATGAGTGCAATGTTCCAACTCCATGTCCATGTTGGACGATTAAAGCAACACTTTGTGTTAATCCCCTCCTTGAAAAAACTGCAGAGTATGTGAAACAAGGTCAGAGGAGTTTACTCTGCCCCAGATGTGGCACGGTGGGGTGCTGTCCTCAGTTGGAGCAGCGTGAGAGGCTTCAATCCTGTCTCATTTTCAGACACCAGACTACTGTCACCAGTCATATATTCGAATTTATTACTGAAGGGAGATTGAGCTCCCTAAACTGTTAAAATAAGGAATAAAAATTACTATAGCAGGTGAAGCATTCTCAGCGACTTATTTTGCTTCAGCAAGGGGCTTACAATGAAAACAGCAAACACACAAGAGAGGAGTTCCTGAGGCCACAGCAAAAGGGTGACCCTGCCAGAAAGAGTCATCTGTGTAGAGACTAAGCAGCAATGGTTATCAGTGGAAGCAGTGCAAGCAAGTAATATTTCACCATGAACAAAAGAGAAACACAGCTTTAAAAAACAAAGATTTTCCTGGGATGCTCATTTTCGGGTTCCGTCAAGCTGTATAAGCAAAGAGGATATAATTCTCCATGGATGGCTGTACACCAACTTTGTGAACACTACCGCTCCTCCCACAGAAAAATGCCAAGCTATCCATTGCTGTCCCCAAGTACATGTTCTGTACGTGCATGAATCCTTTGGGATCCACTTTCACACCTTATGTGAGTGTCTCACTGTTTTCTTTCTAAGCGAAGGACCCCAGAAGTTCTTAGTTTGCATTAGAGAAAATGGCTCCCAGGTGCACAGAAACCAGTTGGGAATGACTCCGTACGTAGGCAGCAGAGCAGCCGGCAGCACAGGTGACAGAATGCCAAGGCAATGGCCACACAGCCAGGGGCGTCCACCTCATTTTCACCGGGGGCCACATCAGCCTCACGGTTGCCTTCGAAGGGCTGAATGTAATTTTAGGACTGTATAAATGTAGGAGTAGTTACATAGGCACTGGCTCTGATAAAGCTGTTCCCTACCCCTATTTCACTAACCACCATTCTCCCTGTTTCCCCCACCTTTGATGTCTAAAGTAACCTCAAACAACCAGCCATACCTAATCACATTTTGGTTTGTAACCAGCCCAGATAACTCATATAGTCTTCCAATGCTAGCAGATTAATGGCTTTCACTTTCCTGTCTCTTCACACTTTGAAATGAATAGTTTCTGTAGTCAGATGATCTGTCTCCCTAGTATAATTTTTCCTTCATTTAACACAAGATTTAATACATTCTCCATCTACAATTTCTTACAAAATGTTCTTTCAATTTACATAAAATAGTCTGTATTTCAGAATGTCAAGAACAGCAGCAAAAGATTACATTTTCCTTATGGATATTACTCACATAACACCTGTTCGTAACCGTGGAGGCAACAGAACATATATATCTATGGACTTCTTATTTCTTGATTTTTCTTTCCAGCTCCTCAGGATGCCTATGTAATAATACCCTGACAGAGCAGCACCAGGTTATGAAACATAATTGTACATCCCAGTCTACCTTTTGAACCAAAACTCACTTTGCAATATGGCTGGGACATAACTCTACTGTAACTAGGGTCACTATAAGGGTCATGTTTCTAGCATAGCCAGGGTAATAATGTTAGCCAACATACCATAGCTGGCAATGCAAGGTCAAATACAGAGAGCACTGGGCTGTGAAGAGATGTTTATTCCATTTGCTTAATCTCATGCTGAGCTGCTGGTACCTACTGGAAAGTGGCATCCCCTTTTCAGTACAGCTTGCGCTAGCTCTACCACTGTGCAACTTAATTAGAGAGTAATTTTGCATGAAATAGCTCTTGTGGCTTAGGCAGGGCGGGAGTACAGGTAGGTCAATCACTGCTGTGGCACTTGGAAAACCAGCAATGATACAGCTATCGTCAACCCAAAAATAACGCTGCCGGGGCAGGTCTATGCTTTCTGGTGGGAGCTGAATTATTCTACTTGTCATTAAGCAAAGCAGGGCAAATATTTCTATTCAGTGCATCTCTGACTATCAGATCATTAAGGTGCCTGCACACACTTGACGTCTCAGATAGATGTCATTTCTAAGAAAGGTGCCATTTTACACACAAATATATGATGTCTGTGTGGATGTACACAAGCAAAATGCAACCTAAGACACATGTGGCCAACCTACTAAAGCTCCTCCTGCTTTTTCAGTCCAGTGAGAAAAATCAGTGTTTTCTCAAAGCCTGACCAGCCCAGAGCAAAGAGTCAGAAGGTTATTCACTGTTTGAAAAGTGATAATCTCGCTGTATTATTTTGTTGGGTTCTCCATGGCTAGGTTGTGTTAAGAAATGAACAGCTTGTTCAGTGACCTGGAAACCTTTGAGCTCTGGGAGTCCAATTAAGGTACAGGCCACCTCGGTGCTGGTGACAAAAGGCATTACTTTGCAACAGTTCACCAGTAGCCCGTGTGAAAGGGGTTGGTGGCCACAGTCTGCCTGCAAGCCTGAGGGACGACTGCATCATGAAATCCACACTGATCACAAGAGAGATGCCACAAACTGAACGAGTGAAGGAATGAAACTACCCCACAGGCAGCTTTTCCAGGTCCAAACGGTGGCATCCCAGCAAGGAATTACACTGCCACTTCCCCTGGTCTGCTGAGAAAGAGTCTCCTTTTCTAGGTCTGTTTTCGAACAACCACTACCATTTTTCTGTTTGTTTGGCTTTTGTTTGTTTGTTTGTTTTAAATAAAGCACATGCTGTATGCTACTTCCTGATTTCTTCCAGGCATAAAAGCAGTCCAGTGGGATCAGATGCGGTAATAACATGACTGGCATATCCATTTAAAGTAACAATTATATGCGTATTTTCTAGTAGACATGACCGTAGGAACAGACAACAAAAGCATTCCTGATTCTCTCAACAGTGTCTGTTTGTTGAGTCACACATGGAGGGGGAAGGCTGTCAGATGTGTCTTTAATTAAACTATCACTGTCATATCCCCTGTGAGATGAACTAAACAAATTATAATAATAGTAATCACAATAACAACAAAAAGAAGATGGGGCTGACCCACAGGTTTTTATGCCTGACTGTAGTCATAGACGCTTGAGCTCTGAAGGGTCTGGTGAGTGATACGCTAAATATTTGCGCAGTACAGATGTGATCGCTTGGTTTCTATATCGAAGCACTGAGTGCTTTGATTTTAGCAGCTGGAGACAAATCTCTAAATGCACTAACACCCACTGTATTTTTGTAGTAAGATCTTCAAAGGACTCCAGCAGGTTAGGTCTGGCTTTTCTCTGCTCAGTTTAATCCTAGCATTTTTTAAATCAGACTATGCTTTTCTGCATGGTTTCCCAGCACATCAATTTAAGACAGATGCAAAGACAGTTTTCAAACAGGCTGTTCTACATGCAGAATACAGTCTACGGCTCTTGATAGGGCTCTTCAGTTAAGCTTTTGACCACTTTAAAATGAATGAAGCCTTATCCAAATCTTTCAACATTCCCTCCAAACTAAAGCAGTATGTTTAACAAATGCAAAAGATGAAACTACTCTCTTCCCACCACTGCATTTCCCTCATTTCCTGCTGATGGTCTTAGATTACAGTTAGGCAGTCCAAAGGTCTCTGCTCCCAACAAAACTGAAGCTTTTTCTCATCAACTGGGGTATTGTCCTACCCGTCAGCTCATTTTCACAGACTGTGTTTACTCTGTAGCATCAGACGGATGACACCCACATTTCCTCATTCCTATTTTTAATCTTATTTACTGCCACTTCAAGGTAAAACAGTCATATAGGAGGAAACACTTAGACTGTCAGAACAGCAGATGTTAGACTTGTACCTGGTGTGTTCTGTGTAACGTCTTGCAAAAAGCCAAAATTCATGGCAACAATTTGTTCTATGGCTTCTCAATTACCACCACAATCTGTTGGTGTTCTTGCCTAATTACTTTCCAGTTAAAGTAGGTGACTCCCACTGAACTTTCTCCTTGACAATCGGACACCAGTTCCCCTCCACTTTGAGTTCCAAGATGATGGTTCCTCACTCAGGTAAAGCAAAAGCAGCCTCAGGACTGCCCTGATGTGGTGTGTGGGTACTCATGTGTGATCACGGACACACCTTCCATCTGGAAGTCATTTTAGGAAGCTCTGCTCTGCTCCTGCAGGGAGGGAATCGGCATAAATACCTTCAAAGCACGCACTAACTGGGACTTGGCACAGCAAAACTATGTTTTCTGTAGGTTAAAGCTTTAACTGACTGAGCAATCGCAATCAAAGACTGGCTGCTTCTCTGCACTATTCCAGTGCCATGGAGGTTGGCATATATTTATAAACTGATCCTTTAATATATAATAGTTATACTGTTGTTTGCTAGCAGGAGGGAGGAAGAAAAATAAAGAAGAAAGAGACAAGGAGACAGTATGTCCTTTAGAAACAGTCAGCTCCTTGCCATACATGATGCATTGAACTACCACCACTTCTGTCCCCATACAAAAAATCCCCTCTGATTTGTGTTCCTGAGTAACCATTATTGCTTCTCAAGAGTTAAAAAATATTTTGCTCCCAGAAAAAGTAAAATATAAGCATATTAAGTGACTCCTTCCTCAGGGTCTGTGGTATTCTGTGGCTACTATTCAAATCACAAGCTTTTTATATCCTGTTTAGTAACAACCGTACACTAACCAATAATAAATGTCATTGTACCCCCTTCAGAGCTGCTCCGGATGCTAAGGAAAGTGAACTTGGCAGCCAGCAGCACTGCTTTCATTCAGGCAGGATCAAGTTCCCTGGGGTTCCCTTGTCCGATTCACTGCTTCTTCCATCTTCTGCTCATATATGGAGCCCTTTTTCTGTCACAGAGCGATCCTGTGATTATATCTTACGTGAGCACAATCACGAGTTAAAACAGAAACAAACAGCATTTCTTAAACGAACAAAGTTCATTTCCTTAAGCAACGTGTTTCTTATTCTGCAATCTGCTGTGTTTATCCACTTGTTCATTGATGCATATTTCATTGCTTCGGAACAGGCTTCCTAGTCATTGTTGCAGACTAAGCTCCAGGCCAGTAAAACATTTAAGCAAGTGCAGGACAGAATTTGAGCACTGTGGATAATCCTACCGAGAGAACTGAAGCAGAACCAGCTGCACCAGCAACATCTGCCCCCAATGCAGAGTCAGAATGAAATAGGAAAAAGTTCGTTCTCTACCCTCAAACATTCGCGAAACACAGCCTGTTTTCACAGTACTTAACAATCACACTTTTCCTCAGGAAAGGAGGTTGTGCATTAATTGCCAGAAACTGTATGCCTAAAAATAAAGACGCAAAAAAGGAATCTTACGGTACTGATGAAGTGAGAAGAATCTCAGGGCTTTGAGCTAGATTCTTGACGGCAATAGAGTGCACTAAGAATAGCAAACGAGTAGGAGTAGTCAAGGCTGAAAAGTTTCTGAAGTGCTTTGATTGCCAGTTTCTTCATAGAAGCTCTTATTCAGGCTACCTGCTATGCGAGAAGGTTAAATATTTAGTGGAGCTTCTGTATCTTGAAAGTACTTGGGAAATGTCTATTTGTCGGTTTGCACACCATTCAGTGGAGAACAGTATTTGAACAGTATTTGTCTTAGGTTTGTCGACAGAGAATTGCTCTGGCTATAGCAACTTAATTAACAAAAGGACATAGTGACAGACCAGAGCAAAGGCCAAAAGATACCTGGGAAGTATCTCTCTCCCCATGTGTACCGATGCACAGTTAGAGAGGTGCATAACCAAAGGATTAAAAAACAAACACACTAACACAAAACCTCCAAGCCCAGCCTTCACTAGGCAGGTGAAAGAAGAATGCTTGATTAGATGAGTCAAATCCTGTTCTGGCACAGCTCAACCTGAATCTCTGTTCTGCAGAACAATACATGTTTTATGCCAGAACCTAAATTAGCATAGTCAGCCAAATCCTTGACATGAGAAAGTCACCAATAAACTTGTTCATGAAACTCTGAAGCGAGCAAATCTCAGAATTTGCCCTAAGAATTTATGTAGGCCAGAAAAAACTACATCAGAGCTTCATACTTTTGGCATTTTTAAAGATAAGCCAACAGTAATACTATGGGTACCAAGACTCTCACACTAACTAAAGTCTAGTGCCTCATCCTCTTTTGAGAAGGCACATTTTACCTGAACTGTGTGTAAGACTTGTTTTGGGGTGTACTGAAGGAAGCTGGGAATCCATGGTGACAGGAGGTTTGGGAGGAAAACAAACAAAAAAATAACCAGACTTGATATAAGGACCGTGGCAATTGCATAAGAAATAATACCGAGGAATGGCTTGTTCTTCATAAGAAAGGGGCTTTTGTTTGTACAAAGGCCGCAAAAATAAGCTTGCAAGGGCAGTATGCATAGCTGTGTTAAGGCTAGTCTTGAATACCTCTTAGGTCAGTGGGAGTAATCACTTGATAGTCAACAACATTAGAAAAGTCATAAAATAATTTTATTTTAAAATCAGAACTCTATCTCTAAACATCAGCAATTTTCTATCTGGAATAGATATCCTCCTCTCATGTCCTCTTCTGCAGCTGAAACTTGCGCTTGAAGATAAATATGTTATAATATTACAGCTACTATTTGAAGACCTTGGTAAAGCTTCATCACCTCAGGACTGTCACACAGCAACATCTGTGCTCTCTGAAGGCAAGTGAGTGCATTTTCTGTGTTATCCTGTTTCACACAACCCAGGGATAAACAGTCATGTTGAGGGAGCCCAGACCCTGCGTACCATACAACTGGCTGCTGAACAGAGCCTGTTCACCTGTTCAGAGATTTCAACAGAACACCAGAAAGGTAATTTTGTGGGAATTGTTATTTTAAATTGGCAGCATCAACAAAAGCTGGAGTAGGTGAGGATTTCGCTTTCTTTTCATTCTGCCCGGATCACTAGTTTGCAGCTTTCTGCGGCCTTGTATTTGTGCACCAGTCCAAATTGCTTTCTGGTACTCTACTGAAAATGTTCCATCAGAGGGGCTGTTTTCTTTCCCTTTCATGCCCTCACCTTTCCCTTATTTAAACAACTGATTTTCCTGTCCACAATAAAATATTGCAAGAATTCAACAGGCCTGTAGATTTTCCAGCTGTACTTTTGCTCTGAAAGGTGGTTACTTGGAAGCACGATGGCACCACTGATAAACCCTCAGACCTTCTGCTCTCGAAACATAAAATGATCTTCGGGTGCTGGAATCATGATGCTCCCTCCATTGAGCAGGTCTCATTTCACGCCTGGCATACCCTGGCTTCTAGGCTAGTTCTCTGGTGCGAGAGTCTTCATCATAGCAAGGCTGATACTTGGTCCCATGTTTAAAGAGAGTTAAATCATTTATATAAAAACCAGTACAAACAGAAGTACTGTATTAAACATAACTGCTTATTCTTATCCTTTCTGACAGCATTACATTAGAAGATTTAGTAACATATTCCTAGATGATGTTACAAGGCTGTGAAACTGGACAACTAACGAAAGTCCTGTTGTGGACAGTGTATCCCAATGTAACCTTAAATTTCACTTCATTTCACTGCTAATATTTAATAAGCTCCTTTCTTGTCACCTAGAGACTTGCAGCACTGCCGCTGTGGGAGCCCATCATTTAACATTCCTCACAGAATTCATAGCAACAACTTGAGTCATCCCCATTCTGGTGACTCACTCCCGCCACTTGATATACATCTCTTCAATTTTAAGTCGCACAAAATCATCTGAGTGACAGCCAGCAGCAGCCCTATGATTTTCTGGCTTCTGCATCATTACATCTCTCTTCTTAGCACTTCTTAGTGCTCACATGTCTTCACTATGAGAAAAATGTAATTTAAAAAGTCATTTCTATTAACATTACAAAAAAATACAGATCAACTACATGCATACAGGAAACAAAAGCCTTTCCACCTTATGGTATCAAAGCACTGCATAAATGCTCATGAAAAGTTCTCACTGTCATCATAAGGAATCTAAAGTTGATGCCTGGGATCCGTTTTCAGAGACTGACAACCACCTAAACCCTAAAGGGCACTTTAAAATATTGCAGAGGAATGTTGTAAGCTCTCTGCTTACGAGAAGTCCTACTGCCTCCTTGTTTGATATCTTCAGGCAGAAACAGGTAAAGAATTAAATGTGTGGAACCTAAGGGTCAGTGGTAACTTGAATATCTCTTTGATATTCAAGGGATATTCAAGGGAACTCCTGGGAACAGACACCTTGCTCTGTTACCATACCAGGAGGTGGCAGGGGAAACTGGACATGAGCAGATGAGGATGTGTCTGCTTATGGGGTTCTAGAAGATGGCAGGAGTTACATTTAAGGGGAAGGGAAACATGATGGACCGAGATCCCTCATGCTTGCAGTAGGAAAAGATCATAGAATGTCCTGAGTTGGAAGGGACCCACAAGGATCACGGAGTCCAACTGCTGTCCCTGCACAGGACAACCCCACAGTTCACACCACGTGTCTGAGGCCTTGTCCAGTCTCTTCTTGAACACTGTCAGGCTTGGGGCCGTGACACCTCCCTGGGGAGCCTGTTCCAGTGTCCACCACCCTCTGGGGGAAGAACCTTTTCCTCATGTCCAACCTAAACCTCCCCTGGCACATCTTCCTGACATTCCCTCGGGTTCTGTCATTGGTTGCCAAAGAGAAGAGATCAGTGCCTGCCCCTCCACCTCCCCTTGTGAGGAAGCTGTAGACCACAATGAAAGATAGTTAATGATGGAATATTGCATGCTTGAACTAGTACTGACACAGCAGCGACCGGCTCTCCATGCATTAACACTGCACTCAATCCAAAGACCTTGAGTTTCAGCACACAGATGGTGAAGGTAAGAGACCATATCTGAAATGCTGTGCCCAGTTCCAGGGTTCCCCAGTTTTGGGCTCCTGAAGACAGACATGGACATAGTGGACATACCAGCAAAACAAAGGGCTTCGAGCATCTTTTATTTGAAGGGAGGTTGAGATAGCTGGGACCATTCTGACTGGAGAAAAGAAGGCTCAAAGGAATCTCATCAATGGACATAACTATCTGATAGCAGGGTGTAGAGAAGGCAAAGCCAGGCTGTTCTCAATAGTATTCAGTGAGCAGACAAGAAGGAATGGAAGCAAACTGAAATAAATAAATTCTACTTAAATATAAGAAAACACTCTTTTACACTGAGAGCAGTCCAACACTGGAGCAAGTTGCCCAGAGAGGTTGTGGAGTCCCCATCCAGGGAGATATTCAAAACCCAGCTGGACACAGCCCTGAGCAACCTGCAGCAGTTGACCCGCCTTTGAACAAGGCTAGATGATCTCCAGAGGACCCTTCTTGCCTCAATTACTCATATGAATAGCTTATTTAGTGCACAGAAGTAGGTAATTGTTCCTTGTCTATCAATGCCTGGAAAATATGTCATATAAGTGCTTTACAGAGTCTCCAGAAGTGGTACTTACATGTCAAAGATATCAGCAACTACTGTCAGCTCCTCAGCAGGAGCCTTCCAGCTCCTGACAAATAGCCAATGTTACTCCCCAGTTGGACAGCCCCTGCTAAATCATAATTTTCAGCTTTTCCAATCTCATGGCTTGACTTAGGATTTCTTGAGTTCCAAAAAACAAATACACAAATGTTTAAACAAAACATTGAGGAATCATTTGGTTTTGGTCATTAGCTGGCACTGCAGACTGTACTTGAATGCTATTGGGCGTATTTTGTGATACATTTCAAAACAGACTGGCAAGATGGGACTTCCAGTAGATGCCTTTGGTCCTGTGGTCTTTCTCCTAGGCAAAATGAACAATCACTGATTTCAATAGACAGTTTATCCTTTCCAGGGATTTTTCCCTCAGGTTGTCATAAGAACACAGTAACCCTAAGTCTTTCTTTTCTCTCGCTGTTCAAATCTAAATAGCAATGGTGATGTTACCCATTGAGAACTTCCAGAAGTTTCCCATAATCCTGTCACAGTTACTTTCACTATGGTGTTAAAAGGCAAATTTAACAAAGTGTAACATGGGCAATGGTGCAAGGCTAACACTTGCATGTACCAGCAGTGAAAACACATACATTTGCTTGGCTTTATGACCTAAAATCAGACACGGAGGGAGATTATAACTTTCAAACGTCAGCAAACCTGGGTCAGAATGCAATCTGTGTGCATATGTAAGAAAGAAGAGATGTGCCCAGAGAAAGAAAAGTCAAGAGGTGAGGAAGGAGGAGAGAGGGGTAGTTTATAGCTGCAGTTTTCAAACTGGCAGCTCCCATCTCATTAGCAGAGCACTAATGACTTCACAGGACTCTCTCAATGGCTCTAAAACTGCAGAATGCTGCCTTGTGTGTGTGCGTGGCCAGAGGCCATTACTCCCATCACTGGCAACATCTGGACAAACAGAGCTCAGGGACCTCTGCCAAGGGCAAAGGGAATGGATGGATAAAAAATCCTTTCATTTCTTGCCCTCAACAGAGACAAGGATGCGATGCACAGCATTGTAGGAGGCCCCTCTGCATGGCACAAGCTTTGGTCTTCCGCTCAGTGTCCACACCACAATAGCCTCAAAAGCCCCACAACATCTTTTAAGTACTGAGGCCTTACCACCAGTTAAATTCTTCATGCAGAGTCACCTGGGATGACAGAACAGCAAACACCCTTTTTCCTCAGCTTCCTGAAGCTTGGGGAAAAAAAAGCTGAGTAATATATGGCTTGCTAATAACTATTGAAAACATGATAGAAAGGTTTATACTACGCTAATTTATACAGGTTTTCAACTTAATTCACATTGCAGGCCAGAGAATGTATATAGACACCAGACCAACTTTAAAGTTCCCTCAGGCAAATGACCTGCGTTCAGGAGGCACCTTGTCCAGCTGGGGCAAAAGAACGATGTCCACACACAGAGTTTTTAAAAGCACTGGGAGCTCATATCCCACCCTACTCTGGCATTGAAGAGGAACTACGTTGATCAATTACTCCTGTTTTGCACAGCATGTCTTCAGCACACTTTCTAAACAACATCAAGTCAGCTTTGTCAATTATACGAGTCCAAATGCATATGTATAAAAATCTGACTTACCTACACTGCAGAATGCTTGTATAAACCCCAATTGGATTTTTTTTTAAACCTCTAACCTTACAACTCCGACATACTGAAGAATAGTTCATATTACATCTTCTTTCGAGGATTTTCTAAAGCACTAATCATTGACCTATTTGACACTACTGAAGTCAACAGAAGTTTTGTACGGCAGGCTCACGCCTACCATTGAAAACCACGAATTTGAAAACCTACCCCTTAAGCAACATAAAGTAATGGTGCACATTAGACAGCACATTGCTACAATAAAGAGTACCCAGAAGCCAAGATTATGGTTGGATGGATACTGTAAAACATACGGAAGTGACATTTCAGCAAGCAAATCAAATTATGAATGCCTTAAGAGATGATTTGCAGGATTTCCACTGCATGGTTATTGTTTTAACTTACACTGGCACGGGAGTAGTTGTTATGATGGTTGAAATCCTACTGCTGAAGTCCTTACCCGCATTGCTTTTACAGGCCAGAACACCCGCAATTAACTGATGTGAGGACTGTTGCAAGAGCACTCCTTGGGCCTCAGTTCACTGAAATACTTAAGTACAGACAAGCTTTTAAGCTCACATTTAAAACTTTCGTTGCTTTAACTAGGACAGGCAGAGTCAATGGCTACAAGCAGCAAAATTCTCTGAGTGAGGATATGGCTGTACTGGTATAAAAGCTGCAAGTACAGCTTGTTTCAGTCTGGGGAACCAATGTTTCTACAGCAATAACAGTGTCCCACCATATGACTCACGCTTTTACATATGTTTAGCAAAACAGAAGCATACAAACAAAGAAAAACATACACCTTTATCCAATATAATGCTGCTAGCAGCACTTCTGAAGTATAGAAGAGCTCAAAGCTCTTCAACTAGGCAGAGAATGCACAGGTCAAACCTTATACAAGCTACATGAGCAGAGAGTTGGACACAACGATCTCTTGGAAGGTCTTCCTAGTCCTATTTAATGATTCTTTTTTGATGCAAACAAGCATGAACTTTGTCGATGCTTACAACTCCAAAATAAGATGTCATAGCAGTCAACCTCATGTTGTTAATCCTTCTTCCTGAATGGTAGGAAGAGTGTGCAAGGGCATTTGCCTTCTTTCCTCACCTGTTTAACAGTAAGAAAGTCATCAAAACCAAAAAAATCACAGAGAAATAACGGGAGAAGGCAATTACCTATTCTAAGCAAGTAAGAGATGTTGCATCATTCCTCAAGGAATGATATTAAGAAAACAATGAGGAAATAACAGTCCTTCTTCTGCTTCCACACTGCAACTGCTTACTGTGTCCTTGACTTAACTGTGAAGTTTAACCTTAAGCACAGGCTTACCTAAACAGAAGGCCCTTCAGTAAGCTTGAGATCTTTGTGGCAGACTACAAGATGGAGACTCATTGAGTAAAACCCATAACATATAGCGAGTATTCAGAATCAGTACTATTTCTACTATTAGACATGAGACATTGAGTAGCAATAATTGACAAAGGCTACATTTAATAGTGGAAGTTATACAGCATGACTCTGTGGCCTACCATTGTTGTTAAAAATATTTTATTTTAATCTACTGCACTATATTACTACCCGTAAGATTAAAGGTATGACTTTTATTTAAGTCTGTCTTCTTAATGTACCAGTTTTACTTTAGACCTGCGTGACTCAGTTCAGTGTATTCAAATTGCACCATTTTGGCATTATTCTCCCAAAACCAATACTATTGCATAAAGGACACATTTGATTACTGCTACCCAATCCTCATTAGGTAATCAGGTAAAACACAGCTGGGAAAAAAAAATAAAAATCAGTGGTGTTACAACACATTCAAATTACCACACATGACTAACAGCAACTACATCCAAATCTGCCAGACAAAGAGAAGGTTCTGTAAATGACCAATTAAATCAGCACTTTTACATACTTCGGATGCCAACAATAGCTTTTGGAAGAAGCAGTTAATTTTCTGTCCTACCTATATATCCCGGTCCTGGTTCTGCCTTTAGTTGCACCAATATAAAAGTGTATTACATTCAGCCAATTTATCTTTAATCATTCTACACCATCACCCTACCCCAAAAGCCAGAATCTTGTCTCTTTTTATTCCTACAGGAAGTTACATTAACAGGAAATAACTAACGCTATGGAGAGAGAACAGGGCAGTTCTGCTTCTCTGTGCTGCCGTTGCTGTGGTTTTAGGTGTGGTTCGGCAGCAAGGCAATCAAATTTAAATCCAAGCTGACAGGGACATTTTCCCTCCTAGTTTACAACTAGTTTACAAGGCCTGTGCCCTCCCTTGAGCTGGCCCCTGTAGCTGTGTGGAGAGTTGGCCCAGACAGCTGATTTGGCCTCTTTTTGTTTTGTTTTATTTGGTTGGGTTTGGGTTTTTTTCGTTGGTTAGTTGGGTTTTTGTGTGTGTGTGTGTTTTCGTTTGTTTTTTTGGTGGTGGTGGTGTCTTTTTGTGGGGGCCTATCCTTTTACTAGATGGTTTTCCAGACAAGCCCCAGTTCCAGCTGAAGTGAGGAAACAAGTGGATGCGGCCAAGGATGGGACAGATATTGGCAGCTCCCACATAGACTAGCCTGAGCTGCCGTGAAACTGTTTCCTTACACCTAACAGTAACTCCCAGGTTTCCATGCAGGAAACAATTAGATGGTGTCTGACCACAGAAGGCAATCATGTTTCTGAAACCTTCCTTCCACAATCTGCAAGGCTCTGTTCCACAGCCATCGCCCTCTCTCAAGTAACAGCCTTTACCAGATAGAGCTTTTGGTCAGAGCACATCTTAAACCACGAACGGCTTTCATTTTCAGCTAATCGGCAGTCTAAGTCAAAGGCTTTTCATTATGGCCTCGTCCTATTTTGGCTATTCTGCTTTTTCCGCCATGCGGTAACGGACGGTCTTATGATTCTAAAATTTTCATAAATTTTAACCAATCTGTGAAAGAGCAAAGTAGTTTTTTTTCCTTGATTTAGAAGCAGTGCAGAGAAGCCAGCTTCACAGAAGTCAATTTTCTGAAAGTATAGAAGAATCATTTTTAAAGCTAGCCAACTTTGAGCCTTCCATGTCAGCTAAAAATACATACGTCTCGCACCTAGTCATGGAACACAGCAAAGTAGTCGTGTAACACCATAATGAGAAAAGACACCGCAAGAGCAGCCGCTTCCATCACCGAGAAGCTTTCAAAATACCTGAAAGTCAGAGAATCTGCAGAGGGAGAAGAGATCAAGTCCAGAAACCGGTAACATCGGACTGCAAAGCATGTTGTTTTGATGAATCCAGAGCTGCCCAAGGCCTGCGAAACACAAGCCAACTGAACAGATTCAACACCCTTAACTGTCTAAGCAAACTTATTGATTAAGTACATTTCCAAAGCATGAAATTCCTGCCACTTCAACAAAAGATTAAGGAGTTTCTCTGCATAAAGGCTGGGATTCTGCGGGAAGAAATCCAGTGAAACTTTTGAGAAATGGTGACCTCTCCACTGACCATTGGGAGAGCCTCAGCATTATTTTTCAACTTCCAGTGGCTGGATCTTTTCCTTAGACTTCAGGAAGACTGTTACATTCACATATATCCATTTTAAAAAATAATTTGTATCTAGATTTGTGTTTGCAGTGCTAGCAGCTGTAGAAAAAATACATACACTGAGAAAAGCTTCTTAAAAAAGACATTGGGGTAAGTCAATATCTGGGGACATTTTTCGCCTCCAGAACCTCTTTCCTGACAGATAACACACAAATACATGTAATGCTAGATCTAAATTTGGGTGAATAACTAATGAAAAAAAAAAACATGGGCAGTTTATGAATCAGTTCAAATCTTCTGCCAATAGCATATCTGCCCATCCTATTAAACCTTGTTCGAAGGTTGCTTCTACAGCTTATGCTTCAAAATGTACTGAAATTACAGCTGTGTGCTGCATTTACTTGCAAATGCAAACCGCCTCCTTGATTTGTTCAGAAAACAAAATCTTGATTTTAAAAAAAAGGTTAAATTAAAATTTTCAGCATAGTATATAAAACACTTTTAAAAGGTATTGTTTTAGGAAGAAAGGAATCGATTTAAGTGTATTCTCTAAGGCAAGAGAGAACCCATCTGATAGGAAGAGACCCAAGTATAAGTAAAGCACAACTGATTTGTAGCAATTAAAATAACAGGCAAAACGTAAGCTCTAGTCAGCATTTGAGTGCTTTTTATTTGAGCTTCCACATCCAAAGAACTTGAATCAAAAGAATGGAGAGTTTTTGTTTGGTTTTTCGTTTGCTTGTTTGGTTGGTTTTGGAGGGTTGTTATGAGTTTGTTTGTTTATTTGTTTGTTTTGACATTTCCAGTAACCAAACAGGGAAACCTCTAGGAAATTTGACAAGTTGTTTTACTGAAAAGGTGTGAAACACACAACTACATTTATTACTACCCAGAAACTGGAGAATTTAAAGGACAATGGGAAAAGCACAGCAAAGTTACTCAAAAAAGCACAGAAACTCTTCTTAAGCTTAAGTGAGAACTCAGCCAAAAAGAACAAACATGATACAGATGGCCTGTGTGAAACAACTCTGAAATATCTTTTAAAAATAGGACTACAATAAACCCACAGTCATCTACTGTCAGTAAACAGCATTACGGCTGACATTCATCACAGGTGAATTAGAGCTAGATGCAGCGCCACTGACGACTTGGACAGCATAGTACAGTTTTGGCAGGAAGGACACAGGATACCTAAGGAACATTTACTTCATCGTATCTTTCTCTTCTGTCAGCCTGTAGTCTGCCTTAAGATTACCTATACACTGAATCACCTTGAAAATCGAGCTCTAAAAACCACCTGAATGCATAGAAGCCAGCTGTATTCCGTATTATTCTAGATTACAACAAATAAACAAACAAACAAAACCCCAGCAGGGTTCAAAGATATCCTTGCAGGTCCAACAAGCATTAAAAAAATAAAGAAATATAAGTGTATATCTAAGGCACTCAAAACTCATTTGAGATGCATCTGGTTTTTCTTTAGATGACTGGCTTGTAAAATATAACTATGCTTCAGGAAGCAACACAAGGACATCACATTAATTTTTAAATGACTACAGGCAAATTTATGTTTTGCCACACGGAAAGTTTTGTCAGAAATATTCACGTTGATATTTTCAGAGTTTACTGTCAGAACAAATTATTAGTAATAAACATTACCGCAAATGTTCAATTACACTAAATATATTACTAATTTGTTATTTGATTGAATAGCCACACAGGCATTCATTAATATTGGATTTGCTACACCTACGACAGATAGTGGCACCTACAGTGTTTGTATTTGGTAATTTAGAAAAGTATTTCTTTTATAAAAAGAGGTCGTGTAAAGGGAAGTAGGTTTTCCCTTCAGATCCCCATAACAGTCCTCCGAAAATGACACTCTCTTCCATTGCAGACACTTCCAGATCTGATTAATTCTACACCATCAAAATGATGAAATAGAGGGCACCTGGCTTTAGTACTGATTTCCAGAATCCAGCCCTCCTAAAGAAAAATAATTCCCTGAAAGCTCTTGTCCATATACCACCCTAAGTAAAACAAAACAAAACAAACCCTACAATGACAAGAAGCGGGGAAACCCCTCCACACAGGTGACTCAAGCTCCCACCATGATACAGGGCTGGAACATCGCACTGAGCTGCAGGTGAACCCTGTCCAGCAAGGGCCCTTCAGAAGAAACCCTGACCAGCTGGAGCAATGTCCCAGCAACTGCATCTTTCAAGAACTAGAGTCAAGGCTAGAAAAGCCATTCTAATAAAAGGGTGATTAGACTGGGGGGGCAGGGTGTGAATGTATGAACAAGGGCATGTTTTTTCACATACTCAGGATATACCCACACAGCAAATCAGCAGACTAGATCCTAGTTTTAAGAGATGATTTCTGCGTTTCTTTTGTCACTTTCCCGTGACAATGGAGTAGAATCCAACGTTAGAGATCTTCTGAAGCAGCATCAAAAGAAAACCATGAAATTAATAAAGTACAGGGATGATTAGGTGATACTTTACCAAGTAGTAAAGACACATAGGAAATAGCACAATGTTTTTCTTTTAGCTGAACCATATGCCATCAAAACCAAAAGAAACCCCAAAAGCCAACATCCTCTTACCTACAAATGAATGCAGCATACCCCTAACCCTTCAAGTTTTTTTTAAGCTGCTCCTTAGGGCAAATGCTCATATTTCATTCACAAGGCTGCTGAAACATAGATAAAGGTAGCGCTCTTCATTGGCAACCCTACTGGCCTGAGAGATGGTGAACTATGACTGGTCTGAACATCCAGTTTTTCACTCCCGACTTCAGATTATCCTCGACCAAATCATCAAAACCTAAATCCGTGTTTGCACACTGAGGCTCTCCTAGAAGGTCACCGATTTCTGCGATAAGAAGAATCAACACGTTGTTCCAACCCTGTCGTTACGCTGACCTTGTCCAGCAGAGCAGCACCTGAATGGCTGTGGTTGGGGTTTCATCGCTTCAGCTCTCGTGCCTTAGCCCCCAGGCGAAGGAGCTGAAAGGTGGCAAAGCAACATGAAACTACATGTGCACTAGCTGAGAACTAGCACGTAGAATAGAAAGAACAGCACGGGGCTGGCCAGGGATTAGTATTTAAATGCAACACAGGAAATTTAAATGATGTCCATAAAGATCACTTACTGGATTTTCAGTCACTCAGCTTGCCAAGATGTAAAACAACTCCCTGCAGACTACTTAAGAACAGCACTTAGAAGAAAGCCAGAGCAGGATCCTGCTGATGCCAAAGTCTGTGGGGCTCAGAAGGGCCACTGATATGCATGGGACAGTATTTACACCAGACTGCAAAACACATGACCTTCAACCTCTTTCAGCTTTGAGTACAACTGATGCATTGCTATCCCCCATTCTGGATTGCTCAGTAAAAGCCCAACCAGAACTATTGACCATCTCACCCACTAACAAATCCTACCTACAGACCAGCAAGGCTGAGGGTGGAAAAAAAGCAGATAATTTTAACAAGAGGGCTTACGTTATTTACATCTCCCTCTCACTGAGTTTGCAACAGCTTAGCTCACAGGCATTCCTTTTCATTGACAGAGATCTAAACAAGAAAGGAAGTATTGGTGCTTTTCAGACAAATAGTGAGGGATAAATATTCTTGTGTCTTCAAGGGATAACTCCACATTGGCAGCAGCAGAGTGGCATCACAGCAGGGAAGCCCTGAAGGGCAGATTTCTTTCCTGACATGAGCAGAGCACAGCTGGCACTGAGACACACAAATGACCTTAATGCTTCTTGGGCTGGACATCTGCCCTGGCTGGACAACACATCCCAGCAGGAGGACAAGGCTCAGCAGGGCCCAGACTGACCATAGAAGGAAAAGAGGTCTTCCCGTCCCGTGAAGCAGAGAGACGGAACGGTGGCCTTCTGCTCCTGGGGGCACATTGCAAAGGGCCTTTCCCTCCCCACCTCCCAAAGCCTGGACAGCAGCACCTCAGAGTTGGGCTTCAAGGCAGTGTTTGGTTCAGCAGCCCCGTCTCACCTGTGCAGTCCCACTGAAGTAAACAGGGCTGCTCAAGCGAGTAGATGCTTCTCAGAACCTGTCACCTTTGGAGCTAGCATAAAGCTTCAGACCTAGAGGATTACCAGCAAAAAACCAGTCTGTGTGGTAGAGATACAAAAATTCCTCCTTTATCTTTTTTTTTTTTTTTTTAATTTAAGAAAACAGCAGTAAAGCAAGAAGAAAGCCCTCAGTGTGTGTTCTCAGCTCTAGGTGAGAGCTTTACTCCCTCCCTTCCTCCCCACAAGTGTTTTGATTTGATTTTTTTTTTTTTTTAATGTTCACATTGTATTAAACCAAGGACTTGTAAAATACAAATCTGATGGTGACAGGTGATTTTTTTTTTTTTCTTTTCATTACTGTACTGGGTCTCTAGACGCTAAGTTGGTCTATGAATACCACAGCAGGAGCACATTAAAAGCTTAAAAAGTAGTCAAAAGGACACGAAGAATAAAAACCAGCTTGTAATTTATTGATTACTGATAATTACTTAAGTTTAGAATCTTATCATACTTCTTTAGATGGAATACCACCTTACCCTTCACATTACGCCACTACCTCTCGCCTCCCTGCCCATGAAAAAGGAGTTCCTGAGTGGGCAGGCAACGCTTGGAGCTCCAGTTTCACCTTCATCTTTTTCCAGAGTGCAGAGTATTTGTGACAACATTTGGCTTGTACATTTTTTTGGCATTTAAGATGCTAGTACTAAGCCCCCTGCCACTCCATTATCTGCGAGATAATGCATCATCTGACAGTCATTACTATTTTAAAGAAAACCTGCTGGAATAGTGACCTCCACTACTTTTTTCTTTTCTTTTTTTTTTTTTTTTAAATAAATACAGCTTTGGAAGTACATTAATATTTGGAGCCTAAAACCCTTGAAAGTGCAGTTTGAACAGTGAAGAGGCTTAAGACAGAAGATATTCCATATTTCATAGCCTGCATTTTTCATCAAATCCTTCAGAGACACAACCATTTGGACTAGATGCCTAACTCATCCCTCCAAGTCCTTCTACCCACCAAGTCCACATCCCAGTAGCTATCCCAGTTCAGATCCATGGCAGTGAACAAACAAGAAGTGGCTGTGAACAAGCCACGACTCCCACACTTTCTGCTGTTTTTCTGTCAAATTATGCCAAACAAGCCAAAAGTAGCCATGCTGAAAACCTCAAGACAACAGCATGCTTCCATAAACACATGCAATTAATAAAACTACGTGCAGGTCACCCAGTGAAGAGTAATGTTGAATTAGGGAGTAGAACGTGCTCTTTCGTAAGGTTTTCAAAGGCCATACACCAAAGCAGGCTCTCTGCCACACTAAAGCTAGAACAGAGTTTCTAAGTACTGGGTAGCAAACTGACCATCTAACAGGAGAAAAACAACACACTAGCTTTGCATTTATTTCAAATAAGCTTCTTGCTAGGAGCCTAGAGATGTTTTCGACATCACATGGGTCACATTATTCTGAAAAATACAGAACCTGTGAAAATGGAATCCATCACTGTTGCCACTGCCTGGTAAGCCTGGTTTAGGAGAATTCAAACTACGCACACTCCCATACAGGTTTAAACTTCGAGGCTTTCGATATGCCCAGTGAAATGGACCCACCTGTGAGCTGTTACATCCATTTCTCTTGCTCCCCTCTGCAAATGCATAAGACTCAGTGTTATAAAGATGTGAATCAGCAATGAAAAAACCACCCCACACTCCAAACGACCAAAATCAAGCTGTTTCTATGACTTCCATAAATGGAGATTATGTTCGCCTATTATTTCTCCGACCTTCTGATGAGCATGACCAAAGAGAACATGACCTCAAAATTGGTTCAGTGCATCAATTCCTCTATATTAACAGAAGATCCATCTAACTCAGCAGTGTCTACTAATATTTCAATATAACCAATTAATACTTACCTGCTAGCACCTCTAGGATGAGAAACACTGGAAAGTCGGTGGGATTTTTCCACCTCACTGGTGCACTACTGTACTAATACAACTAAGTATACAGGACATCAGTGTCCTCATCAGGCCAGAAAAGCCTCCTTCTAGAGCAGGCACCATGAGGTCAGCTGCAGATTACTTTCCAGAGGGCACCCTGAGGACAGTAGTAAGCCTGCAGTGGGTAGCTTTCCCTGGGATATAGTTTCTCCTAGATAGAAATAAATACATTTCTAGGATGTGTCAGGTTGGCTGTGCGTGCTCTGTGGAGATGCTCTTTGAACACAGAGAAAAGTACACAGACTTACAAGCATCCAGAAACAGGCTTGTACTACTGTTCTGACTGGGTTGCTTCAGATCTGGAAATCCCTGGCAGATGTTTGGCAGACTTGGATTTTTTCTTCCCCACAGAGAAACTGTGTTTGGGCAGAAACCACAAGCAGCCCAGCACATCTGGAAAACATAAACCTCAAGAGATGTTGTGAGGCTGTGTGGGCCAGCAGCCCAAGCAGGATGGGAGAGGCTATGTAAAAACGAATGGCATACTGTGATTAGGGACCAGGGGAGCACTCCTGCATTCCTAAAACTTGGGGCATGCTATTTGACTTCATGTGGTGAAGTCTTCCCTTTTGTCTCNCTTGGGGCATGCTCCAGGTACATCCCTGCTGCGCATAGGGGTGTGCATCTGACATGCACATCTGTGGCCTTGATTTCCAAGAGGCTGGTCTAGCAAACCCAACTTGGGCCAGTTGAAACTGAGTGTGTAAGCAGGGAAAGCATGAGGTTCTGAAGAACAGTTATGAGTGAGAGCAGCAGTTTGACTTCACATGGTGAAGTCTTCCCTTTTGTCTCCAGTGTCTGTTCCCTGCACTCCGCTGTGCATGGGCACAGCCTGGTTCTGAACATGACACTTTGCAGAACTACAAACAGTTCTGAAGAGGCGAGCCAGCACCTCAGGGTCCATGCTGTGCCTCTTGAGGCAATGCAAGAGTCCTTCCTAATGGGAATATATGAGAAGAACCTCACCTGCCCCACCTCCCGCCAACACTTTTATTCGGGACGGGTGCTGGTTTCCTATCTCTTTTCTGAAACAAACACAGAAAAACAGAAGGTGCTGAGATGATGTTCTCTACAGAGCAGATTTTCATTTGCAACTTAGAGATCAATTCAGGAACACACTTCTGATGTTTGCTAATGATGAACCTAAATGCATCGGTGCTTTCCTGAACTGGGTCCTTCCACCGTCACGATAAGCCAAAACTGGAGGTGACTATGGAAGGCAGCATCATTGTGAGACAGCAGTTCTTTCTTTCCGATGGCTAATTACAGAGCTGTAATACAATATGTATTTATTTATTCGAAGAAGGATGCTGTAATGGTGACCTATCAGAAGCTGTGTTAATCTGTGTAAAAGAAGCTCACTTTGCAGCAAATGTAAATACTAACCTCTCTGATCATCATGCTAAAGCTCCTTTAAGACATATTTCATTGTCTTCCTCAAAGGGCATTTCAAATACGATGCAGAAATTCTACCTTACAGAGAGGCTAATTAAATATAACATCTAGTTACCATTGTACCAGTGAACCTTAATAACCCTGCAACCCTTTAACAGTTGTTTTGGGAAACTCATTCGGATACAGGGTAAAAAGTAAGCAGAGCTTCAGATAACTATTTCTTATCCATTTGGGACCAAAAATCCTATTATATAAGAGGGCCTTTGGATAGACACATAATTTAAATGAACAGGAAATCAGTCAGACCTATTTTTCTGAACATTTTTCACCTGTTTTCAAGCCACACTGAACTGCTCCAAAACTGCACCAAAAGGAAGCTTATTAGCTCATATTTTTTATTCCTTTTCCTGAGGGAAGAGGGAATAGAAAGCACCCTGAAAAAATTTTTTACTTAATTGTAAAGCTACCAGAAAAAGGTTTCTAAGTCGAGGTGCGCGTTACAGCAAACACATCGGTGTAATTCTTATAGGACAAAACGTGCAAGTGCAGCAATGAGGTATTGCAACGACATGAGAAGCTCCTCTGCACGAGATGTACACTTAATCCATTGCTCTGAGGCCAAAGTGGTTTCAGACTGCTGTTGAATCAGTAGGTAAAGGGTTGGAAAAGAACCTTTGTTGGCTTTTATATTCACTTAGCCAATATGAAGAACAATACAGAGAAGCTCTGTTACAAATAACTGTTCCTTGGTCTCAAGAGAAATATTACTGTGATGCAGACTTCAGAAGGGAGGAGGAGTCCTTCAGAGAGAGCAACCCCCTTACCACACAGAATGGCACAGAATTAAGGAAGGGTATTCCGAAGGGAAAAGCATCAGAGGACTTCATCAGAAGAAAGCGGTTAGCACTCAAGGTTTTAGTTTACAGATGAGAATAAAAACTTTTAAGGATACACATAAATACCTGTGCAGTGGTGCCACAATGTACAAAAGATCTAGCAAGAAAAAATATCTTTGGCTCACATAAAACACTCTGTGCCCAGAAATTTACAGAAACTGTTTTGATGATGGTCTATGGGAAGTAATGTGAGATACTAAATTTTAAAAATACAGTCTTCTAAAACCCAATAAGCAGAAAAAAACAAACAAAACAAAACAAAACACACAACAGCACATTCAATTCAGCCACAGAGGAACATCTTTCTTCAGCCCAACAATCTTCTTTTCTGGGAAAGAAATACATCTTAATAACTGAATCCACTTTGGCCATTCTTCCCCTCACATCACACATACCAATTCTTCCCAGAAAATGTCTTGATCCCTCGCAAAATTTGCAGAGGGAAAATTGTTAGCAAACAACAATTATCAAGCTCACTTAGTAAGGCCACTGTGATTGGAGAATGATGCAATATAGGTCTTCTCTCCATCACTCTAATCCTTTCTTTCTGTAAGATCTCTAGGTCTTCTGAGCATCCTCCTCATGGAAAGCACATACATGGAGGTTGGAGATGATTTGTCCTGGAGTCTTCAAGGCATGTTTGAAGATAGGGGAGGGACAACAGATATGTTCTCGTGTTCACTGAATGGCATATTAGTTAACAGGCCACACTGTGAGCAGCAGCAATAATACCCATCCTGCTCAATAAAACAAATAGATGAGGGGCACCTTTATATACAGTTGATCTAAGCTATGGAGAATACCTTCTTCAAGATCCAATCCACATTTCTTTCCTTAATCCACTTTAAAACTCTGCCTTAAATTCAGTGTAAAATTCTGAAAGGGATAAAACATTCTGTTCCCAAAGGCAAACCACCCACAACATACCATTCAACAAGGGAACCTGGATGTACACTAGTGGCTATGGTACAATAACACTCTATTGCACACATAAACCTAATCCCAAAGTTGAACAAGTGAACAAACAAGACCAAATGTGTTCCAATGTAGCGACTGAAAGTTTTATGGTAGGTCAGATGTTTTGAATAATGTTTTGCTAAAACAACTCCGGATTTCACTATGGCTAATACTGTCACAATGTCCACTTCTTCAGTATATCCCTTGGTCTCTTGCTGACTATAATATTTTTGTTTCTGTTATGAGCTATAATGAAAGCTAAGTGCCTCCTTATTCAACACACTGACATATAGCTGATATGATGTTTTATTTAGCTGAGAGAGGGAAGAAAGAAGTTTAAAAGCAGGATGTATCTCCGAAAAGATATGCAAGCAAGTCCCATATTTTGCTCCCTCTCAATAGCAGGCACTACTTTAAATTGCCATTGGCTACAAATATCCCTAAGCATTGCCAGAAGCCACAGAGAGAAACGTTACCTGAGACAGCTCTGATAAAGGAAGGAACATCTACTGCTGCTCCTGACCTGTCTACCTGCCACCGACTTGGGTAATTGAAAGAATAAGCACACATCTTTTGGAGCGATCCTTCTGCTGCCCACTTGAAGCCGTTTAAACTCACGCTGGTTAACAGATGGTCCCTGCACGCTCCTCGGGCTGTTGACACGTATCTCTAGGTACATATACAGCCAGTCAGGTATGTATATATCATACCTGCTAAGATCACGGTTCTGCTGCCAAGGGCAGCATCAACAGCCAGCAGCGAGGTCCAACAAGCCCTGCCACGTTTTGATAACATCATGTGCCCTACATTGCCTTAATCTTGGTGACTCTTTGCCCTGGTTTCCTACTATTATGTCATGAAGCCCGCTAACAAAAAGCTATATTCCATGTGTGTAATCGTACTTCCCGACTAAACATTTTTCCACTCTCCCCTTGGGTCTCCTTTAACACTGAAAGAGCTGTGACACACGCTGCTTGCAGAGCGGAAAGCTTGCAAGGTTAGACCCCAAGGTTGTTCAGTGATGCCTACCTTGTTTTCTTTAAAAATTAACACTATTTACAAATTAATTTGTCTCTACAATTATTATTTCAAGCAATCTTATTAAATTTATCTCACAGAATGGTTTGTTCTTCTTTAGTCTTATCTTGAGATAAGGCTAAATTAAAATCAAGCCTTATTAATTTATTTTTGCCTTTTAATTAAAGGCTATTATTTTACAGGTTATTCGTTAACCCCAGTTAATTTTTAATTATTAACTTTGAAATGCTCCGTAATTTTGCCATGCTTCCATACAGAGAAAATTAAAATGATCAGTTTTAGGCTTTTCCTACCTAGTAAGTAACTGTGATGGTTCTGAAACAAACTTTTAAGGGCTTTTTTGAGAACGTTAATCACATTAGTAAAACCTAAAAAGAGCCTTCACGTGTAGTGTAAGTCATAAGCAATGATGAACAAACAAGGTGATAAGACAAAATTAAAGTGTTCATGAATGGATGAACATGCCAAATTGCTTTAAATATAAACAATGACTGCTCATTAGCAGCTTAATGCAGTTTATTCCTAACTCTCCACCTCAGTATTTTCAATAAACCACCTTTACCTATAATGACCCAAAGAGCACTCACTAAGCAGAAACCAGTAGTGGTCATCACTCTGGGGAACTATTGCCTTGCCTGCGTTCACAGAAGCACCGTGTAGATGACAAAGTTCTTTATCAGAGGTGCTAAGGATACAGGGTGATCACTTAAAGCCATAGTCTCCCAACTTGCAGCTTTAAATACTGATATGGCAACCCTCCCAACCCCGTAGTGACAGCCTTTGAGAATCTGCAGGCCAACATATCGCTGCTGCCAGCACACGCAGCCCTGATACACGCAGGAGAACGGAAAAGGCGTCAGGAAAAGAGAGATGCCAACAACAACAACACCACCCCCCCCAGAGAAGGCAGAAGCTGAGAGCATGTGGTGAGATCTTCAAGTGCAGACCCCCTCACCAGCGCTCTGCACAACACGACCTCTGCGCCCACGGGCTCCCGCAGCCGAGCCTGAGCACAGGGAAGAGCCGTTCTCCTCCAAACATCGCGGATGCCTCGTGCATCGAGTGCAGCCACATCAAGGTCTCTGTTTCTAGCACTTCTCTAGTACAAGAAAACAAAGAACTAAGCTGAAAGAAAAAAAAAATTACGTATGAAAACTGTGCTATCGTGATCTCAGCAAGGAAAACAAACGACCATTACATAGGAGTAATTTCTTTCTCAATGAATACTGCAATATGACTATTAATTTCTCATTTCATCCTAACAGGGGGGATGTTTTCTGTTCTGAGAGAGATTCCTATAGCTCAGTGCAAAGCTGTAGCAAAATGGGACTAGCTGGAGACATACTCTTAATGTAAGGTTGTTTATGATAGCTTAGTGCTGTTGTAACACTTGACTGACGGAGGGAACACAGCAACATTTTTCCCAAGGACATGCGCCCCAGTCAGTTCTCAAATCTAACCACCAGCAGGCTCCTTACCACTCCTCACCCTTTTACCTACACAACAGAAATAAGGACACACAAGTGCCACAATCATGTGCCCACTCTGGGGCATCAAGTTTGTGTCAAGCATTGACTATTTCCAACACTCTAGCAAAGAATTAGATCTAGCCTTGATGAAATTTCTCTTCCATTTTAATAATGCATCAAGTATTTAATTTGCTTATAAACTATTAACCAGATGTCTGTCTGTCCAACTACTGTAGGCACTAACGGTAAAAATGATTATTGCACCATAAATTATGCAGAGCAAGGATTTTCTGATTAACTGAAATACGCGCTGCAGTTGTTATTCATCATAGTTAAAATGGCATATGTCCATACAGTATATCAGCATGCAAACACTTTGTCACATACTTCCACTCTATCTTACGTATTTCATAACCAGAATGAAACCACAGTGCCTGGAGTGCAGAAGAAACATAGGCATTTAATTTTTCAAACCTGTCTCCCTATTTTCTTGCTGAATTTGCTACCCATTTAAATTCTCCTTTGGACGTCATCTCCGTTTCTTATAGACTGAATTGTAATTTATGGATAGCAAAATTATTACAAAGTCTGCAGTAAAGTCAATAATTTTCTTATTTCAAACACTCAGTAACATTGGCTCCACAGTGAAACCCAGGGAAAGCAGCAATGTACTAAGGGCCAAGCTATAGCCATAGCATAGCAATGTAAAACTAGACCACCAATGAGTTCTAAGTGAAGGCAACAGAATTGCATGATTATAAATGGTTAATGCATGGTTATAAGCAATTTTACCCTAAAAATATTCTGAATAAAGGAAACATTTTTAGTTGACTGTATCAACCAATTGTAATACAATGTCAAGTACATTAATATAATTCAAATGTTAGAACTGACACTTTTTGCACCTTATCCACATGAGATACATTGTCATGAATATTCATCAAGAAAGCATGAGTGCAGCCAAGTTTTATTTTGCTACAGAAGTATAATATTCCACACTGGTCTAAAGTTTAAGCACAAGAAACAACTGCTAATAACACCATATTTCATTAGCATTGACATTTTATATTATCTGAAAGCAGGCAGCCCAGGACATTTCTGCACTAATGACTTTTGTCATACTGCAAAAACTCAAAAACTTTCAGACAGATTCTGAAGGCACTTACATGCCTAGCTGTGAGTATTACTATGAGTAGTCCCAATGAAACCAATTAGCTGACTCAGAGTAATTAAGCATTAAAGCTAATTATACCTGTTACTGAGAATTAGGCCCTTTCTTTTTACTAAATTTCACAGCTAATAATTCTGAACAGGGTTGCCAGTTCTCACAATTTTATCTGAAGTTTTGGAAAAAAGTATTTTCCTTGAAGACCTAGTTCCAGGAAGAAAACTTTGGTTCCTGATGAAGCAAGAAAAATAAAATGTTTTTGCAGGGTCCCAGCTTGCTGGAATAAACTTAGCCGTGTTAACCAAACAAACTCATCGACCAAAAGACAAATACAGAGATAATTTCTAACTCAGGCAAATTCTGCCACATCAGTTTTCTTGAAGAACCAGCTTAGCAACAAAGCACTAGAGCAGCCTTAAAATCACACATGCTGCAGACAGCTGTATGAAGCACGAGGTCTGCATATTCTGATCCCAAAGTAAACATGTCCCTTCCTTCTTTCTGTCTCCTGTCATGGTTGTTCCACAGCAGCATTGGTGCCATCGACTGCACAGGTATCCATTGCCCCCCTGACACAGAAAGGTGATGCACACGTGCACAAGAATGGTTAAAATAGCAAAGCTTTTTTTTTTTTTTTAGCCAATTCCACCAACACATTCAGCATTCAGAGAAATGGATCTTGTATCATTTCCCTCTTGCCAGCTCCATCATCTTGACTAACTATGCTTGTCCCTTCAAATTGTCCCCAGTTACACTTTCTAACTACAGCCTGCATCAACAATTCCTTTTGGATGACAGCAGGGGCATCTCTCCCCTTTACAGGACTTGGAGAACCTGTAAACTTATTCCCATCTGGCACACACTGAAGGCCATAGCTTTAAACCAAACGTCTCCAAAGCCAAACACAAGAGCTAAAACCTCACTTGCGTCAAAGCAGACTGTTTACCTGGAGCATACGATGCTGATACAGAGGCACTTCCAGCCCCTCCACTTACCGCTGGCAAGGGCTGGTTATCTCTCATGGTGATTTTCTTGCCCCACGGTGGGTGATGTTCAGTTTGGAGGCTCGTTTTTCCTGGCATGTGCACTCATGCTCCCGTGGTTGGAAAACAGCCATGAAATGAGTGATGGGCACTAATCTGATCTCTAGCTGTACTCAGAATTAAGCAGTGTTAAGACTAAGTGTCATCATTCCATTAAAGTGCAGACACAAGTTTTTGGTAATGCAAAGCCTGATTGCAAAAGAGGCCAGTTCTTTAGGCCCTTTTACAAAGGTACTAAGCAATGCTTTGCCAAAACCGGTGATTTGGCTTCCAAAGTATGAGAGGATCTCCATGACAATAATCTGAGGGAGTGATTAGAGCAGAGAGAGAAAGTGGAATTTTTCCAAGCACGCATTTTTACTAATCTTTCTCCAGAACGAAATAAAACCTCCCACACATATTAGAAAGCCTACTACTGCATATTTCTCTCTCCCCCATTCTCCCGAGCCAAATCTTTTCTACCTGAAGCCTTAGAGCCACCATAATTTGAAAATATTTAAAAAAAAATACAAATATGCCCTTCATATTACCCCTTCAACATCATTTCTAATCTGTGAGCTCCATAAATCCAAAGTAGTTTAAATTCTTATATAATTTTAAGGATTATTTATTCTAATCATGAAACCATGCAGAATATTTTATTATGGATATACACAAACATATGCTGGATAAACAGGAAAGAAAAAAACACAACTTGAAATGTGATAACATTTCAAATGACTGCCGAGATTATTAATAAGGTTAGTGTACTAAATCATATGTAAGCATGACCAGGGGCAAACTCAGAAACTTCAAAACAGATTTTTAAATCAAATGGTGGGTTTTAGAGAAAATTAAAAATGGATGGGATGTAGATTTCCTGCAGAAAATCCAGTCAAGTCATTTCACTTCATTTTCACCTATTTAGAATTTAACCATCTCAGTGAGCCATATAAATATGCTTTCTTATTTCACACAGTGACAAAAAAATAAAGGGCACAACCTCCTCCTTGATCACTGCAGAAAAATGTAACATACCTTTCTAGACAAATCAACACATGTGAGGCTAAAACACACGACATTATCTTTCCATAAGAAAGGAAAATCATGAATCATTTTAACTCTCTGAAAAGTATTCGGCACAGCTCTAAAGCTATACAACGGAATGTGGAAGGTGCCAGGTCAGTGAAAATGGAAGAAGCTTTCGATTTCAACTTTGTGCCCGGTTCAGACCGGGATAGTTCCGTGTATAAAACCAACAGTCACCCTGTGTGTCCTGGCTTTCCCTTACCAGCTCTGCATCACAGAAACAGCCGACTGTGAACATTTCCCAGCTTGCTAAACAGTTGTCTCAGCCATTCAGCAGTTTCTGCCAGGATCCTCCTCCCTCTTTACACCCTGTGAATTAATTCTGCTTGCAGCAGCACTAACACAGGCTGCTGTGGGTTTTTTTCCTCTCTCCAATCTGAGTTATTCGCCACTGCTTAAGAAGAGTGAATGGTACAAAGTTCACTTGCCTTTCTAGACACAAGGACCTTTCTTCTGTACACAAGGCAAAACTGTGCAGTCACTCAGTTCTTTCCCTCTCAGCTTTGCTTTCCCAGAACACAATCCAGGAGAACATGTGGCTCCATACTTCAAAGAGATAAAACACATCTTTCATCATTGAAGGGAAGCAGAGATGTATATTTCTACAGCCTGGCCCAGATCCCTGGCTGAAGTCAGCAAATGACTTACGTCACTTGAGGATCCAGCCTCTTCAGTGGTATCACTGAGTGACTTCAGTGCACTTGAAATCTGTGCTGTGCCTCAGGGCCGAGCGAGCCAGCTGGGCTCCACAGCTCGCGCAGGCTGCACCATCCTGATCGGGTCCGCTCTGTCACTGCCTCTCCCTCCCCACCTTCAGAGCCCAGTTCCTGCACCCCTCAGGCCACAGGCTTCTGTTCAGCTTCACCAGTGATGCACGCTTCTAAGTCAGGGAGGGCAGGATATATTGACAGTCAAAAGCTTCCTTCCCATCATTTCACAGCATGGAAGCGAAATGTATTATTTCTGAAGGAACAGCCCCTCGTTGCTGACCCCTAGTACAGCTACCACAGTCATTCTGGCCTTACACCTTCTACAAGGCATTGGCTTGCTTTCTCCCCAAGTCTCCATCCCTGGGTTAAATTCTAAGCAGACAATCAGCCTTGTTCAAACAAGGACTGACACTTGGTGACCTCTCTGAACGATCTCGGGAAGGTCCCATGGCAGCTGAGATGAAGACAACTTCTTGCACCACTTCACAAGAAGCCAGTCTGCTAGAATCAACTTTGCAAAGGATTGCAGCCCAAAGCTTACTCTTTTTCAGCTAGGAAGGAGTAAGAGTATCTGTCTGTACACAGAAGTACCTTCAACAGTGGCTGACATTCAAAGGGCTAAAGAGAATCTGATCAGATCAACTCAACGTGGTAGTCCCCTCTTCCCTAACAAACACTGGTAAAATCCTGACAGGGATTTCCCAAGCAGCTGCTTGAAGGGGGAGGCAGAAGAAAAGCTCACACATCTTGGATCATTTAGTGAGATTTTTAAGTGGTCTATTTCCTTATCAGTCATCACCTCTGCTAATTTGTCATCTTGAAAGCTACCTACCATGCTTTGCCATTTTGAAAGTATAATATTTTGCAACAGGAAGAACAGAAATCAGTCAAAACCCGTAAAAACATTTGAACTTGTCAGCTGGCACAGGACCAAGAAAGGTATTATGCTATTGGACAACTGTCACAGATGGAGGCCCAAGTTCTCAGAAGTAATTTGGGATTAGTTTTTAGATGCCTGAATCAGAAAGTTAGAAAGACAATTTGAAAACTGCTTTTAAGAAGATGTGTACAAAAAGCCAAAGATGTAGGTTAAGAGATGGAGCAATGCCAATTGCTAATCATAATAAAAAAAAAGATCACCACCTGACAGTGAGAGCACATTCCACATTCCTCTAGTGTCACACTGGAGGAAGTCTTTCAGAAAATTAAAGAATTAATTTCTGTATGCAGACTGATTCAGCATCAAATATGCAAAAATAATTCATATCTGTCTATAGTTTTATGATGTTGTGTAGCTACATTAATTTTGGCAGAAGAGGTAATTTAAATCCTTTGGGAAACATTAGCCTCTTGATATGAGCGCATAACTCAGATTAATAGCATTTGCATATGTATAACAGTAGGGAGAATAACCCTGCGTTTGGAAAACAGCTTTGTATTTTAACCAGTATGGGAACAGCAGGAAAAAATACATACCAGGGACAACCAATTGAACAGCATTTGTTAACTCATGCTAGGTAATAATTGTAAATTGACCAATATTTAGAAACAAACATAATAACCAAGAATATTTTGAAAAATCAAACAAAGCAGAACTGTTAATATAATCAAAAGAGAAGGGCAGGTAGAAGTTTTACTGCTAATCACTTATAAATGGTGGGGTTTATTACAATCCAGACCAAATCTGTGCTATACCCAAATTGTATAATTGACTCTGTGTATGCAATCTCCCAGTTGTTCAACAATACAGATAACAGCAGTAATGGTATAATTATAACTTACAGCTGAAGTAGATAAAAACCTGTTAGTTCTTAACTAGTGGTTGTAATTAAGAGTGGAGAAGAGCAGTATTCACTGCATCTGCTTATGTTTCATTAATAAAAGCAGATTTTAAGTTCCAACACAGCAAAGCAGCTGCAAGCTGCATCCAAGCCCTGACCATGTCCTGACAGAAGACAATGACTGAGGAAGGCAGCTTGACTTGTAGCAGCTGTAGGAAAATTAGCTCTGTAAGCAGTGGTTGAGCAGCAGCTGTAGCTATTGGAATGTACTAAGTGGAAAGCAAAGCGATAAGCACGTATGGAAGAGGTTATTTCCTGCACCTTAAGCGTCACATCACTTTCGACTGCATCAATGGGTTGATGAAACAGCATTACTTCCTTTCTGCCACCTTCTCCCTGCACGGGCAAAGGAATACACACACTTCGTGCACTTCTGCGCCCTGCCAACCCACGGACAGCGAGGGAGAACAAGACACGGCGGAACACGCCGTTTCCACCCGCGGGTGGAGCGCTCAGCTACCGCGGTCAGCCCGGGCCGGCGCTTCAGCACCAGGAGCGGCGGACAACACCCGCGGGCTCCTCGGCCCCGCCCCCGCCCCGCCTCCTGCCCCGGCCCCGCCCCGCCTGGGACACGGAGAGGTGCCTGGTACCCGCCGTGGGACATCAGTAACATCACCGACAAGGAAACTGCACAGGGAAAACAGGTACGTTTAGAATCAAGGTGTTTTGTGGTGTTTGTTTGGTTTTTCACACACACCGCCCGAAAAATAAATTCAAGAACATTGCACCTCATAAATAACAAGTTTCAAAAGCAAACCCTGCGCCACGCGGCATTATCAAGTATGAGCAAAAGTGGCTACACAAATTTTCTAACAGCTGTTTCCTTGGAATAGAGAGTTCTCAAATCCAGGCTGCTTGGTTTGTGCTTTCTGAGCAAACAGAAGAGTAAACCAAACAACTCAGAAATTAAATGGGCACTGGCACGTTTCACTTGCTTTTTGGTGTACTCAATACTGGTTGCTAAGCAATTTATTTTTCTTTTTAAAGCTCAAAACTACTCACTGTCAGATGGATTAATGAAAACACATACTTGCACTACTTACAACATTTTTCATTTAGATTTCTTGATACACCAGTACTGTTTCTTTTAATTGTTTCTTTTAATTGTTTCTTTTAAAGGAATTCTATTCCCAGGTTGGAAAGTAAAGACATAAATTAAGGAGAGCAGGGGAGAGGGGAGGAACAGAAAGAAGCTAAGTGTAATTATCCAGTTTTTCAGTGGATTGCGGAAAATAGGTACCTAGAGACTTGCACATCCTCTGGGACTTGTAGCAAAGACAGTACGTCTAGCTCAGCATAGAGATATGAGGCACCAGGTGACCTGAAGGTGCCTTGCTCTTAACTGGTTTATCTATTTATAACTACATGACATAACATTTACCTGTGGCAGCACAAGTCAACACAGGGTTGTTTCAGCAGCCAAATAACCATACACAGCCTCTTCTTATTTACACCTTATGCACAGTGATGCTCTTTCCATTTTCACATCCAGTTCCTTAAAGCTGAAACCTGGTATTTGGCACTGTCGTCCAGACTGTGCCCTGAAATGCCACCCAACTTACCTACGCCTAGGTAATTTTTAAGAAGTCATGATCAGAACAAAATAATGACCCGCTGCACAATGTAACCAACCCTTCTTCCAATTGTAAAACCAAACTGTGTATTAGCCATTACCAAGGGTGTAATTACAGCAGGGATAACAGGAGGGGAATCCTCACCATCCCCAAATGGAGGAGAAACTGCAACTCTGCGATCTTCAACTTTCTGCCAGCTGAAAGCAGGGAGGAGGGCTGGGGGAAGACTGCAGCATGGCAAGCAGCAACTCTGAGGCAGCTCTTTTCCCTTTACAGCTGGCAGTGAGCTGACAGGCTCAGTATCAAAGACTATTAACGCTGCTGGGACATGAGGGAGGCTGCAGTCCAGCTTCCTGGCTACAGAGCCTCCCTCACGCACCCCCCCATGGACAGAGGAAGTCTGGTTTGGTGAGGAGAACCAACAGAAATAATGTTCTTTTTCCTTTGTTTTCGAGAGCACATAACCTCTGGTGTAGTTTACTGTTGACAGAGCCCACATAGAAAGAAAAGGTTAGGAAAGGAAGGCAAACCACAGGCCTAGTAGGAAAGAAGCAGGGTAGTCACCATGTGCAGGATGAACTGAAGGGGACAGCCAAAATCTCAAGGGAGCCATGAGGAAGAGGTGGCAGAGAGGAAGGAGAGGCAGTGGAGGAGGGGGATGGAAAGGTCAGGTAGGGACTTGCAGGAGGCTCATCCCAATAACAGGCAGAAGGAGGTGAATGTAGGGAGCTGGTGGTGTGTCGGTAGAAAGCATCAGGCTGCACGCCCATTGAGTCATGACAAGCAACGCTGTGCCAAGGGCGGACCTCACAAGACTGAGAAAAAGTGGACAACTCAGGCGCAAGTTTCCTTGCAGTTTTGAGGCACCAACCCACCAGGGCCAGAAGGCAAAGAGTGAGAGGGGCAGAGACCTGCAAAACGACAGGTGCCCCGTCTCCAGGAGGGATGCCAGAGAAGCCTGGGGAGGAGGGACAGCGCACAAGTCTTGTCGGGAAGTGGTACCACGCTCTGCGGGGTGCGAGGACGCCGGGCTGGGAGAGGGGAGGATTTGAGGGGCCCAACAGAGAAGGGAAGCCGGCACCTGGCGGGCCAGGGGAGCGGGGTGAGGGGAGCCGGGGAGGTGCGAAGCAGCGGGTGGCGGGGCAGGGCCGGGTGGCGGCGGCCGGGGAGCCCTCCGGCGCTATCGGGGGAGCGGAGGCCGCGGCGCCGGGGGCAGCCCCTTCCCTCCGTGCCTGCCCTGCCGCGGGGGCAGCCGCTGCCGGTCCAGGGGCGGCCGTGGGCGAGGCGGGCCGCCCCCCCTGCGCCGCACCGGGCCGCCTCTCACCTGTGTCGAGGTTGAAGGAGATGCGGGCCTCGGCGAGGTAGGGGGTGTCGCTCTTGGAGCGGACGCGGCGGATGGGTCTGCGGTCGATGTCCTCCTCGGAAGATGCCGCCATTAATGTGGGCACGGTGAGCAGCGTGGCCCGGCGAGCTGGCGAGGGCGAGTCGGCGGCGCGGGGCGGCCGGGCGAGGAGGGGGCGGAGGGGGCG